>CM062297.1:121950117-122347617 GCA_031216915.1 Pictodentalium vernedei | reverse complement strand
TCATCTTTGAAAAGATAATTTAGAACTCTACCAGTCAATAAGCTTGATGAAATTAACTCTTAACCTGCTGAGTATTTTCAAGATATTTTTCATTAAATCTAGTCATGGCTGCTGTGAAGCATCCATGACTAGATTTGATGAAAAATTCATCTAAATTTAACACAAGGAATCATTGGTGAAAAAATCCTACTAATTTAAAGGGAGATAATTTGCTTAAATGTGCCTATATAAAACTTGGTCAGTGACAAGAGAAAACCTGTTCTGGGCAGGAATATCTGCCAGCAGCATGCAAAGAGTTCATGACCGACTTATAGTAGTTTTTGCTTATTGCTATTTCATTCCTTGAACAAGAAAATCCCCATTTTCAGCCCAACAGTGTTCACCCTGTCGGGTGCCAACGGTCCTAATTGCACTGAAAATTATTTGTATTTGACACCATATTTTGACACCAAAAATATACTTTTGGCAGGTTTCCAAGGCTTTCTCGTTTATTATTTCAGTGCATTGTTTTCGATAAAACGCCGTCGAGCGATCCAGGAAAGATCCATGCCTGTCAGGTAAACTATAAGAAACAGCCACAATTATGGCTCTTTGTTATGGGGGCAACTGAATTAAAAGTTTATTAATTTAATCGAATTTTTATCAAACCACTTATTTGTTACTAAATCTGTTTTCTTCTTATTTATAATCCTTGTGGAAGATAATAAATGTTTTGCTACTAGTTTAATTTGAGTGAATAAATAGAGAGTAATCGCTTGACTGGACTGGTTACGTGAAATAATTCATGAGAGGTGAGGGGCGTTGTACAAACACGAGTGCGCGAATGCGCACGAGTCTTTTACAATATAGTCCCTCGCCTCGAATGAATTATTTCACGTAGCCAGTCCAGTCAAGCGATTACTCTGTTTATTACTTTACATTATGAACGATAATTATATTATTTAACCCTTTACCTAACGTAACGTTCAAAAACGGACAGCGCTATTCTCAAAACTCGCCAATTAATTTTCATTATTTTTTCATTTTTTGTCTCTAAAACATAGGTTATGACCTATCATTGGAACGAGCTCGTCGAGCTCGTTCCAATGATGTGACACAACCTATGTTTTTGAGACAAAAAATGAAAACAATAGTTATTCAAGAATGTTTTTTGCAAGTGTCGTCTTCTTTTCATATTAGGTAAAGAGTTAAAAAAAACAAAAACCCAATGAAGTCCCCATTACACCCACGGCAAAGCGTCTTCGTTTGCGCGCACGGATACATGACACAATTGTTGATTACATAATTCACTTGTGAAGTTATCTTTTATAATCAAATCCGGAAATCCCAGTAAATCACACTTTGTATAGGTGGGCATCACCTCCCTCGCGTGGATTACGACCAGTCCACGCCGACTGTACGGACGTTCTAACAATTGGTAGTTATGTGGCTAGTTTTATGGGACTACAATAAAATGCATGTCCATTATATCAAAACAAGTGATTTTTGGGAAAATTTTTGGGGTGGTAGCAAACCCTGACTGTACCCTTTATTGACCCTAACCCAACCCCCTCCCCACCCCCAATTCTAAACCCCACCCTAGACTAATAAAAATGCAATATATTCCTAGTCTATTTCAACTAAAATGAATGTCCATTGTATTAAAACAGCTTTTTGGGTCAAAACTATTTGGGGTGGTAGCAAACCCTAACCCTACCCTTTACTGACCCTAACCCCCACCCAACCCTAACTCTAAACCCCACCCTAGAATAATGACATTTAACTATGTGACTAGTCACATAAATTGCGGTAGTCACCTAACCCCCATTTCTACCAACAAATAGCCACCTAAACCCCGTATGTCTGCCCTGTTATAACATAACCCTTTACCCAACATAACGGCCAAAACCGGCCAGCGCTATTCTCAAAAATCGCCAATTAATTTTCAAAATATTTTCATTTTTTGTCTCAAAAACATAGGTTATGACCCCTCGTTGGAACGAGCTCGTCGAGCTCGTTCCCACGAGGGGTCATAACCTATGTTTTTGAGACAAAAAATTAAAAAAATTAGTTATTCAAGATTTTTTTTTGCAAGTGTCGTCTGCTTTTCATGTTAGGTAAAGGGATAAAGAGGATGATTGGTTAGTGAATTCCTGTCGTCGACAAATCAATATTGTCAGTGTGCAACACCGAGTCTGTCTACCCCAGATGACGAATATAGAATCTTCCACGGGTTGCAAGTGAGGTGACACGGAATGTGTCATATGTGTTCTAAGGGTTAAAGGCAATCTTCCACACGACCTTCAGTCGTGAAGTCACGTTTACAGAAGAAACCGAGATAATTGCAAGAATTATTGTAACCAAACGCCATCTCCCTAAACATACAGAATGCCGCATGGTGTTTGATGAGATTCCACAGTAACAGATCCGTTGTTTTTGTGGCATTAATTCTACAATATTTGAAAATAGTTAAAGGCCACAATAAAACAAACAATTCCTTTCAAAAATCAACAGACTCAGTTAACATTATGCGCTTGTTAAACCATAATCATCTCCTGCGAATGACAGTTGCATTCATTAAATCAAATCATTATTCCGCGACTGGTACCGCAAAATCTACTAATAATGTTTTAGGCTACATAAAATAAATTAATTGATTCCCGTGCATTCTTTTTTAGAATGAATGGGGGGGGGGGGGGGGGGTATTTTTAATTTTTAGTTTTTTTTTGCATATAATCAACATGGATTGAGAGGGTTTCCGCTTTCTTTTAACACACAGCATACAGTACGTGGATAGTGTATTATAACTGAATCGCACGCAGAGTGGAGATTCCACCCAAGCAATAATTGCAAATTTGTTGCAAATCATAACAAGCACAAGCAAAGTTTCGTCCAATGGACTTCCGGGTTAAACCCGGAGGTCCATTGGCTGAACATTGCTTGTGTTTTTAGTCGATATATACAAAATTTGAAAGTTATAGTTCGGGTGATAACTCCACTCCGCGGGTGATTTAGTTACAATCCACTCTTCACGTACTGTATACAGAAAGTGCATAATTGTACTAATTAACTCATTTAATTTTAACCCTCAAGAGATAATTCCGACTTTGATCACTTTTTGCTACAACAAAACAGGTGCCCCAACATGCTGTCTGTGGGGAAACTTGCAAGTTACATTCTAAGTGCCTTGGCAGTCATTTCTAAGCAAGTCTTGGCTGCCCCCATAGACAGCTAAGACTTGCCTAGAAACAACTGCGAACCACAGGATGTGGACTGTTTTTAGTTATTCTCTTCGGATTACAGTTATTTTCATCAATCCAAAATGTAAAATGTTTCCAGTCTCCCAATTTGGAAGACACTGCAGAGTAATAATAATATCCAATCAGGGAGTTCAGTTTCAATCAGGGATTGCCTGAGAATCAAATAATTTATAATTTTTGGCCTTATGCACATCACAAATCAGAAGAAGTGCTTAATTTGATTTGTTGCTTTTGAATGCCTCAGTCATACACAGTTAAAACGAGAAGTCCTGACATAAAATGCGCACAAATAGCACGTCGATCTGGTCGTTAATCTACGCGTTATGACCATAGTAAGACTCTCAAATCATGTACATATGGCCTATGCACAAGCAATGTTCCAGCCAATGGACCTCCGGGTAAACAGGAGGTCCATTGGCAGAAACATTGCCTGTGTTTGCTATGAGTAACCAGGAGAATCTGCCGTGCTTTGGATGCATTCGATATGGCAATTGCGCGCAGTTTACTGCACGCAATGAAGCCGAGATAAGCGCACAGTTCGTGACAGGACTTCTAGTTTTAACTGTAAAAGGTTAGGGTGGGATAGAGGCCAGAGAATCATTATCTTCCCACAAATCGAATCAGGTAAAAGGTTCGAAACAGAATAGAATCTCGAATTTAATCCACTCTCCAATTGTGACTCTACTACGACTGTCGTAATTGTGCTTTTAATCGCCATGTGAACCTAGTGTCAAAATGTATTCTGGACTATTTCGTACCATCGAATAAAGGGTATGATATGAGTACATGGGCCTGTCACTTGTTTCTGAAAGGAGCAATCTATTTATATGATAGCCAATGGTATTCGGTGTAGAAATGTCGTGCATGGGCCAGTGCATGGACTCGATGTTCCATGTACTTTCTTTCATTAATATTACAACCTTTTTGGGCATGGTTCTGACCCAGTGACACTCAATCTAAAGGAATCACAGAACTAAATATTTTCCCATAGGCGACCATTATAACGTTCAGGCGGAAAAAGATATGATCGCATCACTTTCATTTTAGCATTCAAATATCTCTGTCAAGTATAGCCCTTCAGACAACTTTTTTTCTGATTCGAAAACAGGGGGTCATGCAACAAATAAGAGAGAAAAACTGACACAAAGGGAAGTACAGGTCACATGCAATTCCCTACAAAAACACACAAAAAGTAAATTGTATTTTTAGGTCCAATAGTCATCAAATCACCCTCATTGTTATCGGGAATATTCAACAATAATGCAAGATGTCAATAGAATGTTTCAAACGTTTATTGAAACAATATATTTTCCCAAGACTGTTCATTTTTAGAGATTGCACCATTTCCGAGTGCAACATTCTAAGGCGGTTAACTCTAATTTCAATATTTAGTTCCGCTATACCTATAAGCTATCGCTTTGAATGGATCACTACCAGAATGCGTTTTTACATTTTCTGTTCTCAATATTCTGGTAGTGACAACTCATTCCACATTTATCTTAGCAGCGAGACTCGATTCAAACGCAAATTGACCAGGTGTCACCAAAGTGGTCGAAGAACAGCAATGTATCGACCCTTGTGTGGAGCATGGCGCCATCTGCAATGCTACAGCATTGCAGATGGCGCCTTGTTCCACCCAATGGGCGATATATTGTGTAACCTAGACGAAGCGCGATCTCCGCTATCGCACCCAGTTAGATTGAGTACGGTAAGTCTAGTTCCGCAGCAATCCTCGCAGGATGACGTGTCATCTTCAGAATGGCGACAATGGAGATATGTTTGAAATACAAACCTCTCTGGTCTTCGTATTATTTCGAATAATCAAGATGGTTTTGAAGTGGACAGAATAAATGAACAGATTCGAAACTGAATAGAACTTCCAATGTTCGCCGGGCCCTATGCAGGAACCCTGCGAATCTCAGACTTCGGGTCCATTGGAAACCCGAATCCAATCAGGTAGAAGATTTCAAATCGGATCCTTTTCCAATCGAATCTCGCTGCCCTTCATGTTGTAAATATTACATCCATCTTACAAACAAAATTACTGCCAGTCTCCTCTCAAGTGTTTTATCTTAGAGGAGGAACGTATTTTCCCAAATACAAGTAAAAAAAAAGTCTGGACAAAATACATATCAGTATTGAGGGTATAGTAGCCGCACGTGAGATCATTCGATTCAGAAAGAAAACGTTTTTTTGCCGGCACTCAATGGGCATCAAATAAATGCACACATCGAGGTGAACGTTTTTGATAAGTGAAATTAAATGATAATCACCAGCTCAACGAAATACGTCAGGCAGGATCATCTTTTTACCATGATGTGGCCACAGTGGTTACGGCATTGAACTTCAAACCGATAGGGGCATCTGCGTTGCATCTCTGGGCAAGGTAATTAATCCAGATTGCCCCCGTGGGGGGTACGGTGGCGCATTGTACTAAGGCGTAATGTATGTCGATGGCGTGTCTGTCGTTAACCAATGCTAAACCTGCTTGTGTGGAGTTAGTACGCTGGGGAGTCTGACTGTTGCCGGTCGTTGCTATGTGGTTCTCTCCGGCTTCCAGCCACAGGTAAAACTGTCCGACACGAGGTGTCCCTGGCTGTCGAAAGTGACATAAAACTCCGAAAAAATAAATAAATGTTTGCCATGATGCTATTTTTTATACAGGCCTACCATGCGTTAAACATGAAAAATAAAGCAAACAAACACACAGCTGCAACGCTACTACAAACTTTAGCGGTTATAGTAGTGGAACAGTGCATGGATGTTACGTCATGCATAGCGCAAGAATGGAATACCATGACGTAATGATCTTCATTCATAAAAAAAAACTTAATTTAAAGACTCTGAATGGTTGTAAAAATGGATGCGAACAAGCCAAGAAAGGGAGGAATATTTAAGATAAAATGATTTCCGAGATGGTGAAGGCTCAACATCACCTCTGGGTCATGTACAGACTCGTCCTAAAGGACTCGTCGATATATGCCTAGGGACGAGGTCTCGACTTCAATACACCATCTCAGAAACCCACGTGGTGGTAATAACCTACAGCACGGCCGCCATAGACCGGTCACTTTCCACGGGTAGGCAATATTTCCACGGACGCAATAATATTAACACTAATTATAGGAACAATCATCAAGAATTTAATCAGTGAAGCAACGGGTACACCCCGGTGCTTCATTAATTAAAATTTTGAGATGATGATTTTTATTACCACGAATACGTGGAAATCACTGCCGACGGGTGGAGAACGACGCTCCTACGGCGGCGGTACTGTATATATAGAATATACCCATAGTAGCTTGGTGTACCAAATGTTCACCACGAGTGGTGAACATTTGGTTCACCAAGCTACTTTGGGTATATTTTATTTATACCATGATCGTCAGATTATTAAGAGTCGGTATTATTTTTTCTCGATTTTACTGAGCACCAGACGTATATACGAGCGAATCTGTGTTTGTTTACACGAGCATCGGTGGGCGGTACTTCCGCTATCAATTTTATCGCCGAAAGGAAATGAAAAAAAAGAAACGGAGCCTTTTTCGTTTTAATAACATAATAACATACTATTTCGGAGTTATGTATGCTTTATTAACATGAGACAATGCCTGTTTGTTAATTTTTGGCATCTTATGAGGTAAACCCATTTAAAAACGTAATAAATAATTGCCACTTCCATTTCGCTCTTCGCGAAGCGACGAGCGATAAATTTAGACAAGTTTGCATTCAGGTCGACGTCACCAAAGGTCAACGGGGATGTAGTTCTACTGTAGGTGTAAATTGTTACTATTGAAATCCCATTGCTGGCGTGTTCACCACGGTTGGTGTATAAAGCTAAAATTTATGTCAAAGGCTTTTCATGTATAGTAGAATAGGTTATCACGGTATAAATATATAAATTCAACGACGACCCTTCACGTTGGACAAGTCTATAAAAACGGAATATCCCAGGACGTAATCTAAGTGGAACCTATCACCAGGCCCCCTGTACTATCACCAGGACTCTTGCGCCATATCACTAGGTCTCCCGTACCTGATGATAAAAGAAGATTTCAAAAGGAGACACTTGGTAGAAGTTTGAAAACGTCTAGGCGATCCGAATATCGAATCGAATCGATTCATCTGAACGATTTCGAATCGAATTTCGAAACTTCTCGGGGTCCTAAATGGGAGTGACCTGAGAATGTTCAGTGGACAAGGTTGCTCGTATTGGGTCTCGAGTCTCTCCACTCTTTTTGTGCACTAAACAATCCTCAAACAGTCGAGGCACTTTCGAAAACCAACGATTTTGAAAGTTTCCGGGCACCGATGCCGAGATCTAGGTATGCTTGTGTAATCGCCTAGAGAGCACTCTTATTTTCTTGCGTAAGTACATTGTCTGGATTCAAGAAAGACAAAATGGCATTTTAAATGCCAGTAACTAAGGTGTCATTCGAGTGCCTCAGTTCCTCCAGATAAATGAATGTCCTTCGTATCTAGTTTGTCTGGTCGTCTTCGACCATTCATCTGATCATTCTGAAGAGACATATGAGACATGGAGTGGCCAATTATTTGACTTTCCCAGACGCACAGAATCGAATAGTATCTCGAACAGTTATTCTTATTTTTTTCTCTGATTGTGTTTCATCAACCCGTTCCACGGTCATTCGTGGTTCCGGATCGACTGTAAGAACAAGTAATCAACGCCTATCATAAACAGTATATCAACATTTCCAGGAACCAATACTATAAAACTTTTACAATTGTATTTTCTAGAATTGTATTTTCTACCCATTAATATATTAACTGACTAAAATGATTTATTTGCATTTCGAAAGATGTGGCAATTTGCCAGTTGGCAAATTGCCACATCCTTGAAAATGCTAATGGTTCATTTCAACCCATTTAAATTCATAACAAGAAAATACAATTCTACAAAATACAGTTGTAAACGTTTTATAGTACTGACCCCAGGTCTGACTTCGTAAGACCCTTGATCCTCCCGAGCACCTATCGCACGCGCAAGGGGTCGCATTGGCTGAGTGGTTGCGGCATTGAACTTCAAACAGAGGCGTCCACGATTCTATCCTCGCCAGGGGTAATTGCGTCGTGTGGGGGCGTGGTGGCTCAGTAGGTAGAGGTGCAGGCTGCAGGCCGAGAGGTCCTCGGTTTGAATCCCACCTGCGGCAACCGCGTTGTGTCCTTGGGCAAGACACTTCACCCCCATTGCCCATGTGGGGGCACGGTGACGCTGTGCACTAAGACGAACTGCACGTCGATGGTGCACCTGTCTTCAACCAATGATAACCCTGCTTGTGTGGAGTTAGTATGTTGGGGAGCTGACAGCTGCTCGCCGTTGCTCGGTGGTTCTCTCCGGGTACTCCGGCTTCCTCCACCCGTAAAATTGTCGTTGTCATGAGTAGCCATTGTGCAGAAATATGTGACCTTAAACACCAAAAAATAAATAAATAAAAAAAAAATTGCGTCGTGTTCTTTGGCAAGGCACATAATCCCGATTGCCCACGTGGGTGCCCAGCGGCGCTTTGTTCTAAGGCACGTCGCTGGTGCACCTGCCTTCAATCAGTGCTAACCCTGCTTGTGTGGAGTTAGTACGTTGAGGAGTCTTGCAGTTGCTCGCCGTCGCTCGGTGGTTCTCTCCGGCTTTCTCCACCCATAAAACTATCCGATATGAGATAATCTTGGCTGTTGAAAGTGCCATTAAACTCCAATAAATAAATATACTGCCCGTGGAACCATTTTTCGGGAGTTCGAAATGTCGCCCGACGGTTACATCTCAGCAGTCTTCATAAACATTCTGAGAATTCAACACCATCAGTTTTTCCTGACATAATTTCAACCAGTGTTAGATGTATTCATTGAACAAATCCGCTGTCATTGAAGGTAATACTGGTTGAGGTCTTCTGTAATTTCCTGCAAACTTATGTATATCAGCTTTTTACACAATGGAAGAAGTTAACCCTTTACCTAACGAAATGACAGAATCCACCGCGTTATAAGCAAAGAGAGTGGTGGCCGAGTGGATAAGTGCGCTGTTCTCTTATGCCAGAGGTCCCGTATCAATCCCCGGTCGGGGAAAGTTCTCGAGGTGTCCGAACACTCTCTGTCAGTATCAATTGTGGGGTTGATGCTGTCACAGCGTACCGTCCTATCCGGTGGGGAGGTAAAATGGCTGTCCCCTGTGCGGGGAGAGACACACGCCGTGCAGGCTAAAGATCCCTTCGTAGTATCTGAGAAGAGCGAGGCCACGAAGTTGCCGCTACGAAGGTAATCCCATACATATGCGCCATTGGGCCAAGGAGAGGAGTTAATATAAGTTGCATAACCTGTTCGCCAATCCCCTGTAAAACAAATAAGATTAAAAAAAAAAAATAAGCAAATTCAGTAGATAAAAAAATTCAAATAATTTAAATTAAATCATATCATGTCACCCCCCCCCCCCCCCCCCCCCCCCCCCCCCCCATTGGAACGCGCTCGGGTTGAGCGCGTTATAATGAGAGGTCACATTACATGGTTTTGATGAAACTTTCTGAAACATTTAAAAAAATAATTTAAATAATACATTTTAACCCTTTACCCAACGCAGACGATATCAAAATATATTATTTGAGAAATAATTTTTTAACATAGATCAAAAAATTTCAACAAAACTATATCATGTGTCCCCTCATTGGAACGAGCTCGACGAGCTCGTTCCAAAGAGGGGTCACATGATATGATTTTGTTGAAATGGTTTGAAAATTATTTTTTTTTTCAGATGCTAAATTTGCATATTACGAGGGCGGATGTGGGCGATTCGTTGGATAAAGGGTTAATATCTGCATTGGGTAAAGTGTTAAGATACGATTACCGCCAGTGTTACAAACTTTCTAGTTCGCCCCCTTAACTCATTTCCCGAGTGTGAAACTAGCCAAAATCTGTTGAAGGAACGAAGCGTTTACTTACAGCTGCCAAGGATCCATTTCAAAACTCTTACCCAAGGCTCCCAGTGAAGTACGACCAGGTACATGCCTGGATAAATTAAAACGAGCAATACTTCCGAAGTATAATTTATTATTTATTGGGGCTTACCGCCACTTTCGACAGCAAGGGTCACCTCGTGTCGGACAGTTTTACGGGTGGAGGAAGCTGGAGTACCAGGAGAGAACCACCGAGCAACGGCGAGTAATGTCAAACTCCGCAGCGTACCAACTCCGAATAAATAGGGTTAGTATTCGTTGAAAGCAGATGCACCATCGACGTGCAGTGCGCAGTGGTAATCAGCGCAACCGTGCCCCCTACGTGCGCAATCGGGACTAACGGCTTTGCCAGGGCACACGAAGCAGTTGCCCCTGGCGAGGATCGAACCGAGGTAGGTCCGGTTGCAAGTCCACTGCCATAATCACTGAGCCACCGCGCTTCCACTTTCATAGTGCAAGTACATTTTGGAAGTACGATAGTGCTGTCACTTTTTGAGGTGCTCAGTTGTTTATGCTTCTGGTTTTCGCAAAAGCCGGCCTGCCTACAGTAGTGTGATCGCAAAATCGGCCTATTTCTCGATCTGATATCGACTATATCGCGACAAATTCGCTATTACGAAATCGAATCAAGAATAACGGACGAACGAAAATAGCATCTGAGATTCAATGTTTTAGCTTGTCTTTTTGTACAGATAAGATTATGCAGTGTTGGTTTGTTTTTTTATTGGGGTTTGGCGACACCTTCATCAAAGACCTTGCGAATTACATATTTTGATTCGAATCGAATCTCGAATCGAGTCGAATCTATTATTCGAAATCGAATCGAACCTCGAATCGAACACAGGCGACTTGAAGTCTCGACTGATAAACTTTCCAACTACATCATCAAGACACGCCGACGTCGAAGGCATGCCTTGATGATATAGTTGGAATATTACTCAGTAAGGACTTTTGTTCAAAAACTGAAACGGATGCGATAATACTGCACTGGACACTGCACAGGACTACAGTTAAAACTAGAAGTCCTGTCATGAAATGCGCACAAATAGCACGTTGATATGTGCGTTACTGTACGCGTTGTGGCCCAAGTGAAGCTATCAAATTATGTACATATGGCCTGTGCACAAGCAATGTTTCAGCCAATGGACCTCCGGGTAACCCGGAGGTCCATTGGCAGAAACATTGCATGTGTTTGCTATGAGTAACCAAGAGAACCTGCCGTGCTTTGGATGCCATTCGATATGGCAATTGCGCGCAATTCCAACGCGCAATTAAGCCTAGATAAGCGCACTATTCGTGATTGGACTTCTAGTTTTAACTGTAGCCGCTAGCAACCGTGAGCTCATTGTTGATATTACTTGGGAACTTTAAATTTGCTTTCAACAGTGACAGTGACTTGCGACACTGGAATTAGCATGGGCGATGGCATGGTTAGAAATGTTTTTTTTTATGTTACAGCGGAAATAACATGCAGTCGTTATTTTCAACATCATTTATGTACAATTTCTATCTCAGTTGTACGTTTTGTTAGACGACTAAGATGAATGATACCAAGTGAAATTTCGGTGAAAGGATTCGACGGAAAACGAATCGAATAACCGATTTCGAATCGAACCGAATACCAACTTAAGATTCGAAATCGAATCGAATCTCGAAGCTTCGCAGGGCCCAACTTTCATTAGAGAGGGTCATATCGTGTGGGACTGAAGGAAGTCGGAGTACCTGGAGAGAATCACCGAGCAGTGGTAAGCAACTGTCGGGCTCTCCAACTTACTAAGCTGGAACGGTTGGAGGCAGGATCACTGTCGATGCAAAGTACGTATTAGGGCACTGCGCTGCCGAATCTTATCCAAACTCACAGTGCAGATGGTGAGGATCAGCATCGAATCGTCGACCCTTTAGTTTAACGTCCAATGTTCTAACCACTGAACCACCGCACTCCGCCTGCAGTATTGAAAAGGCAAAAGCTGATAGATAAATACTACCGAAACGCGACCTACTCAGGACCCGGTCGAAATTCTCAGTACGGCTTTTTTGTAACCGCAGAACTGAATGTCTTGGTCGCTAAATACAAATGGAAATGATCATTTGCATTAACCCTTTACCTAGCGTAACGGCCAAAATCGGCCAGCGCTATTCTCAAAAATCGCCTATTAATTTTCATTATTTTTTCATTTTTTGTCTCAAAAACATAGGCTATGACCCCTCGTTGGAACGAGCTCGTCGAGCTCGTTCCAACGAGGGGTCATAACCTATGTTTTTGAGACAAAAAATGAAAAAACATTAGTTATTCAAGAATTGTTTTGCAAGCGTCTTCTGCTTTTCATATACGTAAAGGGTTAACGCCAGATACCTAGAAAAAAGAGAAAATTAAAAGAAACAACGGATTCACAAAAAAATTATTTTCCAGATGTGACGCTTGAATGTTGTTCTCACTTTCTCCCGTCGTTATTATTCTTCATATCCTTGCAACCGGCAAAGTGAATTGCTTGAACTGGATTTCAGGTCGAGTAAATTGTCAGATATCAACGCTTAGTTACTAATTTGAAGACTGTTGTCGTAAAAAACTATTTGAGTTATAGAAAAATATTGATATGATGACTAATGGAATAAATAACGCAAGGTCAATTCTACTTTTAGCGTGATACTTCACGCCGCCTGGAAAATGTCACACTGAATGCAACTAGATCAGCAGTTATAATTTCCACAGACTGAACAAATATGTACAGTGCGGCCGCCGTGGACTGACCGTGGATACATCTAGATCAGCAGTTATTCCAATTCCCTTTAGACCAATTCCCACGAGGCCAATTCTCGAAAGACCAATTCCCCTTAGACCAACTGATGTGTTCTACTTTTAAAATAATACTATATCAATAATTTGATATATTTTGAAATATTTATCAATGTATTTAATGTTATTGATATTCAAGCCTGAAAATAAGCAGTCTGTCATTTGCAGAATGAGGTCCCCAGAGGGTGAATTTGCTGATGCTATCCCATACAGTGGGCCAGTTTAACCTCTGGGTACCTCTTTCTGTTTATGTTTGAGACCTTGGTTAAGGTTAACAGAGGATAAATTTAGTGATCACCAAATTCACCCTCTGGGGACCTCATATTTTTGTAAAATGTATGTATATGTAAATTTTAGTGATTACCAAATTCACCCTCTGGGGACCTCATTTTTTGTAAAATGTATGTATATGTACTGAGTTATGCTGAAATGTTATAAACCTATATTTTTTGTATGTTATGCATATAAAAAAAATTTTTTTTATCAAATAAAGTGCTTATCAGTAAATAAATGTTTTCTTAATTATCCGTAATCAACCCTAAATCAATAACAGACACCTTTGCAAAACGGAAAAAAAAAATATTTACAGTATGGCCACCGTGGACTGGCCACTTTCCAGAGTGGACAGGCAGATGAAATGTTTTTTTGCGCGCTAAAGGCGCGCATGGACAGTGTGGGGGCAGACTCCATTCGACCGTCTCTAACTGTGTGGTGGTGCCTTGTCTGGCAGTGGTAAAGGAAGAGAGCTTTAGGTACTTAGCGGCGCTTGTGTCTCTTGTACTTTTTCTTCTGAGGTGGTCTAGATGGGGAGACCGTGGCAGTTGGCGTTGTTGGAGGACTGCTTATGGATGACTGGCTTGGCTCGTATGTTCTGGTCCGGCCGAGTCTGGCATAACGATGAGAGGTGTCTGAGGCTTTGGTTGGAATCTTGGCTCATCCAGTCTGGTAACTTCTTCGATCTGCCTGATTAGATTTTCGTAGTTCTAATCCATTGCTTTATTGTGGTGGTCCCGCTCTTCCTGATATTTCTGGCTATCAAAAATTATTCTCACCAGCCGTTTGTCCAGGTCCTGGTAGGTTCCGAAGGAAGAGGCGAGTGAGGAGCAGGGAGTGGCGAGAGGGCGACTTCCAATTCCACCTCAGTCTCCACAGACTCTTCCGTCCAACAACTCCGACTGGGGAGCCGGCAGTAGAATAGGTTTGTCTGTGGGAGTGGGAGGGGGAGTGGTGGCTGCCTCTGGATCTTTCTTGCCCTCACAGTTATCTCTCTTCTTCTCCAAAAACGCCTCAATGCGTCGGGCATTCCTTCGCTTGGTGTACGCGCTTTTCCTTCTCTGTTTTCTTCTCTTTTCAGGGTCTCCAGACCCCCTTGGGTGAGGACCAGTGTGAGAGGGGTCCTCTCACTAAAGGTACTAGCTCTACCATGGGGGCGGCGTGGTAATCTCGTTAGTGGTGGTAATAAATTTCGAAGTCAGATAGACGCTCTCGCCCATCTCCTGGACAGTCATGGTGATGGGACGAGAGACGCCCAGAGCTGAGATGGTCTTCTGTTGTGTTGCCAGTAGATCCAGTGCTCCCATCTTGTTTTAATTAAGATGTTCACACTCTGAAATCAGAGGTGCGAATGGACGGGGTGGGCTATCAAATTCTGTACATATGGCCTGTACACAAGCAAAGTTTCAGCCAATGGACCTCTGGGTAACCCGGAGGTCCATTGGCATAAACATTGCCTGTGTTTGCTATGAGTAACCAGGAGAACCTGCCGTGCTTTAGATGTCATTCGATATGACAATTGCGCGCAATTCCTACGCGCAATTAAGCCTAGATAAGCGCACAGTTCGTGACAGGACTTCTAGTTTTAACTGTAGACACCTGATTGATCAACACAGTCGGAATTTCTTGCACACAATAAAAAATGTTGTTGCCTTGAAGATCTTTGTTAATGTCCACTCATATCCAAAATACACCGTAATGAGTATGGACGGGGTGTTCTAAATAATGTTTTGCCGTCACATTAGGTAAAGGGGTGATGCTACTTGTATGGAGTGCTGGGTGGTGAAGGTGCCTCACATTTTCTGAGCCCATTCGGTCCTAGGATTTTACTTCTCTTTTGAAAGTGTTAAAGTATTGTATGTCTTTCAACAGTCAGTGGGCCTTTGGAGTCATTGACAGCTTCAGCATAATCACTACCTACAGGGGCGTAAATGTCAATCAAATGTCTTCATGTAGGTGTAATTACCCCCGTAGGATTTTGTTTCCCCCTCAATTAATACAAACGAGATCAACTATTTGACGTCATAACCGAATAACAAATATATTGTAATTATAGACAGTGTTGGGATTGGCATACTCCACTTGAAACACTACAGGGCCCGATTCCCTAGCCATTACATAACCTTTTACCCGACGAATCGGCCACACTCGACCGCTTAATTTACAAATTAAGCACTTGAAAAGATTTTTTTTTAAATTAACAAAACCAAATCATACGATCCCTCATCGGAACGAGCTCAACGAGCTTGTTCCAATGAGGGGTCACATAAAATGGATTTGCTGACACTTTTTTAAAATAAAAACGTAACAGGAATAATTAAAATGTAAAATAGTGATACCCTGTGCGTTGGATAAAGAAAACTGTAACAGATCGGAGAATTTTTCTAATTATTTGTTTTGCCTTAATAAATAAAGAGGTTATTACTTGGTTAGTTTCATATCGGCAAAGATATCTGCCCTTCGGTCTAAGGCTGATATGAAGTTATCTCAAGCTGATATATCAGCCGATATGAAACTAACCAAAAAAAAACCTATAAATATGCCAGGGTATTTTAGGACAATATTGTGGTATAACATCATATATTTCTACAAGAGACACGCAGGAACTTTTAATGGTCCTGGACTACTCGACCATATGGGAAGTATCTCTCACGCCCCCTTAATCCGAATTCTTGCATCTCCCTCCTTTTACGAGTGTTTATCCCCAATTATCAGCTCCGAGGCATTGGGTATACCATAGAGCTAGGAAACACTGAACTCTGATACCAATAGGAGCATACAGTAGTCCAATAGATGGCTTGTTAAATTTAACACAGAGAAAGACAATTGTAATGGTATTTATTCCATGTAAAGATTTTAGCTTTCCTGATATCAGATTTTGTGATTCTTCCCTCAGTTTTGTTAAAGCTACGGTCCCACCGACGACGCTGCTGGCCGTTAGTCGGCGTCATGAATTATCTTTTTTTTTTAAATCTGGCGTTTCTCCAAGTTTCATTTCAAACTTGATGAAACGTAGATATCTACGTTAAGCTAACGCTAGATGTAGGTTTAGACTACGCATGTCTACGTCTAAAAAGTAAGATGTAAGTTCGCTTGAAGTTTCTCTACGTCCAGATTGTACGTTTCATGCGCGTTTCATGAAGTTTGGGTCACGTTAGGGTGAAGTTTGCAAAGTGAGTGTTACGTTTCGTCAGACTTTTCATACGTTTTCACACGTTCGGTTGACACACGATGTACGTTAGCTGTAAGTTTGTGGCGTTCATCTTACGTTTACCCTACGTTTTACCCAAATTTTAAGACGTTTGCAAAGTACAATGTACGTTTAACTGACGTTTAACCCGTTTGGGGTACGTTTCCAAAGTACATACTACGTCAGTACTACGTTTATTTTTCAAAATTTTTTTTTTCTTTTTCCCTCACGTTTGCACCAAGTTTGGTGACACTTGGTCCCTGAGTATATATATTTCGCCAACTCTCGATAACATTTCATTTGTGAATGTGATGCTGAAGAGAATACATCAGAATACCCAAAAATATTTTTGAGATTTCTACATTTTTTGGTGAAAAATGGCAAATGATGTGATACAAGTTGGACGTGTGTTACAGGCTGTTATGCATGTACAACAAGAGGGGCTTAGAAATGCCATCCAGATGGTGAATGTGTTACAGAGCGTAGCCCTAGCGGTAGGTGCTTTCACAAACGTGATGATAACGCCACCTGTACTTTACTTAAATTTCACAAACGTGGACCAAGCGTAGAGAAACGTGGAGAAAATAGATTTTTGTAAAGAAACTTCACCTGTACTTTTACTTAACGTAGCCCTTACTTTACAAGCGTAGATTAAACTTCATGCTTACTTTGTGAAACGTGATGTTTACTTACAGAAACGCCGAGCAGGTGTTGGGAAAATTATGTTTTGTCATAACTGATCCACTACGTTCATGTCAAGTTTGAAAAGTACAGGCTACGCTCACAAAGTACAACGTACGCATGTAAAGTACAGGCTACGCTTTCACTACGTTTTTTGCAAGTTTTTAAGGTCACCGGGTACAAACGCCACGTTTGGGGCGTAATTTTAAACTCTTGAAAAGTTTGGAATTTTGACCCTACGCTCGCAATCATCTCCACGTCTCATCTCGCTTGTTGAAGTACAACTGACGCTCCCCTGCCGTTTCTCAACGTTTTGACAAGATTTTTTTCCATTTTCAGACGTAGGGTTGACGGCACGTTGGTGGGACCGTAGCTTAAGGGAAACGTGCGTTATACTCTGATCATGCCTGTGACAAGTGCTTTGACAATTTATCTTACAATAAGTATGTATCCAGTCCTTAATTACCTATATACAACAGGTATCAGATGCCTCTGATACGAAATCTGCATCTCGAAAATGCTGTATACAAGTGCATTTTTAGTTGCGATTTGTTTGCGTTATTATTTATAGAACATACACACGCTTTCGAAATGCGTATGTAAGAGACCGTATACGTCCGTAAATGAAGTGTGTGTGTGTGGGGGGGGGGGGGGGGGAACTCTTCACAAAAGTATTACTATCAAATTGTAAACCCTTTACCCAACGTAACGGCCAAAACCGGCCAGCGCTATTCACAAAAATCGCCAATTAATTTTCATTATTTTTTTCATTTTTTTTTCTCAAAAACATAGGTTATGACCCCTCTTTGGAACGAGCTCGACGAGCTCGTTCCAAAGAGGGGTCATAACGTATGTTTTTGTGACAAAATATGAAAAAATTAGTCAAGAATCTTGTTTGCAAGTGTCGTCTGCGTTTCATGTTAGATAAAGGGTTAAAGCACATTACAGTATCTGAATGTTTCTGTATCTGAATCATTGGAAGCATTCAAGTTCAAAGAACACCCGTTTACGCCACTCAGTCTTCTTCAGAATGTTGAGAAAACGCGATCGTTTATCCTGAGAGCAGAGAAATCCAATGCATCCGTATACAGTTCCCAGCAAAATAACCTTCGTTTTATCAGTGTGCAAATGCAGCTTAAAAGTCAAGTTAATCAAGTTATTGGATTTACACTTGAGAATTGTAAGATAAATCTATTATCGCCATTTTGTCTTTGAAATGTTATATCAGAACCTCGCTCTTGTTTCTAAGGATATAGCTCGACTTCTCTGGCCTTTGGGACATACATCATGCTGATAATATTTTTTTATAAACTTTGGGTCGTAAAACTCTAGAACAATGTATTTTCTTTATTTTGCACATCCTCGAATACGGTATTCAGATATCGTGTAGGGTACGTCCTCGCGAATTTGGTCGACGTTCTTTAAAAAAGTTATCTGGTGTCGTATTTACAGATCGGAAAAGAACTGTGGCTTGGAAGCAGGTTCTCCTGGAGATTGGATAGCAATCTTTTGTGGAGAATAAAAATTAGTTTTCTCATGTGTACGCTTCACATTATTCTACAGTACGTGGAGAGTGTATTATCACTAAATCACCTGCACAGTGGAGATTCCACTCGACTAATAATTGCAAATTTGTTGCGAAGCATAAGAAGCACAAGCAAAGTTCTAGCCAATGGATCTCTGGGGTGTACCCGGGTGTCCACTGGCTGAAACATTGCTTGTATTTTTATCCACATGTACAGAATTTAAAAATAATACTTTGGATGTCAGCTCCACTCACCGAGTGACTTAGTTACAATCCACTCTCCACGTACTGTACATGTGAATGCACCAAGATTTCATCAAGATATGTGCAAGCTCTCAGACACCCAGACTAATTCTGATTGGAAATTCGACGCTGTTATTCGCTGTTTGACAACCGTTGAAGTAATTTGTTGTGCCCTTACTTACAAAGATATACAAGTATTCAATCATTCCCCAGTTACAGACATTGCAATCAATTCCCCTTGAAAGTATCACGACATCAAACTGTAGATCAAGTCAAGTCTCGACTGGTCAACATTTCCAACTTTGATTCAGGGAAAATGAATCTTTCTGAAATTTTTCAGTTTCTATCGTCTGAAATTTACCTGCCAGTTCTATGAAATCTCCATTGAACCTAACCTGAAAAGCAGACGACACTTGCAAAAATAATTCTTGAATAACTAATTTTTAAAAAATTTTTTCTCAAAAACATAGGTTATGACCCCTCGTTGGAACGAGCTCGTTCCAACGAGGGGTCATAACCTATGTTTTTGAGACAAAAAAATGAAAAAAATAATGAAAATTAATTGGCGATTTTTGAGAATAGCTCTGAAAGTTTTTGCCGTTAAATTGGATAAAGGGTTAACAGCAACACTAAATCATACGGAAAATGAAAATCCGTTCCGCACATATGTGCCGAACCGAAATCATTAATGGACTATTTTATAAATAGAAGCGAAATTTCACTGGAATTTTCTACAAATCGTACAAATCGCAATTACAATTTGAATCGCCAGCGATAGCTAAACTACTAACACGGGTTCCCCTCACAAATTTGATTGGCGATAAAATGCGTTCTTTTTAACAGTTCGTCCTCTGAGTTCCAATATGTTATATGTGCCTACTGGCACATAGGACACATTGGAACTGGGGGGACGAGTTGTCAAATGAATTGCTGAGTGTCCTTCGAATAATTGCTTTTGTAATCATGCAGGTGTGTAATAGACACAGAACAACACACGCGTGTGAATGGGTTAATCGATATGGCACTTGTGCCATCGCGGGAGGATAAAACTCGAAGGCTGCGGCCTTTCGTTTTATCCTTCCGCGCTGGCACTCATTCCATATCGATTAACCCATTCACACGCGTGTGTCGCGCTGTGTATATATAGGTTGGTTGGAGAACAAAACTGTAGGTTCGATTTTCCACCAGCCTGAAATATTCTAGAATCTAAACATAGGCGACGACCTCTTTAAGAACTAGGCTCGGACCTTGTTATAAATAGCCCGGGTGTCCATTCGGCCAGGCCGATGATGTCTTGAATTTATCAAACCACACATCAATTTTGAAACTGGAAAGAGAAAATGTCCTACACAAAATCTTCATGCTGTAAAGAGAGAAGACCGACGCCCTTCATTGCTGACAAAGGAATGATCCTACAGTTGGAAAAGGAGTCCAGTCACTTTATCTAACAATCATATAGATTTTGGCCTGAAAACCACGAGAAACGGTACGTATCACATAATGTGTTACGATTCCGTATCATATGGACGACTCATTCTGATTCCGTATCACATAGATTCAACGTCCGGTAAACACCGTGCTATGACAAATATTAACATTATATGCGTTGTTATTACACATTAAAATATGAAATTCAAAATTTTGACCAATTCTAACCCAATTTAAACTGAAAAACGGAAAAACAGGCTTTATGTAACGAGATTGTTCGAAAAATGTATTATCACGACCAACTGCATGCCCTGTAATTTGTATCAGATTCTCGGTCGTGTTCACAATCGGATCACAACTCGCCCTGACGGGGTCGTTGCGATCTGATTGTAAACACGACCTCGAATCTGATACAAATTACAGGACATGAACATGGTCATGATAATGTATATGTATTGTGCACTATTTTGAAGTAATAGCGCGCTGAGTAAGTGCACTTTGTGCTTATCAAACAGCACCATTAGCGTAACTGAACTCCTGTAGAAACACAGCGTGCCCAACTCTAATCAATTCTGTACCATTAAATAGAGATCATTATCATTCCAAACCTCTTCTGGAATACATGTATTGTAATAACACAAATAGATATTAGAATTCAACTGCATATACAGAATGAAGAGAGTGTATTACCGCCGAATTGCGGCGCCATATATTCCCCACTCAAATTTTTTTTAAATATTTTTCATAATAGCACAAGTAACACTTGCAAACTTTCATAACATGGACCACCAGGTGCTTCTTGTGTTTTGTCGAATATCTATCCCACAACGTCCCGAGACATGTCACGCTTAGATTCAAGCCGTATGGCAGGGTTAGCGGCAATTTATTTATTTATTTATTTATTTATTTATTTATTTATTTATTGGAGGTTAACCACACTGTGGACGGCCAGTGTCACCTCGTGTCGGGCAGTTTTACGAGCAACGGCGAACAGCTGTCAGACTCCCCAACGTTCTAACTCGACGCCAGGAGGGTAAGCACTGGTTGAAGACAAGAGTACCTTTGACGTGATGTACGCCCTAGTACACAGCGCGCGAAGCGATAAGCGGGAGGTCTTCCCACGATTTTTTTTTAATATTGTGCTAAAACATTTTCTTGACCTTATCTACTCAATTATTTCTTTCAATTTGGGTAGTTTATTACCTGTATTTCTGTATCTATGGTTCATTTTGTCTCGATAACTGTATCCAGCACGATGCAGGGAAGACCGGTGGAAACCAGCAGGTGTTTTTTATATGCTCGTTTGTAAAAAATTGTCGTATTACGTAAATGGTCTGTCTGTCTGTCTGTAATCAATTGGTAGATTGTAGATTAGATTTATTTAACGGTATAGTTAAAAATTACAGCAATGCATGTATGATAATACAAAATGTAGAAAGCACAAAAAGCATTAGTACAATACAAGAATATTAATAAATATCTATACCGTAAGGAGATGACATAGCCAGATTGGCTGTCTACCTGTCGTCTCCCATTAATATTTGTTCTGGATTGTGCATTGTACACTGATTACGAATCTGGATTATAGGCAAATTATCTAGTCGCATTCAGATTTTATGGTATTGAAAGTGTCGGAGTTGGCAGTTAAAAAATACTTTCCTGTTGGGCGAGATAAACAGACCGAGAATATTACTTAATGTTACCACATGCAAAGAGCACATAATTCGGAAGATGACCATTTAGTTAATATTAATAGCATCTTCAGGGGTTTGAATCCGTGATTATCTGCCGACATTAAAATTACAATCTCGACAATAGGGATTGTCACATTCCACACTACATGGGTACTGAGAGAGGAATTTTTGTGTCAATAATTTTTTGAATAAATTTCTATTAGTGATAGACCTTAGATCTTGATCCAATTCATTCCACACCCCGGGACATGCATGAATCTGTAACCTGTCGAGGGCTTTAGTGCGCGTTCTACTGATATATAATAAGTCTGATTGTCTCGTAACTCTTTGTGAAGTATTTTCTATTGGGTTAAAAAAGTCATTAAATGACGACGGGAGTTGTCCCATTTTCCAATCAAATATGAAGAGACATGCTTGGAGTCTGAACAAGTCATTAATTTTAAGTATTTTGTCTTTTACAAATAAGGGATCAGTATGGGCGTTATAATTTGAAGTGTTAATGATACGAAGTGAACGTTTCTGCATAACAAGAATTTTACTAATTGCCCGAGCATTACCCCATACATGGATGCCATATAACAGATGGCTGTGTATAAGGGCAAAGTATAATGTCGTTAAAGCCTTATGTGGCAATATTTTTTTACTTTATTCAATGCATAATTAACTCTTCCAATTTTGGAGCAAACGTGTGAGATATGGGCACTGTATGACAGATTGTCGTCAATGCTGATACCAAGAAATTTTAATGATTTATCTTGTTCATGGCCTCCTATTCTTTTTATCGTTTGGTTTTGTATATTGATAGTTAAATTTTCTGGGATCAGTGTGCTACGGGTTGGATTTATAAGGACGTATTTAGTTTTACTTGCATTCAAGACAAGCTGGTTGGCTGAGCACCATTCGTTTAATTTGCTCAATTCATAATTTATATATTCAGCCAATCTACTTGCATTTGGACCTGAGGCATAGGCTGTCGTATCATCCGCAAACGGTAGGAGGTTTAGCCAAGTCGAGTGACGAATATCGTTAATATAAAGGAGAAACAAGACTGGCCCGAGTATGGAACCCTGTGGTACTCCGCACGTTATTTGGGCTTCGTTCGAATTATTTTCACCATATTTTACATATTGGGTTCTGTTGGATAGATAACTTTTGAACCAGTCAATGGTAATACCTCTGAACCCATATCTGCTTAATTTACTTATCAGAATGCTATGATTAATAGTGTCAAAAGCTTTCGAAAAGTCTATAAATACCGCTAGGGTTAAATCTTTTGTTGGTTTGTTGTTTTCTATAGCAATATGTCTAAGAAGTTGCATCACAGGATGTGTGGTGCTGTGATTTTTTCTAAAACCATATTGATGCTGATAGAGAATATCAAATGTATCCAGATAATTAACCATTCTATTAGCCATTAATTTTTCTAGGATTTTAGAGAATGCTGGAAGAATACTTATAGGTCTATAGTTATTGAATCTATTTTCATCTCCGGATTTATAGATTGGGATGACTTTGGCGATTTTCATTCGGTTTGGTACAACACCGGTGATAAAGGACTGGTTGGCGATATGGGCAAACGGGCGGGCTAATATATCTATAGACTTCTTTAGAAGATATGTTGAAGTGCCATCACAGTCTTCTGACCGTTTGACTTTCATTTTTTTGGCCACGTCCATCACTTCACCAGGGTTGGTAGGTGTAATGTAGAAGTTATTTATGGAAGACGGACCCATGAAGTTTCGGAAGGATTTGTCTGTTTGCGTCAATTCTGCACTGGCACGTCTTCCCGTGTTTACAAAAAAGTTATTAAATGCACATGCTATTTCGTTTGAATCATTTATTTCACAATTATTGTCTTTGATAAAAGTAGAAGGCAAGCTAGTTGTACGTTTTGCTTTATTAATTGTTTCATTTAATATTTTCCAAGTTTCTTTTAAGTTGTTTTTGCTATCATTTAATATCTTATTATAGTATATTGCTTTACTTTGTTTTTTTATTTTATTAAAGATTTTACAGTAGTTTTTGTAGTTTTGTATGTTTTGTTCTGTTGGGGATTTTATTTTCTTATTATAAAACTTTGTCTTATTAAGAGATGAAGTCATCAGTCCCTTGGACATCCACGGTTGTTTTCTGACAAACTTAGCTTGTAGTTGCACGTTTACTACAGGAAACGCCTGTTCAAAAGCTGTTGAATGGATATCCATAAATTTATCGTATGCAGCACTAGGACAGCTTGATTCAAAAATTGGCGAAAAATCGCTTTGATAGAGAAGTGCCCTAAATATTGCCACGTTGCCTTCAGTAAATTTACGTTTGCGTATAATTTTAGGGCTACCCTTTGCAGTGGTAGTATTTTCTATATAATATATGCCGAAGTGATCCGAAACATCTGTAATGATTATTCCAGAGGAACAGGTTGCGGTTATATTATTGGAGAAGAAGTGATCTATTAGCGTTGCTGACTGAGTGGTTATCCGAGTGGGTCGGGTGATACGTGGTAAAAAACCCTGACTGACCATAAGGTCTAGAAAAATTTGGGTTTTAGGATGATGATTTGTTTTCAGTAAGTCGATGTTGAAATCTCCCATAATATATGCCTCCATGCGTTCATGATTAATTAGGTCAGTTATATCATTTAGTTTTGTGAGAAAGAGATCTATATCTGCTTTTGGTTGTGTATTTGGTCTGTATATGACACCAATTAGTTTTTTAGTATTATTTACCTTGATTTCAACAAACAGGGACTCAATTACATGGGGAATAAAGACAGACAAATCATTTCGTATTATTGGCGCCAGACCCTCCTTAACATAAAGACCCACCCCGCCCCTCCCGTCATCCCCCTCAGGTCGTGCCTTATTAATGAGTGGACAATAGCCGTCCAAGTAATACGACGTGTTCGACGGTATTCGAAATATTTCAGTTAATCCTATAGCACTGAAGGCGTTTTTCGAACCATGTAAGTCACTCAGCAGTTCATTCAGGGAGTCCCAGTGTGCATTTAAACTTTGGCAGTTTAAATGAAACATTGAGAATTGATCACTTTGCTTGTCGTTCATTGATTGGAATTCATTGGGTGAATAATAATTACAATCGCTTGTATTATCTTTAAATAGGGAATCTTCATCATTGGAAAGTTCACATGTTCTGTCATTATAGACCTTAATGAAGTCAAATTCCGGATTCGTCTGTATCTCGTCGAGACTAATGTTACCCGCCATTATTTACAAAGACACTGCCAAGTCGTGCAATTTCGTACCAATTCATAATCACGGCAGCATAATTTAATCGTTGCCTGTTAATATTTTCAGATGATCTAAGAACTCTCACCGCCATATATATACTGTGAGTTTGGTGTGTATTACCTGTACTATTATAATCATTCGTGTACAATGCAGGAACCTTTGTATGCGCAGTGCACAAAAAAATAATCACAAACATTAACAAAAACATATGTACAAGTTTCATGATTGGAGAAGAAAGGATTTTATGAAGGAATGGTGGAATGGTGTATTATTGATATGGTAGTTGTCCGTGATTCATGCAAGACCTCAGGGAAACATTATATAATTTAGCAAGGGTTATTCAAGACCGAGATAGAGTTTGCAAAGGCTGAATTATATTATACCTTCAGTAATTACAAAAATATCAGCTCTATTTAGCTAAAATATTTGGACTCTGTATGTGGCTTTATCTCGATCCATTATAGAGCCCCAATAAGCATTCCCCAATATATTTTGACAAGACAAATCTATGTCAACATGTAACATCATCTTTTGATATCAGTAATTTACTGCTAGGAACTTAAGAAATTAAGTGATAGAATCTGAAATTGTTTTATTTTAACAACACAAATTATTTCCTACTTCCAGGAATATTTAGAATCTCTGTGTAGCTTTATCTCAATCTAGTATGGAGCCCCAATAGGCGCTCCCCAATAAATTGTGACAAAGCAAATCTGTCAACATCATTTCCTACTTCCAGGAATATTTGGAATCTCTGTGTAGCTTTCTCTCAATCTAGTATGGAGCCCCAATAGGCACTCCCCAATAAATTGTGACAAGGCAAATCTGTCAACATCTGACATGGTATCAGCAGTTTAATGTAGATTTTTAGTGTATTGCCCCAATAAGCGTTCCCCAAGTAAATTGCGATGAAACAAATATGTCAACATCTGGCATCATCTTGTAGTATCAGTAGTTTAATGCTAGCAATTTAAAAATTAAGTGGTAGGATCTGCCGTTGTTTTACTTCAACCAATTATTTCGCTTTGTAGCTTATCGCAATTTAGTGTGGAACCCCAATAGGCACTCCCCAATAAACTGTGACAAAACAAATCTATGTCAACATCTGACATCATCTTGTGGTATTGGTAGTTTAATGTAGATGGTTTCCGACCGATAACTCTATTTTGGATTATTTGATTTCAACCAACGTTGGAACATGTATTCCACAGCTTGTAATGCAGACCAAGTTCGAATATGGGTTCCGTCCAATTATTTTTACATGAGTTACGAACGTTTTTGACGTAGAATTCGACCGTCTATCAACATTTTAGGTTTCCAACCGATAACTCCAGTTTGGATTTTTTTATCTCAACCAAAGTTGGTATTTGTATTTCCCATCTTGTAATACAGGGCAAGCTCGATTATGGTCTCCGTTCATTTATTTTTAAATCAGTTAAGACCCTTTTTCGACTTAGAATTCGACCGTCTATTAACATTTTTTGGTATCCGACCAATAACTCCAGCTGGGATTATTTGATCTCAACCAAAGATAGCATGTGTGTTTTCCAGCTAACAATACTGACCAAGTTTAAATATGGGTTCCGTCCAATTATTTTTACACGAGTTACTTCCCCTTTTCGACTTAAAACGGGCGTATTTAGCCACGCCGGGCGGTGCTCGTGTTTACGAACCTGGTCAATAATGCAACTACGTATTCTTGCCACATCCACCAGCAGGCCTGGCATTCTTTAGGAGAGCAGGAGTGCTGCACGCCTACTGCACACCTAGAAAAAATTGAGGAGGGCAATTTTTTGCACCCCGTGATTTTCTGGAATGCCAGACCTGTTTGGGGCTGCCTTTAAAATCCATTATCATTTCGTCCCCCGAGTTCCAATGTGTTCTCTGTGCCAACAGGCACAGAGAACACATTGGAACTCAAGGGACGATTTGTCAATGTTGTATTGATTCGCAATAATTCATGGCCCATTCTGTATCGCATTTCGATGCATTTTGAGTGTAGAAGACAGTCACACGAGAATTGAATGCAACATTTTTAATAATGAGATGTGTGTGCCAATTTTTCCACCATTCAGCTGAATATAGTACAATTTTTCAGTCACAATATTAACACTTTGAAGTGAACATAACCAAAGTAACATTCAAGTGTATGCATTGAAAATTTCGGGTGCAATTGCACTCCCAAGCAATCCGAGGAGGGCAATTGTTTTGCACGCCTTGATTTTCTAGATTGCCAGGCCTGTCCACCAGCGTCGGAGCCCGTACCAAACGCCTTCCCTCGATATTCAGCGCAGACTTATCGAAAGGTCAACCTACATTTTTTAATACGCTAAAACTCCGGGGGCAGTTGCCCCTCCCCAAACCTCCCCACCCCTTACCACCCCTCAGTGGCGGCGCCATGGAGGGGTATGTGGGGGTACTTACCCCTCCACTTTTTTCGCCAAGCGTAGTAAAACAATACTATCATTTTAATTTTTGTTGTATTGAACGTTGCGGTGTAATGGTCGGTATTCTTAATCCCATACTTCTAAGTGCACTAAATCAGAGAAGTTTTGAAATTATGTTTGCCCCCCCCCCCCCCCTTCGTCCCTCCACACACACGCTAGCTGCAAACAACACACAAGAGTCGAGGGTCCAAATTTCAACAAGGCATGCAGCGTTTAAACGGACTGAAACATGGTGCTTAAAAGTATTCGACGAATGCTAGAATCGAGAGCGTGCAAGGCATCCGTTTGGAATTCAGCCTAAGCAATTTTAAAATATAAATAAAATTTAATATTTTAGAGAAATTCTCAAAGGTATAACTCAATGAAATCATGTAAATATGAATATCACTGGAACCGGCTTATTCAGCCGGTTCCAATGATATCCATATTCGCATGATTTTCTCAACTTAGGGAGAGGACCCCCCCCCCCCCCCCCGAAACCCACCCTAGCTTCGCGCTGCACAATCCCCAACTGTACCCCCCTCACTTTTGTAACTCTGGCGCCGCCACTGCCACCCCTCCCGCTTCTCGGCGCTAGTGTACATATACATCAGAGTCATCGTAACTAGGCCGAGAGTTGAAATGTGATTTAACGAACAGTTCGCTCTGCTGGATCTCTTAAATGTCAAGATGCTTCAGGCAGACAAAAGAATTGCATCGTTCTTCAGTTTGAATACGATGTGAATGCGCTCCGAGATAGCAATTTAAAATCTCATTGTCTTCGTCGATATTGGATTCGAAAAGAGGTTACTACAAAATGTGAAATCTATTCATTGTATAAGTTCAACCAATATGCTTAAACAATACCGAAAGTCCGCAGTGATTGCCATGTGGCAAAACTTAACAAACAAGGAATTATTTAACCGCCTAGGCTGTCCCACAGGTCTCACACAATACATCACTCGGATCGATATTCCTTGCATCACGGGGATTAAGACGTGAATACGAATTTCATTATTTGAGAACAGACAATGCTATGTTCATACTGTTTCGTATTAATACGGATAGATGCTGAAATGTTATGTATGTGTTCTCTTCAGGTGGTTGTTGACACGTACTACTATGTGGAGAAAATGCGAGATAAAGTTAATTGGTGTTACGTTCAGTGGGAACAGGGACATAGCTAGAAGGGGATAATGAAAGGGTGCCCCTATCCCTACAATTATCGGCTAAAATTCCAAAAGCTGGAAATTGGTAATGTAATTTCCAAACGTTGGAACTGCAATATATTTTTTCGGTCAATGCACAAACTAATTTTCCTATTTACTATTCTCCGACTTTTACAATCAGCTGGCAAACTTTTCCGAAATTCCGACTCGAATCTGTGACCAGTCCAGTTTTTCGAATTCATCGTTCCGTTTTTCCGTCTCGGATTAGTCAGTTGAATGAGTATGTCGTATTGAACAGCTGTCAGTCTGTACTCCAAGTGTTCATTACAAGGGAAAACTCTTGGTCCTACATGGGGAAATGCATTTTTCTTGTGGATAAAATGACTAGATTTCATCCAGAGGGAGGCCTCAGAATCAATGTCGGGGGTTAAGAAATTAAAACTTTTTCCCGAGGGAGGCACCCAGATACCCCACCATCGAGAGGGGGTGGTGGTCCCAGCAAGACGTGCTTACGATAAGCATATCGTGCTGAACCCCAACCTCCAGGTAGAAATCTAACTGATCATACACACTTACTGAGGACCATCTAGCACCGTCCCTGAGTGGGAACGCATACAAACCTGGCTATATACTTAGAGTGTTTAAAGTATTAAAATAACTTCAGAGGCGTAGGAAACATTCCGAACTAGGGGGGGTGGGGTGGGGGTATATATATTTCTGCCACGCAAATAGGCGATAAACACGTACACACAAATGGCACGGACCGAGGGAAGAAACCTTGGTTTTCGAGAGTACCTAAGATGCGAGGATGAATCAAAAGTAGTCTCAAATAAATAACCTTGCTGGGTCAGCATGTTTTCAACATCACTATGAAATGTGATCTCCTTTTGCTTCAATGCCTCTATGGCCAGAGGCTAACCGGGCTGAAAATATTCAGAAAGTTTTTGACACGGATTCAAGGGAATCCTCGAGACTTGATTTTGGATAACTATAACTCAAGATGAGATATGGTGTCATTACTTTGACCCAGAATCAAAAATACAAAGCAGCGGAAAGAAGTTCCCCGATTTACTTCTACCACATACAGTTGAAACTAGAAGTCATGTCATGAAATGCACACAAATAGCACATCGATCTGCGCGTTAATCTACGCGTTATGACCATAGTAAGGCTATCAAATTCTGTACATATGGCTTGTGCACAAGCAATGTTTCAACCAATGGACCCCCGGGTAACCCGGAGGTCCACTGGCAGAAACATTGCCTGTGTGTGCTAAAAATAACATTCGCACTTGCCATATCGAATGGCATCCAAAGTGCGGCAGGTTCTCCTGGTTACTCATAGCAAACACAGGCAATGTTTCTGCCAATGGACCTCCGGGTTACCCGGAGGTCCATTGGCTGAAACATTGCTTGTGCACAGGCCATATATACAGAATTTGATAGCCTTGCTATGATCATACGCGTAGATTAACGCGCAAATCGATGTGCTATTTGTGCGCATTTCATGACAGGACTTCTAGTTTTAACTGTAGGTGACAGGAGACTTGGGTGCAGAGCTTGCCCTTTTTCACCAGAGGAGCACTTGTGGAAAATACTTTACTTTCCAAGCACTGTAACTGTCAAACTCTCGAGTATTCGTTCCTAACGTCTTCTACGTGCGCCGATGTCAATGAGGATGGGGTGTGTCAGGTATAACAGCAATAATAATCACCAAACAAAGAAGGTATACAATCGTTGGGATGATTTCTAAAGCTTTACAGTACGTCCGCCGTGGACTGGTCATTTTTAACGGGTGGGCAATATTTCCACGGCGCTTCATTAATTAAAATTTTGCTGATGATAATTTTTATTAACCGATAAACGCATGCATGAGCATCGCTGCCCACTCGTGGATTACGACTTGTCCCCGGCAACTGTGCTGTATTTCGTCCCAAGAGTGGAACAAAATGCCATCTACAAAGATTTAGCATTGCAGATGGCACTTTCTTCCTACCAGAAAAGACACATATATGTCAGTACTATTGAGTGTCACATTACTATTTTTGATGCGTTGTAAACTCCCAGTCTTAACTCATACTCAGAGTCAAGTGTATTTTGGAAACAGCCGAGTATAAGCTTATAGCTTGCTGCTGAATCCATTTCCTTATTAGTTGTATGCTTCTGTTGTATTGTATAAATTGTACTTTCAAACTTTGGAAATAAATACAGTTTAAACTAAGTGTATTTTTGATAAACCCGCCCCCCTGTGCCCTTGGGTGCTTCCTGTGCTCTTGCAGGCAAGCAAATAGTACGCTGGAGCATCGTTGGAATAAGTGTAGTCAAGGCATCTATGTGAGATATGGTTTAATTCTGGGCACGAAAATTTTCTGGTTCACGTTTTTGAAAGTCAGTCAAGATACCGAGAATTATCTGATTGTCGTTTCTGAATATCAGTCCCGATATCCAGGAAATTCATAGGACAGAACCTAGAATCAAAGGCTGCGTTCCGCAACCTTTGATTCCCGATTCTACTGAATGAATGTCCCGGACATTAGCACTCATTTCCAGAACCGGCAACCGGGAAATTCCCGTTCGCGAGATTAAACAATAGCTCAAACAGCTATGCTGGTCTCGGAAGAAACTGATAATCGCCGTAATCTCATAAACTATAATACGCATTCATTGATACCATCGTCTATAAATTTCCCGGGTATCGTGATTGACTTTTGGAACCTGGAGCCGTAGAGCTGTAAAATTTCTCTTCCTGGTATTAAACCTTAATGTGAGCCTATTCACGTTTTGAACCACCCTCGTAAAAAAATAACAACCAGTTGTGGTTTGAACACTTTTTACACGAGAAAAATGAAAACCACACAGGCATTGATACTGATAAATACCACTCGTGGGAGTGAAGGTAAATTTTCACTCGTCCTACAGTTAAAACTAGAAGTCCTGTCGTGAAATGCCCACAAACAGCAAGTCGATCTGTGTGTTAATCTACGCATTAGGACCATAGTAAGGCTATCAAATTCTCTACATATGGCCTGTGCACAAACAATGTTTCACCCAGTGGACCTCCGGGTAATCCGAAGCCGGAGGTCCATTGGCAGAAACATTGCCTGAGTTTGCTATGAGTAACCAAGAGAACCTGTCGTGCTTTGGATGTCATTCGATATGACAATTGCGCGCAATTCCAACGCGCAATTAAGCCTAGATAAGCGCACAGTTCATGACAGGACTTCTAGTTTTAACTGTACAACAATGTCGTATCGTCATGGTGCGTAAACAGGTGGAATTTTCCAACATCGACTGTTACATCATTAAGCATAAAATAAACTGAACCACAAGATTATTTGGGTTACTATTGGTTAGCCCTTTCAACAATGGAGCCCTGGTAAGTACCATCTCATACAATACTGTCTACGGCAAAACGGGCAAATCCATTCTGCATCTGAAGGGAAGTTCAGTGCTAATTTAATCCTACAGCGCCGTAGAGCCGAAGGATTAAATCATTACTGATCTTCATACCTTAACCCTTTACACACTGGTGGTATCTTCCATGTCAGTTCCATGTTAGCAACAGGAAGAGTCCATATTTATTATCTGGGGGTAGACCAATTAATATTTTCAACATGCAGCCTTGGGGTTGGACGTTGAAGATATTGATTGGTCTACACCACACATTTACATTGCAGTCAGCCCCCTTAACGACATTATGGTGTAGCTTATGACCCGGCCGGAAAAAACGGCCTCTGGAGTTCAAAGGGTTAAGTATCGCTGTGTATTATTGGTTAAACCAATGAATATTAAACCAAAAGATCGATCCTGTCCCGCGCCATCTGTGGTGTGTTCTTGGGCAAGACACTTAATCCTGAATGCCCACGTTGGGGAGGGTGAGCACAGCTGTGCTCTTTACTAAATCATGCTCTACGTCGATGGTGCACTAGAATTGAACCGTAGCTTACCCTACTTGTGTTTCGTCGTCAGTTGGGGGTTGGACAATTGCTTGCTGCTGTGGTTCTTAACAAGTACCCGCGAAGCTTTCCGACACGACATGACACAAGCTGTTGAAGGTGTCGTTAAAAGACAATAAACAAACACAAACTGGCGGACTGTATGGTATCATCTCATACAAAACTCTCTACTACACAAAATGTGTAAATCCATTGTGCGCCTAACCCTTCAACGAACGAATCGGCCGCATCCGCCCGCGTAATATGTAAATTCAGTAGTTGAAAAATATTATTTTTCATAAAATTTCAACAAAACCCTATCATGTGACCCCTCGTTGGAACGAGCTCGTCGAGCTCGTTCCAACGAAGGGTCACATGATATGGTTTTGTTTAAATTTTTTGATAAATTTGAAAAAATGGTATTTAAAATAATAAATTTTGATATCGTCTGCGTTGGGTAAAGGGTTAAAGGGAAGTTAAGTTATAATTTTATCCTTTTGAGCCGTAGATTTTCGATTTGTTGTCTCTTGTGTCGTCTGCTCGTCCACTGTTAAATTTTTCTTCGCGTGACTATATATGCTTACCGTGTTGGAAGGGTTGAAACAAGAATTAGCGTGCTAACAGTGGCATGGTGAGACTTCGATCAATCGTTGCCATCTTTCTTCGCATGCTATGATCCACAACGCATGTTCGGGAAGAATAAAGCAAGTCTTCACTACAACGATATTATTTTCCTGTCAAATGCAGATGTAATTTCTAATTGATTTTCTTCCCTCTTTTCATAAAACCATTCTACAGATTGGTTCGGTTCATCACATTATTCTTGTGACAGGGTTCTACTGATAAGCCATTTAAAAGTGTGATAGGACATTTTCGATTATTTCACGCAATTTAAACACTCAAGAGTACTAGTCAGTCTTGTTAAAAGCTCTGCTCGATAAACGTAAATCATGTAGTTAAGAGGAAGTGATGGTTATAGGACATTGTCTAATAACGTGATTGTTCCCGAGTCCTCTTCCGTTGTATACTATGTTTACACGGTGAACAATCCGGCTTCATTAAATCCTTTTAGATTTGACGAACATGGACACGCAGGGTGTTTGTGAGTGTGTGTGGGGTGTGTGGGGGTGTGTAGGTGTATCTACATATGTTCAAGTGAATATATGTGTGTGTGGACGGATGACTGAACGTCAGTGTGTTGTTTTTGAGAGGTGCGAAGAGACCACAGAGCATATAACATTACGATATTCGCAAATATTATATAAAGAGTATTCGCTTGACTGGACTGGTTACGCGAAATATTTATTTATTTATTTATTGGTGTTTAAGGTCATATACTTATGCACAATGGATAATCATGACCGTGACAGTTTTACGGATGGAGGAAGCCGGAGTACCCGGAGAGAACCACCGAGCAACGACGAGCAGCTGTCAGCTCCCCAACATTGTAATTCCGCACTGCAGCACAGACAGGGTTAGATTGGTTGAAGGCATCGTACCATCGACGTGCAGTACGCCTTAGTACACGGCGTCATTGTGCCCCCTTGTGGACAATCGGGGTTAAGTGCCTTGCCCAAGGACAACGCGGGAGTCCGAATTGATCGCTCAGACGGTCACCCATCCAATGATTAACCGGGCTCGACGTTGCTTAACTTCGGTGATCTGACGAGAACCGGTTACCGCAACGCCACCGTGCCCCCAGGTTACGTGAAATAATTCATGATAGGTGAAGGATGTTGTACAAACGCGAGTGCGCGAATGCACACGAGTGTTTTACAATATAGTCCCTCGCCTCGAATGAATTATTTCACGTAACTAGTCCAGTCAAGCGATTACACTGTTTATTACCTTTCATTATTAACGATAATTATATTATTTAACCCTTTACCTAACGTAACGGCCAGCGTTATTCTAAAAAAATCGCCAATTAATTTTCATTATTTTTTACATACTTTGTCTCTAAAACATAGGTTATGACCCCTCATTGGAACGAGCTCGTCGAGCTCGTTCCAATGAGGGGTCATATCCTATGTTGTTGAGATAAAAAATGAGAATAATAGTTATTCAAGATTTATTTTGCAAGTGTCGTCTGCTTTTCATGTTAGGTAAAGGTTAAAAAAAAAAACCCAAAAAACAATGAAGTCCACATTACACCTACGGCAAAGCGTCTTCGTTTGCGCGCACGGATACATGACACAATTGTTGATTGCATAATTCACTTATGAAGTTATCGTTTATAATCAAACCCGGAAATCCCAGTAAATCACACTTTGGAAAATAATATATATTTACCATTATACAATGAAAGGACTTTACTCTGAGGCATGACAGGATAGTCTACTGTTGATGATGTTTTGCCAAATGTAAATGTTATTAATTATTGCCCACTTTTTGTGTTTTTTTATCCATGCAGTCTGCCCCAATGCGGGCGATTTATTGCAGTAAAGTTCTGTTTTATGCTATTCAGGGACGTGGCGACGGGGGTTGGGTGGGGTGGGGGGGGGGGGGGTCTGGCCTGGGTGTCCGCCCCCAATGCTGGCCAAAATTTTCTATAGTTGGAAATTCGGAGGGAAAGTCATGAGTAGTTGGAAATTTAATCTATCTGGATTTTAGAGCTTCTTTGGTGATGTCTCCTTTACTTCCCAAAAATTCCAACTCGGTTTCAAATCGTCAAATATTCCAACTGTTACTATTTACATCTATAGTGTACGTAATATCGAGCTTCATAAGTATGCATGATGTCAATCGGTTTTCTATAGTACGTTCACTTATCGTAATAAAAAAAATCCTCGAAATGCACTTCAAGAAAATCACATCATGTAAAATCGTTATCCTAAGTTAATTCTATCATTCACAGTTACAAAATGATGAAATATCAAAAAACTGATCATTCCTGCATAAGATCGTATTTAATGTTAGGACAGTGTGAATTGCTCAAAGTTCTCAGCTTGAGCATTTGTTTAGCACCTATTCAATTCCCAGAATAATACCAAATAATAATAACCTGATACTTCTATCATAAATGTGTTGGCATTTCAGTTACTAGAATCAATTTTATGCCCCCTTTTATGGCTTCATTTTCTAAATTTTTCTCGGTAGTGAATTTCCAACTAGGAGGAGGGACCGGGAGGTGGAAACCCCCTCCCGCCCCCCCCCCCCCCCTATTTGGAATTTCACTACCATACACCCTCCCCCCCCCCCCCCCAATCGGAAGCCTCTAGACACATCCTTGTGGACACATGGATGACAATTTGCGTCTTTGGAAGATATTTACAGGAAAGTTAGCTCCCCTTTAGTTTCTAAAGTTGACAGTAAATTTAACACGGAATTTCAAATAAAAATTGAAATTTTGAAATATTAGCGAAGTTGTATCGATGTGCGCGTCGGTTCACAAACTTCAGTCGTTTTCTGTAGAGCAGTGTAAAAAAATCCATTCCTTTAATATTAAAGTCTAGGAGGGTAAGATTTGCTTAATAAAAAAAACCTTGCAAATTACTGTAAAACACAAAATGTCGACAGTTACTAAGATGCTTCAAATTACCTTGACATAAAAAGCCAAGTTTTTTTTTAACTTTTAATAAATGAAAACAACAGTCAGCTCCAAGAGTTCGTCTTCATCTCGGGTCTTCAATAAACCCTCGAGCTGTTATTCATTCACCTCGAGACGTTGATAAACCTTTACACCCTTCAAACTCATGATATTCTTATAATATCATTTATTAGAACCAAATCGTCGAGCTGGTTCTAATGATATCCATATTTCTATCGCTTTATTGAAACATTGTGAAATTTATTTTCGAAAAAAATGAAACTGAATTTATTTTTTAAAAATAATGTGTTACGTAAAGGGTTAATATTATTATTATTATAGCCACATTTCGAACATTGGTGAAATTCTATTCGAGATACGATTTGATTCGAAATCTTCTGCCTGATTCGAATCGAGATTCGACTAAAACTATGGGATTCGCAGGGATCTAAAATCAGTGCAAATTTTCCACTGATCTCCATAATTATGACTGCATTGCTGGAATGTCATTGAAAAACGTCGCCATTCAAACTGCCCATCCCACTAAAATGGCGTCAAGTCAATCAACGTAGCGTAACAGCTTTTTATACCATGATTACCTATTCCACTATATATAAAAATCCCAGACATAAATTTTAGCTTTACACACCAACTGTGGTGAACACGTCAGCAATAGCAATGGAATTTCAATAGTTAAAATTTACACCTACAGTGGAACTACATCCAAGTTGACATTTGGTGACCTCGCCTTGAATGCAAACTTGCCTAAATTTATCACTCGTCGCCTCGTGGAGAGTGAAATGAAACCGGCAATTATTTACTACGATTTTAAATAAATTTACCTCACAAGATACCAAAAATTAATAAACATACGTTGTCGCATGTTAATAATGGATCCATAACTCGAATGTTATAAAAATGAAAAAAAAGGCTCCGTAATTTTCGGGTTTCGTTTTCTATTTCGTTTCGACGATAAAATTGCCAGCTGAAGTACCATCCACCAGTGCTCATGTAAACAAAAACAGATTCGCACGTGTGAATATTGATTTATTTAACATTTAAACTCTTCTTAATCTGACGATCATGGTATAAATAAAATATACCCAAAGTAGCTTGGTGTACCAAATGTTCACCACTCGTGGTGAAGTGGTGTTAACCGCGCGCCAAAGGCTCGCGGTTAACACCACTTCACCACTCGTGGTGAATATTTGGTACACCAAGCCATTATGGGTATATTCATATCACTTCACTAAACGCAATGCCGTTCACCTGACATAAAAAAACAATCACGCTTTATCAAGTTTTTTTGTCAATAAGAACTAAACTATTTTGTAAATATTCAACTTGAATTGCCAGAAAAAATGTGTACATCATCAAAATATTCATTTTGCGTATACATCAAACATTAATTAATTGTTTTAGAATTTTTATAATAATTATTGATTGAAATCTAATATTATTGCGTCCGTAAAGATATTGCCCACCCGTGTAGAGTGATCAGTTCACGGCGTCCGTGATGTATATTCTTTAACCCTTTACCCAACGTAACGACCAAAAACGGCTAGCGCTATTCTCAAAAATCGCCAATTAATTTTCATTATTTTTTCATTTTTTGTCTCAAAAACATAGCATAGATTATGACCCCTCATTGGAACCTATGTTTTTGAGACAAAAAATGAAAAAAATTAGTTATTCAAGAATTGTTTTTGCGTCTGCTTTTCATGTTAGGTAAAAGGTTAAAAAAGTGACCGGAAACTGCGAAGCGTTGTCATACTAATCTGTTCGAGAATTTGTTTTTATTTTTGAGCATTATTTATTTATAGACACCCCCTCCCAAAGATGGCGGTGGTCAAAACACTTTCCAGTATGTGACTGATGATCGTTGCAGCAAACAATTGTGGAGAGATCACCTATCAATTGAAATTTCTGTACTGGCGCCCTAGAAGGGATTCGTTCCATAGTGGTTAAATTAACATCCCCCTTTATAGCGAGAAACACCTGGGTTGAAGGCCACTACAAACGTCTTTCACAATAAATGATTGCTACACAAAATAGGTGGATTGCTACATGACAGATAAGATGTTATTTTGCGCAGTCTATGTTTCTCATTCGCGGGCTTTGTTCTGCTGTCAACTGATTCATTATTAACTTTGTGAGTACCTGCAATCAATTTATTCCTTACACTTTTGTGTTTGTTGATCTGAATCGAACGTACAGTACGTGGAGAGTGTGTTATCACTAAATCACCCGCAGAGTGGAGATTCCACCCGAGCAATAATTGCAAATGTGTTGGAAAGCATAGCCAGCACCTGCAAAGTTTCAGCCAATGGACCTCCGGGTTAAACCCGGAGGTCCATTGGCTGAAACATTGCTTCTTTTTTTGTCGATATGTACAGAATTTGAAAGTTATAGCTTGGGAGATAAGTCCACTCTTCGGGTGATTTAGTTACAATCCACTCTCCACGTACTGTAACAGTTCTATCGTAATTCCCCTGTCAGGTGTACCCATGGCTTTACTCGGTGGTCTACGTTTTACAGTATGGAGAGGGTGAAGTGCCACTAAAACAATATTCAAATTTGTAAGTCCTAACGCAGATAGTACAGTTTTGTGGTTACAAAAATGGTACTGTTCTCGATCAGATCGCGACACAAACATCAGCGGGATTATTGTGTGACTATTGGGGTGTAACGATACTTTCAACAACCAGGGCTTGCCTTGAGTCGGGGCTGATCAGCCCAGGCCCCGAGATCAGCCCCGATGAGCACTTGCTAGGGGCTTTTTTTCAAGCCCCGACATTTTCCACAAAAAAGCACTAACAATAATGGACAAAATGGAAAATCAGCCCCGAAAAGGCCCCGACCTCAATATGTGGGAGACTTTTTTTAGGCCCCGACCATTTTACTCAAGGCGAGCCCTGAACAACCAAGGTCATATCGCGTCAGACAGTTTTACGGAGGGAGGAAGATGGAATATCCGGAGAGTACCACCGAGCAGCGGTGCTTACTCTGCCGAGTTAGCAGCGGTTGAAGACAAGTGCCCCATAGACATACAGTGCAACTTAGTACACAGTAACACCGTGCCTCTCATCTCCTCGGTGTGGGGGATCGGGATTAAGTACTTTCCCAAGAGACACAATGCAGTTACCGCTGATCTGGATCGAACTATCGACCTTTCGGTTTGACGTCCAATGTTCTAAACACTGATCCACAGGGCCACTACACTCTGGTAGGTTGAGATTTCACGAACAATAGTGAATGAAGAAAACATAAACGAAAATAACATCTTAGACTCTGTGTCCTCCTCGCACTGTATTTCAGAATCGCGGCTCGTGTGATCAGGCGATCGGGATACGACAAACCAGATCACTTTTCTGTCATAATAATCGCTATGTATTCTTCAAAAAGCAAAGAGATTCAGAGGCTTCGGGAACCTGAAAACCAAGGAGAATTTTGTTTCTTGAGCCTTGCTTATTTATAGCAACTTCCGCCTCATAAGATGACGGCGGTGGAGACATGTTTGAATTTGTGACCAATGAGCGTTCCAGTAATCCAGTTGTAGAAAGAGTAGTGGATCAGCAATTATTTAACCTTTACTGAACTTGAGAGCTACAGGTTTCCATAGTATTATTCCCCTTGATTATTGTGATGAATTGACGGTAACAAGGCGAGTCGCAGCTTATGGTCAATCGAGGCGCGAAGCGTCTCGGTTGAACATAAGATGCGATCCGCAAACTTCAGAGTATGCTGCCGACAAATCATCACAATAAGACCCCACGTATAGCCAAATCTCACACCGTGAAATAAACAAGGCAACTTGAATGAACAAGGCAACTTTAACGATAACAAATTTAGTAAATAAACCTCTCGTGTACCCCACGACATCCATGGACAACAAAAGTCGATTACTTAGATAAAGGTCAAGGTTACGACAAATCATAACAATAAGACCCCACATATAGCCAAATCTCACACCGTGAAATAAGCAATATTTATATTTATTTATTGGTGTTTAAGGTCACATACTTATGCACAATGGCTAATCGTGACCGTGACAGTTTTACGGGTGGAGGAAGCCGGAGTACCCGGAGAGAACCACCGAACAACGACGAGCAGCTGTCAGCTCTCCAACATCGTAACTCTGAACTCTGCACCGCAGCACAGGCAGGGTTAGATTGGTTGAAGACATGCGCACCATCGACGTGCAGTACGCCTCAGTACACAGCGTCATCGTGCCCCCATGTAGGCAATCGGGGTGAAGTGTCTTGCCCAAGGACACAACGCGGTTGCCGCAGGTGGGATTCGAACCGAGGACCTCTCGGCTTGCAGCCTGCACCTCTATCAACTGAGCCACTGCGCCCCGTGAAATAAGGAAGGCAACTTGAATGAACAAAGCAACTTCAACGATAACAAAATTACTACACAAACCTCTCGTGTACCCCACGACATCCCTGGACAACAAAAATAGATAACTTAGATAAAGGTCAAGGTTACTCCATCTGAGTTCAACTCCTGACCTTATAACTGGGTTGTAAGTATACGTTCATAGGAAGATCAAGGCCTCGAAAAATACTATTTTATAGGCAGTATGCACTTTGAATCTCCTCCCATTGTTATCATTTTTTTTCAATATTACACTCGATGACACTCGATGACGTCTGACGGTAAAATATGCCACTAGGGTCGAACACATAGAAAAAAACAAGCGAGCTCTCGACCAGTGAGAGGGGGAGGGCGGGGGGGGGGGGGGGGGGGGCTTTGGTCTCAATGGAATATAATCTGTTTTGTTAATTTATTTCAATGATCTCGGTGAAACAGAATTGAACTGGTGAAAGAAATCTCTAGTTGCATTATAGGGATAAGCTGCTACTTAAAATTTCGGTATTTTGACATCATTGTTCTGAAGGTTAATGATTTCTATTTTTCGGATCACTTTTATTTATAATTTCTTCACACCTGGACATGAGTTGGTTTCAGATATGTTACAGTCTCTCCACAGTTTGAGATTCCCCATTCTATCGATTTTGATAGCGTTCTGAGCTGAGTGTGAATGAAAACGTACATCAAATTACAGATTTGTTCATATTGTGTATCTGTCTTTCATATTTTGCGGATGTGTCATTAACACACCACTCGGTTCCCCTCGGTTTATCCCGATGCTATTCCGAAGACCTCGTGTGAGTGAAAATTGCGCCGGACAGTACAAATTGGCACATGCATATTGCTAGATTAATTAATTGACAAGGTGTACTGATATGTTTGTTGCTTCGCATATGTGGGTTAGATGATTGTAAACTGGGGTTTCTGGCACAAGTGTGCCAGAAACCCCATTTTACAATCATCAAGGTTATTTATTACCAATGTAATTTGTCTCGTAATCTCGTACCTGCAGGGCTTCAATTCTGTATTTACTCCTGCATTTTGTAAATTTTTGGCATATGATCAGTACAACTGTTGCTCTTGCACCTTAAGATATTAATTGCAAATAATTAAGCTCAAACCAGAAGATTCCAAAATGAATCATGTTCCGACCACCACACACACCATTCTCAAACGCCATAGTCGACCTATCTTAAAGGCAATGATGGGAATTCACGATGTTGCAGTATTATTTTTATCTCCTTCTCTCTCTCTCTCTACACCCGTTTGCTTTCTCTCTCCTTTTCTGTCCTTTCTTTATATACAGTATACAGACCAGTTATCTTTTCTCCCCATTACTTAGAGGAAGGTAGGAAGACAGCCGATTTGGCAATGTCTTTCCCTGTCGGTATAAATAAGTAAATTGGTGAATTTCAAACTTAATGTTTTGACAGTAACATGGTCTGAGGTTTGTGAGGCGGAGCTTATATTCCGCTAACCCCAGGCCATGTTACCGAAAATTCATTACAATAACGTATATGTTCCAATAAGACCACAGTCATAGCCCAAAACCCACACCGTGAAATGACCAAAACAACTTGAATGAACAAGACAACTTTAACGATAACAAATTTAGTAAATAAACCTCTCGTGTACCCCACAACGCCCTTGAACAAACAAAAAAAAAAAACACCAAAATACAATAACTTAGATAAAAGTCGAGGTTACTCCATCTGAGTTCAAGGCCTCGCAAAATACGAGTTTATAGGCAGCATGCACTTCGAGTCTCCTCCCACTGTTATCATTTTTTCCAATATTACACTTGATGACGCCTGACGGTAACACATGCCTAGAGATTCGTATACACAGAAAAAACTAAGTGAGCTCTCCTCCAATGAGAGGGGAAGGATTTTGGTCTTATTGAAATATAAACTGTTTTGTTAATTTATTTCGATGACCTCTGCCAAACAGTATTGAATTGGTTAAATTTCTAGTTGTATTATAGGGAAAATCTGCTACTTGCAATTTCGGTATTTTGACAACATTGTTCAGAAGGTTAATGATTTCTTTTTTTCAGATTGCCTTTATTTATAATTTCTTCACACCTGGACATGAGTTGGTTTTAAATATGTTACATTCTCTCCACAGTTTGAGATTCCTCATTCTATCGATTTTAGTGGAGTTCTGAGATGTGTGTGAATGGAAACGTGCAGCAAATTACACAATCGAATTTGTGCGTATTGTGTATCTGGTTTTCAGATTTTGCGGATATGTCATTAACACACCACTCGGTTCCCCTCTGTTTATTCCGATTCTACACTGCAAAAAATATAGGTTCTCTTTAGAACCAAAACTGGTTCTAATATTGTCCCTGAGATGGAACCAGTTCTGTTTAAACACTATTTATTTCAAAACAAATAAATTTACCAAGATTATCATTCAATTTTAACAGAATATTACATGTACATGAACTGAAGTAGATTCAGCAGTAAACTTGGAACTTATTCAACGCAGTCGCCAAACATTTTGAAACAAAGGAGATATGAACAGTTGGCATATCGAACCAGTTTTGGTTCTGTGTAGAAAAACAAATTGATTACTCTGTTTATTACATGACATTTGGAATAAAGAGGTCTTTTACTATAATAATTCAACCCAAACTAGTGTCAGATATGATCCAATTTAGTGTAAACACGGAAACATTTCTAAAATTAGCAGGAAGGAAATACGAAATAGTCCTGTCTCCAGGCGAATTATATACCGTAACTTGTCGTAATAATGGGTCACTCTCTTTAGTAAATGACATTTTAGACCAAAAGGTCTTTCATTAAAAATAATTCAACACAAAATATTCGCAAATGCAACTCTGAAATACTTCTGAAATTATCGCGTATGAATACATCACTTTCTGTGTCAAATCGTCGATTGGAAATGGCCCAGTTTTATTTTTGTGACTTTCGTTCGATATTTTACTATTTTATGTGGCGTTCCAGTCGTATTTGGGGAATGGAATTCAGCCATAAGATAAAACATTTCTATTTGGATTTTGTCAACTGTGCTAACGAACCTGTTCATAGAGGAAAGAAAGATTTTTAAAAATATTCAGAAGGAAAATTCATTTTAATTAACTGATGTGGGGCGTGGCTTATATACGTCAGTCGTTCCAAAGTTACTATTGAAGTGAGATAATTCACTCGTGACATTACCACTTTTTAATCAACATTAAATTCAATGTAAAACGAACTGAGCAATGTAATAAAAAGAAATAATAACAAAGATAAAAAATAAAATAAAAAACGGGCCACCACATGCAATTTTACAAAAATTGGCCCGAGAAACAGACAAACTATTTTGTAGGGCATTAACTGAATGCAGTGCTTGCAATCTGGATAGCCTAATTTTATGTCTTAAAACTTTCCCTCAATTCTGTTTCCTCAGACCATACGCTTGCCTTGGCGGAAGTTTGATTTTGAATTTGGAGTCACGAAAACTTGAAATATCGAATGAAACCCTTGTTTCATGTGGTAATTCAGCTTCATACGGGATTTCGATTCACATATCTGCCGGTATTTGTATCCACACCTAATGCAGTTGTGAAAGTAATGCATTCTTCAGTGAAACATAATTTGAATGCCGATTTTTAACGCATTTCTTAGTTGAACATTGATTGGTAATAGAAAATTACTACTATCTTCTGCCTCGACGTTATTTTTTGTTCTTAACCCTTTACCCAACGCAGACGATATCAAAATTTATTATTTTAAATATCATTTTTTCAAAAACTTTCAACAAAACCATATCATGTGACCCCTCGTTGGAACGAGCTCGACGAGCTCGTTCCAAAGAGGGGTCACATGATATGGTTTTGTAAAAAGGTTTTGAAAAGTAATATTTTTTCAGCTACTCAATTTGCATATTACGCGAACGGATGTGGCCGATTCGTTAGGTAGAGGGTAATTTAAGTGGGGGTTTGAGCGTCAGTCTCAATTTTAAAGCACATTGAGGTATTTCGTGGCAACACTCGAAATGCCAATTTAAGCAGACTCAATCTGATCGGAAGACCTCCGCAACATTGTTTATTTTCATTGATGAATTCTAAATATAGAAATTGAAAATTATTAACAAAATAGCGACTGCAGCCCTACATTCGAGGTAACGTTGAAGAATTGAAACCATCCGTGTTGCGACGAGCGACAAAATCACATAGATGGAGATAAAGGAGAGCCTGGAGAAACGACAAGGTTTATGTCCACAAGGCAGACAGGAGACGTGCAACCAAAAACGCCAGTTAGGCGATAATTCATGACCATACTTTATGCAGGGATGTGGCTAGAGGGTTTCAGCTGGGGGGGGGGGGAGGGGGGGGGGGAGGGGGGCACAGGTGTAAATTCCAACTGTGAGTGGTTTCGATAGGTGGTTGCACTGCAGCGCTGAGTGATATCTTTTAACCCTTTACCCAACGAATTGCCCGCATCCGCCCGCGTCATATGCAAATACAGATGCTGAAAAAATATTATTTTTCGAAAAATTTCAACAAAACCATATCACGGGACCCCTTTGTGCAACGAGCTCGTTCCAAAGAGGAGTCACATGATATGGTTTTGTTGATATGCTTATGAACCTTTCAGAAAATGTTCACTAGTCCTGAAACGGAAAAAGCATCATTTATAATGTGTCTGGGTCAGAAAATTTACCGGATTGATGTCAGAGTCGAAATTTTGAGGCCCTGTCAATTTTAGAGTAGGAAATTTGAAACTCAAGTTTCCAGCTGGAAATAAAAGATCAAAATTTCTCATCATTAGTTGGAATTTCAATATTTTCCATGAACAATGTTAATTTACTGAATTTCCAACTATTTGATTTTTGACCTCGGAATTTCCAACTATTGAAAAAAACATTCCTAGCGGGGGGGGGGGGGGGGGGGGAAGTAAATCCACTCTTATATTCCAGACTTCTTTAAGTTAACCCTTTAACTCTAGTTGTATCATTCATGTCAGTTCAATACCAGTACATGTAATTGGAAGAGTCAGTATTCATTTTTCAGGGTAGACCAATTAATATTTTCAACGTGCAGCCTTAAGGCTGTAACCTTGGAAATGTTTATTGTCTACACCTTATATTCCCTATATTTTGACGTGTCATGTTCCTGTGTCGGAAAAACGGCCTCTCGTGTTGGAGTACATTGGAATACACTGGAATACTGTACTGATATGAGAGTGATACGTGTCCTAATTGTAAGAGCGGCTGAAGACCGTGAAACTTCCAACAAAAAGGTGACCGATAAAAAACATCTACGAGTGTCATAAACGGCATGACTGCAATGTTGTACGTCAATATTGTCAACCGAAAGTTCCATTGTTTCCACATCCTAACAAGGAAAGAGTATATACGCCAGTGCTTAAACTTAGTAGATAACGAAGAATAAAAAATACACATACATAGGAGGGTGGGGGGGGGGGGGGGGGGGAGGCGACTCAATTCAATCTGACCCTCTGAAAAATGTCGTCAGATCAAGGAACGCGCTAATTCCTCCCATCGAGGATGTTTGGTGACGCGGAATTAGTTATGCTGTGACTGTAGTCACAATGTAACTGTTTTGACCTAATCAGAAATCAAACGAACTCCTAGCCTTAAAACCAGTAACATGGTGACAACGTTCCAACGCATGTTTTTGTTAACCCTTTACCTAACGAATCGCCCGCATCCGCCCGCGTAATATGCAAATTCACCAGTTGAAAAAATATTATTTTTCAAAAAAATTCAACAAAACCATATCATGTGACCCCCTCGTTGGAACGAGCTCGTCGAGCTCGTTCCAACGAGGGGTCACACGATATGGTTGTGTTGAAATTTTTGGAAAAATTTGAAAAAATGATATTTAAAATAATAAATTTTGATATCGTCTGCGTTGGGTAAAGGGTTAAAAATAACTAAAATATGTTGCAAATAATCCATTTGGATTAGAGTACAGTCGCCGTGGACTGGTCGTAATCCACGCATGGGCGGTGATGTCCACGCATGCTCTTATCGCGTAATAAAAATCATCATCAGACAAATTTTAATTAAATTTTTATTAAATTTTTGATGATTATTCCTAAAATTAGTATTTGGAGTCTAAAATTATTGCGTCCGTGGAAATATTGACCATCCGTTGATGATGGCCAGTGCATGGCGGACGTACTGTACACGCTAAAAACCGAAGTGTTAAAAACTACACCTGAAGTGCTGTATTTAACACTTACTAAGTGCTAAACTAGCTCTTTGTTCAAGTGTAGATATCCCAGAACTTGACAGGTGTTACAATAATACCACTTGACAAGTGTAATGTCGCGACACTTAAAAGGATACAGCGCAGATGACGCCGATCAGGCTCGAACTCTCGAGTCTGATCCGCGTCATCTGAGTTGTGTCCTTTTCATTATGTACCCACCAAGCGCAAATCAAATTATGGACGATTCTGGAAGAACCACCAATGCTAGACACATGGGAAGTGCCATCCATTCAAGTTTCAGATGTCTGACGATTGTAATGTGTAAGTGCTTAAAGCATTGCACTTTGAGTGTTAAAATCAAACCCTAAGAGTTAGAATGGGTTTAACACCTTGAAAGTGTCAGTTTTAACACTTCTGTTTTTAGTGTGTACCTCCAAGAATGTACATACCATCAACATGTTCATTGTTCACACCAACAAAGTACAATCTTCAAAGAGAAATCGGCTATTGCTTGGCGTCAGAAAATTGAAAACCACTGAGAATATTTTTTTTCTAACTAGTGATTAACCGATAAGGATTTGCGAGCGTCATCTGCTTGCCGATTAGTTCAGCACACAATCTGGTAATTGTGAGTGCCGATGTCAGATAGTGACAACCAAAAGCAGAACTATGTTCAAGAATGCATAGAATAGGGGTTACTTTTACGGTGCAGTCAGGTCGATTGGTCTGTTGACCTGAAGAGTATGTCAGTGTGTGTACTTAAATAAAAAGACGACATCAGTGGAAACAAGCTGACAACGCAGTGTCTTTGACCAACGATAAAAGACGCTGCGCTGTTAACTTGTTTCTGTTGATGTCGCATTTCAGTGAGTCATCACACAACACGTGGCATGTGTTACGAGCAGCAAGCAAGGGGAAGATCAGTCCAATCAATGAGAATTGGCCAATCTTGATTCCTCCCAATCATTGTGGCATCTTATTAAGTTTGTTTCTGCTTGTATGAGATTGTAAATCAAAAGTAAATACAAACATACAACCAATTTTGATCCTGTGATGCTCCATGTAACCATCGGCATGGACCGACGTACAAACACCTCTACCGATGGTCAAACGATGGCTTAAAATCGGCCGATATTAGATGCGATTGCCGAACATCGGTTAATCACTATTTCTAACCTTGTTTTTTTGTAGCAACAATCCCACCTCAGGTCATGTTACCGACAACCAACCCCAAGATGGCGTCAGGTGATACACTTTCCTGCATGAGAACAATGAGCGTTCCAATAATTGTGTTATTTATTTATTTATTTATTTATTTATGTTTAAGGTCACCGTTCCAATAATTGTGTTATTTATTTATTTATTTATTTATTTATGTTTAAGATCACATATTTATGCACAATGGCTAATCATGACCGTGACAGTTTTACGGGTGGAGGAAGCCGGAGTACCCGAAGAGAACCACCGAGCAACGACGAGCAACTGCCAGCTCTCCAACATCGTAACTCCGCACTGCAGCACAGGCAGGGTTAGATTGGTTGAAGACATGCGTACCATCGACGTGCAGTACGCCTTAGTACACGGCGTCATCGTGCCCCCATGCGGGCAATGGAGATGAAGTGTCTTGCCCAAGGACACAACGCGGTTGCCGCAGGTGGGATTCGAACCGAGGACCTCTCGGCTTGCAGCCTGCACCTCTACCTACTGAGCCACCGCGCTCCCAATAATTGTGTTGTATAAAGATACAACACGTGGCGAGTGGATTGTAACTAAATCACCCGCGGAGTGGAGTTGTCACCCAAGCTATAACTTTCAAAATTTTGTACATATCGACAAAAAACATAAGCAATGTTTCAGCCAATGGACCTCCGGGTTTAACCCGGAGGTCCATTGGCTGAAACTTTGCTTGTACTGGTTATGCTTTGCAACAAATTTGCAATTATTGCTTGGGTGGAATCTCCACTCTGCGGGTGATTTAGTGATAATACACTCTCCACGTACTGTATGTGTGATGTTTCCACTCAGATAATATTTTCCAAGATCTCCAGACAGTAGAGACTGAAAACAGGTGAACGGCTTGTGATCAGACGTTCATAAACGAATTTGGGAAGCTATTCATAAACGAAATCAATCAATGACAAAATATTTCTACCAGTCGTAAATTTTCTTGCCGGTCCTCAAAGCTCCCAAGAGGCTATTTTCCTTGAAACAGAGATATAAAAACCTCAGTCCACGAATTATAATAACATAATCAATTTTCGGAACAGTCGAGTTGACAATGATAAATAGGTGAATAAAAAGTGCTGGTTTAGTCAATGCAAATTCAATAATTCGTTTTCAACAATACTCTGTTAAGCCCAGTTTTCAGAATGTAAACTTCTCTCGAAACTGGAATAACTGCCTTCAGTGCAATAACAAGTTTCTCAAAATGGATTTGATCAAAGTCGACAAGGATAATCTAGTTGGCCTTTATGTCAGCAAACAATAGTGGGTAATTAATTATATCTACAGTATATTGATGCAAAACAATGGCAGAGCGATGAAGTTTGATTAGGAGGGGCCTGAGAATTCAGCCTAATCGTCTGGGGTCCGGGTCGAAAAAATCCCATGGAAGTTTTGGCGTGCTACTCACAGAAATGTGGAATCACGTCTAGTAGCATTGCCCCAATGTACCCCAGTATACCAGTTTGTTGTATGATTACCATGGCATGAATCCCCCCCCTCTTCCTCTCCCCCCTCTCACACACACGCAGTAGTTTGATCAACAGGTTTGACAATTAGTCCAGGAAAATTAGACTTAAAATATAGATTCTTGGGAAAGCAGTATGCTAAAACTGAAATTTTCCAATTTGTCGGATCGTTACCCTCGCAATTCATATTAACATTCCCCTAAATTCCGATGTGAGCATTCCGACATATTCCACTTTTTCGAAATGATTTTTGAAATTTATTTTAAAAATCCGCAATATAGCCGGCTGAGTTCTAAAATGTTCTATGTCCCATAGGGGACCTAGAACATTCTATCACTCAGGCGACGGTACAGCAAAACACACGAATTATAATACCACAACATCAGAGCGATTTCCGAGTGATGGCCGAGTGGATGAGTGCGCTGGTCTCTTATTTCGGAGGCCCCGGAATCGCTCCTCGGTCGGGGAAAGTTTTCGAAGTGTTCGAACTCTCTCTGTCAGCATCAATTGTGGGGCTGATGCTGTCACAGCGTGCCGACCTATTGGATGGGGACATAAAATTGCTGTTTTCTGTGCGGAGATAGACACACTCCGTGCAGACTAAAGATCCCCTCATAGTATTCGAGAAGAGCGAGACCTGCGAAGATCATCCCACACACCTGTGTCATTGGGCCAAGGAGAGGTGTTAATATAAGTTACATAACTTGCTTGCCAATCCCGGTAAAACAAAAAATCTAACAAAAAATCAATCTGAGAGATGGTGTACCATTCCCACCGCCCATGTCGAATAATCGGTTCATATTCCATTTTTGTTAAATTATGAAGACAAAAATGTCTGTTTTTTTTCTATTTCAGTTGCGGGTATACCGAAGCCGTGTCCCAATGAATGCACATTGGTTTTATCCACAAAATCTCCACAAAAAAACTTATGTCAGGTTGCAACTTTTCTGCCTCTATAATCCTAGCATGCCCAACATGTCAACAAGTGACTAAACATTAATCGTCCCTATCCCTCTAATATTAAGATTTCGTAATTTTCCGCCACGGATACAGAAATCAGCTTTGCATTAGCAGCAACAAGACAAGTATTGGTACATGACATCTCAAAACTACTGTGATGTCATCCTCTTAGCGAACATGTACCCTCCAGAGACCTCCACGGTTGATAATCTGTTTTTCAAATTATGGAAGCAAAATACAGTACAGAGTCAAGTTGGGAGTTTTCGATTTTGTGCCCACTGCACACACTCCAAAATCAGTTGGGTTAAAAAAATCAACCCACATCAACAGGGTTGAGTAAATATGAACCCAATTGGGTTCATATTCACTCAACCCAATTGATTTGAGTGCATTTTTAACCCAACTGATTTGAGTGCGTGTGGGTTTCTCCCGCCAAAGGTCAACTAAAATACGACTAGAATGACATTAAGTTGCGCTCACACCAGTGGTGTGCTGATAAAATGCCTAACACACGCCAAAATATTCGAAACAGAATTGATTCTCGAATCGAATCAGCTTCCATGTTGTTACGATACTGTACGACCTTCGGACTAGTGATAACTGTTCTCCGCGTGATGTGCGTACTGGACTATTTCGAACCAACGAATCGTAAGTACAAGCACCGTGCGGCCGCCGTGAACTGGTCACTTTCCACGGGTGGGCAATATTTCCACAGACGCAATATTATTAGCCCCCAAAACACTAATTACAGGAATAATCACCAAAAAGTAATTAATGAAGCATCGATTAAAACCCGGTGCTTCATAAATTAAAATTTTTCTGATGATGATTGTTATTACCTAGTAAACGCCTGCTTGGGCGTCACCTCCTATGCGCGGATTACGACCAGTCCACGGCTACTGTACTATTTATTTACTTATTTATTTATTTATTTATTTATTTATTTATTTATTTATTTATTTATTTATTGGTGTTTAAGGTCACATACTTATGCACAATGGCTAATCGTGACCGCGGCAGTTTTACGGGTGGAGGAAGCCGGAGTACCCGGAGAGAACCACCTAGCATCGACGAGCAACTGTCAGCTCCTCAACATTCTAACTCTGCCCAAGCTCCGCCCAAGCAGGGTTATAGCGATTGAAGACATGTGCACCATCGACGTGCAGTACGCCTTAGTACACGGCGTCATCGTGCCCCCATGTAGGCAACCGGAATAAAGTGCCTTGCCCAAGGACACGACGCGGTTCGTCCCGGGCGGGGATCGAACTCGGGACCTCTAGCATAGAAGTTCATCAGTCTACCACTGAGCCACCGCGCTCCCGGGCCACTGTACTGTACTGTTACTTGTTTCTGGAAGGACCAGCATTCTATTCACAAGACAACCAACTGTATTACGGGTAGAGACTAAGGTACAGACCCGATGTTCATTAATATTAGAAACCTGTAGGACCGGGCTCTGATCCAATGGCATACAGCCTACTCATGGCCGTAGCGCTGGTACGCGGGGACGTGGTTAGAAGCTTCCGATTGGGGGGGGGGGGGGGGTGCAAGGTACTGAATTTCCAACTGGGAAGGGGCCGGGAGGGGGGTTCACCCTCCTGGTCCCTCCCCCTAGTTGGAAATTAACTACCGAGAAAAATTTAGAAAATGAAGCCGTGGAAGGGGGCATAAATTTGATTCTAGTAACTGAAATGCCAACACATTTATGATAGAATTATCAGGTTATTATTATTTGGTATTATTCTGCGAATTGAATACGTGCTAACCAAATCGTCGGCTGAGTTCTAAAATGTTCTATGTCCCATAAGGGAGATAATATATAGTCCCATAGGGGACATAGAACATTCTAGCACTCAGGCGACGAAATGCTCAAGCCGAGAACTTTGAGCAATTCACACTGTCCTAACATTGAATCAGATCTTATACAGGAATGATCAATTTTTGACTTTTCATTATTTTGTAACTGTGAACGATGGAATTAACTCAGGTTAACGATTTTACAAGATGTGATTTTCTTGAAGTGCATTTCGAGGATTTCTTTATTACGATAAGTAAACGTACTATAGAAATCTCGTACCGATTGACATCATGCATACTCATGAAGATCGATATTACGTACACTATTGTTGTAAATAGTAACTGTTGGAATTTTTGCCGATTTGAAACCGAGTTGGAATTTTGGGAAGTAACGGAGACATCACCAAAGAAGCTCAAAACTCCAGATAGATTAAATTTCCAACTACTCATGACTTGCCCTCCGAGTTTCCAACTATAGGAAATTTTGGCCAGGATTGGCGGTGACACCCACCACACCCCCCACTCCCCCCACTCCAACACCCGTCGCCACTTCTCTGTTCGTACGCTCTCAATTTGAACGAGTTTTGACATTTTCAATTATTACTATTCTAGTGGCAACAACCTCACCTCGCAGTTATCTCAGCAACAGGATTATAATATTCAAACGAAATCTGACAAGGCATCACCAATGTAGTCGAAGAAAAAACCCCATATATTTTGTGCCAACTAGTGGTGAAACTATCTTTGCTATCACAGCGTGCCATCACATACAGTTTTTGGAATATTCGGACTAAATTATCAAGTTAGACTAAATACAGTGAACCCCGTTCCTCAGAAGGCTGGAGGATGAGTTGTCATATGTAGAAGTATGTGTCAAACTAATTGAGAGTTATCTCATATCCAATAGCATTCTATTTTGTCCCTTTAATGTTAGCTGCTCAAAATTAAATAAAACTTTAATGTTCCGAAAACCTCATACAACGCAGTTATCATTATTTTAACTAAAGATAAAAGGACATATAGTTTCGTTATCTTTATAAAAAAACGACAGCTTCGTTATCTTTATCTGGAGAATAATTAGCATCTAACATTCACAGTCTCTCATTAGGTATTATTACATTAACCCTTTATCCAACGCAAACGATATCAAAATTTATTAATTTAAATATCGTTTTTTTAAAAATTTTTTCGAAAAATTTCAACAAAACCATATCATGTGACCCCTCATTGGAACGAGCTCGACGAGCTCGTTCCAAAGAGGGGTCACATGATATGGTTTAGTTGAAATTTTTCGAAAAATAATATTTTTTCAGCTGCTGAATTTGCATATTACGCGGGCGGATGCGGGCGATTCGTTGGGTAAAGGGTTAACTATCACAATTATCATCACCATCCCATTCACATCATCATCACGAACAATTGTTATCGTCACAGAAAAATGTAATTATTTGTTTATTACGAGCTGAAATAAAAGTTCAAAGTTCAAGTTCTTATTCAGAAACCCAATAGTAAAGAAATGTATGGAAGCAAATATTCTCGGTGATTCGACTCCTTTTTTTTGAATAGTTGAGGTGGTTTCTAATCGAATCGACAAATTCGCAAAAGAAAAAAAATACAAGTTTTTACTTAACTTTTTGAGAAACGCAGTCCGCAGTACATATATGGCAAGTGCGAACTTTTTCGCGATCGGTTCACGTTTCGATCCTGATACACTTGGACCAGTGGATCGAAATTTATAAAAGAAAATACAGCGAAATCAAGACCGCATCGCATCTCAGTTTGAATGTTTTCGGATTGCTTTTTTTTCGACAGACGGTGAGATAGAGTAACAGCAGATAGAGAAAATCGAACAGATCGCGACTCGGTCGCGGTTTTCGATGGAAATTCTGTTTGCTTTAGTGATCACACTAATCGTCCACAGTTTACTAAAATATTTGCAGGTTTGATGTTTCTCACTCAGATTTTTTTTTACATCTTTTAACAGATCAGCTGTTGACACTAATGATTGGAACACTTTCAATTACAGCTTTCCAAAAATCGCGGTCAATGGCTGGCGTCCACTATTATGGAAAAGCAAATATCATTTTTTTCTCGCGATCATCTTTATTTATTTTCTACTACTAATATTGTGCACTGTAAAAAATACCGTTAAAATATAGAATATGCCCATAGTAGCTTGGTGTACCAAATGTCCACCACGAGTGGTGAAGTGGTGTTAACCACCAATTCACCACAAGTGGTGAACATTTGGTACACCAAGCTAGTTTGGGTATATTTTACTTATGCCATGATCGTCAGATTATTAAGAGTCGCTAATATTTTTTTTCTCGATTTTACTGAGCACCAGATGTACATATGTGCGAATCTGTTTTTGTTTACACGAGCATCGGTGGGCGGTACTTCCGCTGTCAATGTTATCGCCGAAACGAAATGGAAAATGAAACGGGGCCTTTCTTATTTTAATAGCATAATAACATACCATTATGAGTTATGGATGCTTTATTAACATGAGACAATGCATGTTTGTTAATTTTGGTGTCTTATGGGGTAAACGCATTTAAAAACGTAATAAATAACTGTCACTTTCATTGAGGCGACGTGCGATAAATTTAGACAAGTTGCATTCAGGTCGACGTCACCAAAGGTCAACTTGGATGTAGTTCTACTGTAGGTGTAAATTTTGACTATTGAAATCCCATTTCTGGCGTGTTTACCTCGTTTGGTGTGTAAAGCTAAAATTTATGTCATAGGCTTTTCATATATTGTAGAATAGGTAATCATGGTATAAATTACGGTGAAGGTACAGTAAATTCAGAAGTTGTTGGTTTGTCATACAGAAGACAATTTGGGAGCGCGGTGGCTCAGTAGGTAGAGGTGCAGGCTGCAAGCCGAGAGGTCCTCGGTTCAAATCCCACCCGCGGCAACCGCGTTGTGTCCTTGGACAAGACACTTCATCTCCATTGCTCGCGTGGGGGCACGAATGGCGTTGTGTACTAGTGCGTACTGTACGTCGATGGTGCACTTGTCTTCAACCAATGCTAATCCTGCTTGTGTGGAGTTAGTATGTTGGGGAGCTGACAGTTGCTCGCCGTTGCTCGGTGGTTCTCTCCGGGCATTCCAGCTTCCTCCACCCGTAAAACGGTCACGGTCATGATTAGCCATTGTGCATAAATATGTGACCTTAAAACACCACTAAATAAATAAATAACAGAAGACAAATTCCTGTCTTTAACCTGCAACCGTATTGCTGAATGCTAAGGATGTTACAGTTGAAACTAGACGCCCTGTCACAATTAGCGCAGAAAATGCCCGTTGGTTAATGTGCTCCTTAATGCAGAATACACAAGAGCGTCCGCGCTGTACAATGCAAAATACAGTGTGCTGTTAGCGAGTTAGGTAGTGTAATCGCGAACTGAACCGACCAAACAGAAAGAAAATATTGAATCTGCAGTATGTGGATGGAGGATTACTTGTGAATGGCTGTGCAATAGATTTTTCACTAAGTAATTATTTACGCCAAAGCACATGAAACCCTTGCAAACTTTCATTGCATGGATCACCGGGTTGCAGCCGGTGGTCCATGCGCTGAAAGTTTGCAAGTGTTTGTTATGGTGTTATTAATAACTAAAAATATTTTTCGAGTGAAGAATATATGGCTCTGCTATTAAGTAGTGATCATCTCTATTCATTCTGTATATGTAGTCAAATTTTAATATCTCTTTACATCATTACATAGACATGTACCCCAGCAGAGGAATGATTTTAATGATCTCTATTTACTAGTGTAGAATTGCTTGGTACGGAGTTTTCCTACAGGAATTGAGTTCTGATAATGAGGCAGTTTGAGTTTGCTAGGGACAAAAAGTGCACGTATACAGCGCGCTATTACTTCAAAATAGTGCAAAATGCAATGACTGTATTTCTAGTTTCAACTGTAATTAGTCAACCTTATAACTTTACTTTTTTAAAATAACGCATCTTTCCCTATGGACGACGCTATTTTTCAAAAGTAGGAATTAACCCTTCACCCAACGAATCGGCCACATCCGCCCGCGTAATATGCAATTTCAGCAGCTGAAAAAATACAGTTTTTTCAAAAATTTCCACAAAACCATATCATGTGTTCCCACTTTGGAACGAGCTCGTGAAAAATTATATTTAAAATAATAAATGTTGATATCGTCTGCGTTGGGTAAAGAGTTAAAGAGCTGAATGCGTTCACTGAAAATGGGCAATCCTTTATTGGTTACAGGGTAACCTGTCCTGTGATCACCATATCGACATTATCTGCAAAAGAGCGAGAGCAAGTCTGTTACAGCTCAGAAAACTAAAATATACCTTTAACAGAAACACACTAGAGCTCATGCATGTATCTTTCATCTTGCCTATTCTGGAATATGCAAGTCCAGTGTGGAGATGCGCAAGAGCATATCTGCTTAAATGTCTTGATGGCATTCATTACAATGCAGCTCGAATTGTTAGTGGGCTGCCTAAGTCCGTTTCACGTCAAAATCTATTGTTTGAACTTGGTTGACAGAGCATCGAGAGCAGAGGATATGCCCAAAAGATGTGCCTATTTTATCGAATTGTAAGTGGCTCTGCTCCCGATTACCTTGTTTAACTGTTGCCTCCGCGCTTTAATGAAATTTCCCCCATACAACCTTTGGGGGTGGGGGCGGGGGTGGGGGCGGGGGTGGGGGTGGGGTGGGGGGGAACTTAAAATTCTGTACCCAGTAGGACATGGACTGAACTTTTAAAGCGATCCTTCATCCCGTCTTGTGCTGATATCTGGAACATTCTACCCGAGAATTCTACTTCAGTGCTCGAATTCAAAAAGAAGTTAGGACCTCCAGTTTATAAGCCTCCCACACATTTTAATGCGGGTAGAAGAAAACTTAACATTCTTCACTGCATGATTCGAACTGAATGTACAGTACGTGGAGAGTGGATTGTAACTAAATCACCCGTGGAGTGGAGTTATCACCCGAACTATAACTTTCAAATTTTGTGAATATCGACTAAAAACATGAGCAATGTTTCAGCCATTGGACCTCCGGGTTTAACCCGGAGGTCCATTGGCTGAAACTTTGCTTGTGCTTGTTATGATTTGCAACAAATGTGCAATTATTGCTTGGGTGGAATCTCCACTCTATGGGTGATTTGGTGATAATACACCCTCCACGTACTGTAGTGATCTCAATGCACACAAGTTCAAGAATCATTATCGTAAACATCCTCGTGCTCATGCGAGGAAACCGTTGAAGACGCTCATCACTTTTTTTATGATATGTCCTAAGTATAACGCGATTAAAAATGAATAATTTGAGAGCATTCGACCGTGCCGCATTACAGATACGTCCCAATTGTTGTATGGCCAGCCTGAGTAATGATGAAAACACACGTTTGTTCAAAAATGTCCAAAGATTTATCCGCGATTCAAACCGTTTTTAAATTATCGTATAAATATATAATTTTCGGTACTTCTCTATGTGATTAAGGCACACTAAGCTTAGTCCAGCTCACGACGCTCGACAGGCCTTGGTGGGTGTGACCCTGTTTCTGCAGTCATGAACGTTATCCAAACTTCGTCAGGGATAAATTGTGTTTCTACTAATTGCGCTCCTTTCTGACTTAAAAGGTGTCTAACCAGCCTCGATTTGTGCTGTTGCACTTTGCTCTCTGTTCGCTGATCTGTCTGAGCCGCAGTCAGAATAGAAGAAGATCTGGATGTATGTGAGTGTGTAAGTGTGTGGATCTGCGTGTGTGTGAGAGTGATTTGTGTGTGGGTGCACGTGTTGGTCCGTGAGTGTGTGCATGCGCCCCTGAGCCAGCCCAACCCTTACAAAATTGAACTTGCGTAGAGGAAAGTTTTATACACCAATTATTTAATCAATGTATCTAAATTAACTAGAGCCCTTTCCCCTTCGATTTTGCCTCATCTTTCTGCTACACATTTGTTCATTAATGCCTTTGATCTTTTCCTTTTCTCTTTTTAATCTGCAAAAAACATTATTATTTTTGTACATTGTCAGCTGCTATCATAACATACTGGATTGTTAAAATGTAATGGAGAAGAGGCTTAGCTGAGTGTTGAGCACTTGTCCTCCAATCCCTTTGCTTTCTTGTTTGCAAATAAAATATGTTTAATCTTTATTAGTTTCCATATGATGAAACTCTAAGTAGTAACGACCAGTGGCGGCGCCATGGAGGGGTATGTGGGGGTACTTACCCGTCCATTTTTTTCGCCAAGCGTAGTAAAACAATACTATCATTTTAATTTTTGTTGTCTTGAACGTTGCGGTGTAAATGGTCGGTATGCTTAATCCCATATTCTCAAGTGCACTAAATTAGAGAAGTTTTGAAATTATGTTTGCCCCACCCCTTCCCGCCTCCCCCCCCCCCCCCACAGACACGCTAGCTGCAAACAACAAACAAGAGTCGAGGGTCCAAATTGCAACAAGTCATGCCGCGTTTAAACGGACTGAAACATAGTGCTTAAGAGTATTCGACGAATGCTAGCACCGAGAGCGTGCAAAGCATCCGTTTGGAATTAAGCCTGCAGCAATTTTAAAAAAAAATAAATAAAATTTAATATTTTAGGAAAATTCTGAAAGGTATAACTCAATGAAATCATGAAAATATGAATATCATTGGAACCGGCTTGTTCAGCCGGTTCCAATGATATCCTTATTCGCATGATCTTGTTGCAAAACAGTTAAAAAAAATTTCAACTTAGGGAGAGGACCCCCCCCCCCCCCCCCCACCCCGAAACTCACCCCAGCTCGGCGCTGCACAATCCCCAACTGCACCCCCTCACTTTTGTAACCCTGGCGCCGCCACTGGTAATGGCCATTACCTATTAAATTTACAGTAGAAATAATGGTCTTCGGTTGACGTACTTCCGCGGTAAATGTAACTGTTTACGATGTACATCACATGGGCATAGGTGGACCTGCAAAATTGGTAAGATAAAACCTCTTGGAGAAATTATCTTCACCACGTGAAAGGCGTTGCCGTGGGAGATAACGAGAGGTCAGATATCTGATTTGCAAGTAGAGTGATCCGGTATTGGAAACATACACAGTATATTTACTTCCAAAATGACACCTTCTGGATCATTCTGCTTGCGAGAGATAAATTTGTTCAGGTTCTGATACTGAGCCGATCGAAATTCACCGTCCGAGTTTTTTTTTCGGATGGGGGGGGGGGGAGGGGGGGGGGAGGGGGGGGGGGGGCTAATATTATCATCTGTCCAAATTGTAACACTCCTGATCACAGCTTTTTACCCGAATTTCTGAACTTTTTTTTAAACTCTTTATCCAGAGTAACGACAAAACTGGCCAGAGCTATTCACAAAATCATCATTCCATTTTCATTATTTTTTTTTCATTTTGTGTCTCAAAAACATATATTGTGACCCTCATTGGAACGAGCGCGTAAATCTCGTTCCAGTGATGGGTCATAAGCTATGTTTTCTGACGCAAAAAATGAGAAAAAATTAGGTATTCAAGGATTTTGTTCGGAAAGTGTCGTCCTCCTTTAATGTTTGCAAAAGGGTTTAAGAAGTCGCCTTTGAATCTCTCTGTTTGGTACATGGCATTTTGGTCCGCACTTTGGATTATGGCACAACCATATTGAAATTCATTGTCCACTGGTGAGGTTAACCCATTTGAACCCTAGCGGCCGCTTTTCCGGCCAGGAGCATCATACGTCACAACGTCATTAAATAGGATGGCTGCTGAGTAATTCTGTAGGGTAGACCAATCAATATTTCAACGTGCAGCCCCAGGGCTGCACGTTGAAAATATTGATTGGACTACCCCAAGTAATAATATGGACTCTTCTAATTGCTGCCACTGATCTGGCATGAAGATACCACTAGAGTTCAAAGGGTTAAAAACCTGCATGCGTATGTTTTATGAACTGTTTCAATGCTGTATTATAACAGTTGCGATGTGTTTATGTATGATGTTATGGTCACAACATCCCCATGTTCACTACCAATTTGTTGCTCTTCGAAATCAGTTTGTTGATTCACAAAATGAGATTGAGACTGATACACCAATCGCTCTCCGCATCCAGTGGCGTCGCTTAATGGGTTTACGTGTTCCGCCTCCCCCCCACCCCCACCCCAGTAATATGTCCAGTCGGGATACTTTCATCTTGATAGTCGTAACTGTCGAATGGCTTTAGCTAGTTACCATGCAATTTCTTACAAGTCATGATTCGATACTGCGACTTGTGTCCCACACAGTGAGCCATTCAAACGAAGGCCTGGAGTCCACGGCTCGATCTGGTGGGATCCCAACACGAGCAATTTGGCGAACCGGTACAGTATGTGTTAATTAAGTAAGATGTTGCGTCCAGGCTACTATATGTGTATTTTATATATTAAAAAGTAAATTTCCAAGACGTCTTGAATTATTTATTTATTTATTTATTTATTTATTTATTTATTTATTTATTTATTTATTTATTTATTTATCATTAATTAATTAATTTATTGGAATTTTATGACACTTTCGACAGCTAAGGTCACCTAATGTCGAACAGTTTTTTACGGGTGGAGGAAGCCGGAGCATCCGGAGAGACCCACCGAGAAAGCAGTGAGTTACTGTCAGAATCCCAGAAGTACTAACTCCACACAAGCAGGGTTGGCATTAGTTGGAAACAAGTGCACCATCGACGGAATTTCTTAAGTATAATCTAGACTGACAAATATTACAACTGCATCATCAAGGCATGCCTTCAACGAAGGCATGCCTTGATGGTGCAGTTGAAATATTTGATCCGTCGGAACCTGAGCCGTCACAGACAGGACACATCAGGTTTGCACCTCGAAAATAAAAGTAAATATGATGTCATACTAAGTCGACTTCTAAACAACTTTGTTTATTTTACTGTTCTTATTAACTTGCACAATTCGCCACGATATAGCCCTGGTCGCTGATAAGCACCAATAAATAAATACATAAATCAAATTTCGTCACATTTCAATTTTCAACGCAATTGCAAACGTAAAACAGGGATTCGTTTTGGGTGTCTACAGCGGCCGAATTTGTACGCTGCCACAATGACATTTTGGCATAATTTTTACTCAATTCACAACCCAAAATTTCACAATCTTTGCACAAACGTAAAGAACAAATTAATTCACGATTCATTTCCTGAACTTTGTGGTTCTAAAGCCCCAGAGGACCAATCCCAACCTCAAATTTCCCAATCTCTTTCCCGACTCAAAGAACAAATTATTCACAATTGGTGTCCTGAACTTTTCGGTTCCTTCGGGCCACCCACAAACATTTATGCGCCCATGTTGCAGTGGTAGGTGCTACACAGTGTCGTGCTTTATTATACATTCTACACATTTCCATAATACACAAACCAGATGACTTATTTTTCTTTAAGTACAACAATACCAAAAATAGTGCCGACATCAATACAATTCTCCACAAAAATAAGGATAAACAAGCCAAGACCAATACCGGGTCTGGACCTGCGTCGCTGCATGCAATTGAACTGACAAACAGGAAGTGGCTGCACTGCAGTTCAGAAAATTGCATACACGATACAACTGCTCATTATCAGGCTTCAGATGAAATATAAACTCAATCCCTTGCATAGAAGCCGAGAAAAGTTTGACGAAAAATTTCAATGTTCAGTGGGTAGAGTAAAATTTCAAAGTATCGGCAAACAGGAAGTGGCTGCACGGCAGATCTGAAAATTGCTTACACGATACAACTCATCATTACGAAGCACCAGACCAAATATAAAATCATTCTCTTTCATAGAAGACAAGAAAACCTTGACGGAAAAAATGTTTCGGACGGACGGACGGACTGACGGACGGACGGTCGGACTGACGGATGGACGGAGTCGAGCGGTTACTAGACCTGCTCTGCCGCTGGCGACGCAGGTAAAAATAATATACTCTCCCAAAAAAGAAAGTGTGCATGCTAAAAAACAACACTAAAAAAAGATATATATCATTTTCATTCATGGAAATTTCATTCAATCACAGATGAATCAATTCGTGATCAACACGAGAAATTTCATTAAGCTACGACGAATACTCTTGGTGCCATGGAGAGTCAAAGACACTAAGGGTCAAACACAAAAGTCACACACTCAATATCTGGTATGACCTCCGTCTGTATCGACTACTGCTGTGCATCTACACCTCATGGAAGCGAACAAGTTAGCATGGAAGTGTTGTGGGATGTTGTTCCATATTCTAATAAGCTGTCTTTGGAGTTCCACAAGAATTGACGGTGCATGGGGAAGCCGGCGTAGCTGACGTTTCATTTCGTCCCATACGTGCTCAATGGGTGAGATATCGGGCGAATTTGCGGGTCAGGGAAGAACATCCACTTGTTGTTGCTGCAGATACTGTTGAACAACACGAGCTGCGTGGGGTCGGGCTTTGTCCTGCTGTAGAATGACGCCGGGGCCGTGACGTTGCAGAAATGGGACAACAACAGGTGTAAGCACTTCATCACGATATCTGGCTGCATTGAGATTGCCATCAATAATGACCAGCTCAGTTCTGTTACGGGCAGTGATGCCACCCCACACCATGAGAGACCCTCCCCCATAACGGTTTCGCTCCACGACACATGGATCTGCGTAGCGTTCGTTTCGACGTCTGTACACTCTCTGGCGGCCATCTGATGATGAAAGATGGAAACGACATTCATCTGTGAATAAAACACGTCGCCACAAGTGTAAGGGATGCCTGAGATGTTGTCTACACCACTGCAGTCGAGCACGACGATGACGTAACGTCAAAATCGGACGAATTGCAGGTCTTCGAGGACGTAAGCCGTATTCTCTCAGCCGGTTGATTAATGTTTGAGGATGTATCCGTCTCAGATTAGGGATGTTCCTGGCTGTCGTCGTTGCCGTTTGTTGCCGGTTCCGGAGATGGACGACACGGATATACCGATCTTGTGCAGGGGTGGTAACTCGGGGTCTCCCGGAGCGGGGTCGGTCTCGAGCGTCATCATGTTGTGCATGTCGATGGACTAGCCTGTCTACAGTGTTACGGTGGCAGTTCAAATGCTGGGCAACCTCTCTGTGTGTTCTGTCAGCTCTAATCATACCCAGGGCAAGGAGACGTTGATTCATTGGCAATCTTGGCATGCTAATGTGGAGTCGTTTTAACAGCAGCGCAAGTTTGAATGTGAACGATAGGAAGGCCTTACTTTAGTGTTTAAATTCCCAAGGATTCACACTGCTGCATGAATGTTCAGACTCTCCACGTGCAAAACATGCTTTTCACAAACGTGCAGCACGTCATTGAACGTTAATGCAATTTTAACGGGGAAAGCTGTTTTTGTGTTCACCTACGAAATTATTGTTTTGGAGTTTGGTCAATTTCTGCAATGCACACTTTCTTTTTTGAGCGAGTATAATTAGTATCCAGTGCACTCCACTGCGCTAGCACCTGAAATGACTTCAAATCGTCAAACAATGCAATTGATAGATTGGGTGGTTACGCCCGTGCGACTCCGTGCGACTCCGAGCGCACAAATGTTTGAGAACACCCGAAGGAATACAATTTCTTTCTTATTCACCCTGTTCAACCGAAAGAAATATTTATCCTTAGACCTCAGAAAGTTTTACGACCACACAGTTCAGTACACCAACTGTGCATTAAAATTTAAATTGCTTCCCTAACAAATCTCAAAAAAGTGTTTGTATTCAAGGGTAAATTAATAGTATAAGAATTATTTAATGGAGACTACAGTGAGTGGGGTGAACATGATTCCATGTGACTCGTTGTTTTAACCCTTTACCCAACGCAGACGATATCAAAATTTATTATTTTAAATATCATTTTTTTTAAAATTTGTCAAAACATTTCAACAAAACCATATCATGTGACCCCTCATTAGAACGAGCTCAATGAGCTCGTTCCAATGAGGGGTCACATGATATGGTTTTGTTAAAATATTTTTAAAAATTTAATTTTTCCAACTGCTCAGTTTGCATATTACGCGGGCGATGCGTTTGGTAAGGGTTAAGAATAACTCGAAGCATACATGCAGTTGCTTAGTTAAGTATCAGTTTTGATGTTCCCTGTTAAATTCAAATGTACAGTTTCTTTGTGTTTGTGTGTTTCTTCCACTCCAGCACAAATACCCAAATAGAATCCCCCTGACACAAACTTGCCCAATGGTGTGGGTCCCGGACACTTTCGCAAAGAGCGCAGAAGAAACCCTGTGAAATATATAGCAAGGGAACATACATACAGTTGCTAAGTTTGGTGCCGGTGTGACAGGAATGTAAGTCCACAGGAAAATTAGTCCATCTGGACTATTATTCCGCGGAATTATAGTCCTAGGTCTAACATTTCTAGGAATAGTAGTCCGCCGGACTACTATTCCTAGAAATGTTAGACCTAGGACTATAATTCCGCGGAATAATAGTCCAGAGGGACTAACGTTCCTACGGACTTCCATTCCTTTTACACCGGTTTTGATGTTCTCTGTTCAATTCAAATATAAACTTTCTTAGTTCTTGTATGTTTCTTCCACTCCAGAACAAATACCTAAATGGAATCCTCCTGACACAAATTTGCCCAATGGCGTGAGCCGCGGACTCTTTCGTAAAGAGAGCAGAAGAAACACTGTGAAATATAGCAAGGGAACATTCATGAAGTTGCTGAGTTAGGTATCGGTTTTTTTTATGTTCAATTCATTGTAAACTATCTAAGTCTTTGTACGTTTCTTCCCCTCCAAAACAAACTCCCAACTGGAATCCCCGTGGCACAAATTTTCCCAATGGCTAGTGATCCGGCGGACACCTTTCACAAACGAGTGCAGAAGAACCCCCGTGAAATATAGAAAGCAAACACTTACCTTTCTCTCACGCGACAACAAATGTCGAACTAAAATCACGAGTTCGTATTTCAGGAATGAAAAGAATGAATGCCTCGTCTCAGGTTTTCAGCAGTTTATCAGTTGACGTCGAATCTACTGCGCATGGTAACCTGCCAGCAAAGGAATTAAATTTGCATCAACAACGGAGATCATCAATTAAATTCTCATCTCCAGTATAATATGTGGAGATTCGATCAGGTTTATATTAATATTCAGAGACAACAAGAACAACGCGCCACGCTTACATAAGAAAAGTGTGAGAAAAAGAAAGAGTTTTGCCTGTCCATAAACATAATCGATTGTTCATCTTTCTCTCACCCTCGCACTTCGTCTTGGAAGTGTTCTTGGTTCTTGTGCCATGCACTATGTAATACGTGCTAATTAAGACCAAAATTGCATTGTATAGCGTTGTACTGTACATTCGCCGTGGACTGGTCGTAATTCACGCGTGGACAGTGATGCCCACGTATGCTTTTACCGCGTAATAAAAATCATCATCAGCAAAATGTAAATTAATGAAGCTCCGGGTTGTACCCGGTTCTTATTAATTAAATTTTTGATGATTATTCCTATAATTAGTGTTTGGAATCTAATTTTATTGCGCCCGTGGAAATATTGCCCACCCGCGGAAAGTGACAAGTCCACGTCGGCTATAATGTAATAGTTGAACCCTTTACCTAACGAATCGACCGCATCCGCTCGCGTAATATGCAAATTGAGCAGTTGAAAAAATTAAATTTTTCAAAATATTTCAACAAAACCATATCATGTGACCCTTCGTTGGAACGAGCTCACTGAGCTCGTTCCAATGAGGGGTCACATGATATGGTTTTGTTGAAATTTTTTGAAAAATTTAAAAAAATTATATTAAAAATAATAAATGTTGATATCATCTGCGTTGGGTAAAGGGTTAACGTAGTTTTACATGTAACAGCATAACGAACAGTAAAGTTGGAGTACTATTTACAAGAGTCTTCCCAAATTCAAATTACAGTTTATTATGTGCTAGCCTGTGAATTATCGCAAATTATCTAAAAGATATTTCTCGATATCCATCGACTCGATGGATTTCGAGGAATATCCCTCAGTAGCTTTCTAAATGGCGTCACGCTACTCCACGTCACGTCGCCGTGAAGAAACGATCAGCTGATCTTTGTTATTGTTTTGAAACTTACGCATTTGGGGTCGAATTGGGCTGAATATTGTGCAATGAAATGTCTCGTATCATTTTAAAAAATAAAATCTACTCTATTTCTGACAGTATCTGGAATTATCTTATGGGTGTGGATCTGAAAGTTTTATTTTTCACGAACATTTGCTCGATGAATTTTTCAGTAGCTTCCAAATGACACTACGCTTCGGCTCATGACGTCGCCTTGAACGTCGCCTTGAAGGAACGATCAACAGCTTTTTGTTGTTGTCTTGAAACTGTTTGCAGTCGAATTGGTCTGAATATTTCGCATTAAAATGTCACGTAGCATATAATAAAAATAAAATCTACGCTGTTTTAGTGAATATCGGGATTATCTCATTTATGTGGACCTGAAAAGTAATAAATAGACAATAGTTCATCACAACAGGGGTATTTGTGTTGTAGATATTATCAGGGAAATATAATAAACACAATATTCCACTGCTTGGAGTAACGTACGATGTTTATTCTCGAGTGGGATGCGGAAGGCTATTTTCACGAGGCGCTAGCCGAGTGAAAATAATCCCCGCATCCCACGAGAGGCATTGTATAGACTGATACCGGCTAAGGATCAGAGAGCAAATGGAAGGGAGGATATAATGTTACGGTAGCCAGGCAAATGGTCCAGGACAAACAAGTGGAATGGGTGTTATCGCTGGATTTCGAGGCGGAACAACTGCAATGGTAAAAGTAGTCCGTCATGACTGGGAGTAGGAGTAGGATATCGCCGTGGGAGTTGAATAACACTTTCGATGTCGTGGGAGTAGGATATGGTTTTTATTTATAAAGGAAAAAGCTGTAGAAATATTATAAAACTGTCAGGTCCACACTCATGAAATAATTCCCGATATTCACCAAAACAGCGTAGATATCCTTTGTTTATTTTAATGAATAGATAGAGAAATATGAAGTAATAATGTCATAAAGATAAATATAGATTATAATAACACGCAGTCTTTTTTTCCGAAATGGAACCCAATAATGGTACACCTTTGAACCCCAAAACTCCAGCATCACTTTTCTGATGACACATGTCACCATATAACGGATTGAGGAGATACATAGAGGATCTCAAACGAGTGATGTTTGGATATAAGATTTTTTGAAACGAGTTTGATGAATTTGATTCACAACGAGCCTTTAGGCGAGTTGTGAATCGAATTCATCAAACGAGTTTCAAAAAATCTTATACCCAAACATCACGAGTTAAAGATGCTGTATATCACATGAATTTTCGAATGTTTTTTTACACTTTTTATTTAATTCATTGTCGCTAAATTCTCCCAAAACAACCGACAATCAGTTCGTTGGCTCAGACGCTTCACACCATGACGTCATGAATACGCTTTACTTGCACCTGTTGTCGTAATTGACGTCATGTTCACGAACGTCATGTTAAGAACACAATGCTGCTGCTGCTATGGGACCACTCGCCGATTAGACACTAGTTGATAATCAGGAAATAAGACATGGGTTGTCACGTCGAATTAACGACGTTTCGTGTGATATAGCATGTTATAGCTCCGGTAGAGGTATCTCGAATACTAGAGGGCTTTTTGAGCTTGGTTGCTCGTCAGTGTTTATTTTATAAATGCAATGTAACCACTCAGTTCTCTTGCGCTGAACATTCTGGGTAATCATGCCTAGATTTGTTTTGTGAACTTGTCGGGGTACCGTATTGTATATTGACTGACAAAAAATATAAATGATGGTAACAGTCCATCCATCTCGCTTGCCATTGCGCACTATCACGTAAACCTTTCTCGGCGCATCCATCGTAATATTCCTGTGTGCTATTACAGGGTGTACATAAGTGCATCTCACAAATTCTACACTCTAAAGTCAGTTGGGGTAAAAAATTAAAGCAAATCAAGTGGGTTGGGTGAATATGAACCCAAATGAGTTCATATTCACTCAACCCACTTGATTTGCTCCCTACCGGAGGCATAATAATCTAAAACTGCACATGAAGTTTATTTGTTCCCCTGGTCATCAGAAAAGTCATGTTGGTGTTTTGGGGTCCGTGCACAGATATGAAAAGCGTGCATTCTTCGCACAAATGGGTTCATATTCACTCAACCCACTTTTGGGGTTTAATGTTCAACCAAACTGACTTTAGAGTGTAGTATGTGTCTATGTCTTCCATAATTATGTTGTGAACAATTTGTTAGCTATCACATAAGCACATCTCGCAGATGTTTCACTTCCACGCGGACAAGGCATTGTATCGACTGATACCGGCTAAGGTGAATGGCGCAGTCTAACTCGGTCGGGGCCGATGGCACAGGCCAGGACCAGAGAGCAAATGGAAGGGAAGATATAATGTTACGGTAGCCAGGCAAATGGTCCAGGACAAACAAATATCGAGAAATCTACAGGAATTCGGGCCAGAAAAAAAAACAGCTGTCGGGCCCATTTGGGATATATTAAATAGTTGTAGGATTGGTACACCGTACTATTTAAGGCCCTATAGCACTGTGTACTACTCTTACAACCCCAAGACGGGAATAAAAAATAGGAATATGGTGTGATCAACACCAAATAAACAGATGTGGCGTCGTTTTCGGTATTCAGATATACTTTCTTGGATTTTAAAATTTTGAGATTTTGTTGTAAAATTCTGAGACAAAATGTCCCAAAACGAGATACATTCTTATCTACGTTCTTAATGCTTGTTATCCACTTGAAAATATAATACCTACAAATGCAATATGGTGAAAATTAACCCTTTGTATGTTCACAGTACCTCTGATAAAAAAAAATCGTGAGTTTGTCATTAACCCTTTTCGACTACGGTTATCATGACGCTTTAACGTCACGAAGAATCAGGTCTTAGCGACGTCAAACACAATCAGTTAGCCCTTTGAACCCTGGTGGTATCTTCCATATCAGTTCAATGACAGCAAGAGGAAGAGTCCATATTCATTACTTGTGAGTAGACCAATTAATATTTGTAACGCGCAGCCTTGTGGCGGCATGTTGAAAATATTGATTGATCTACCACACACATCATTCATCCTATGTAATGAAATTATGAAGTATCATGTTTCTGGACGGAAAGCAGCCCATCGTGTTCAAAGTCGGAACATGTAATATTACGCACGGAAGTCGCAACGCACGCAATTTTCGTACGTAAATAGACAGAACGCGATGTGTGTTTGAATCGGTGGGTGTTTTACATAACGAGTTGGAATGGAGTCGTCATATTTCGCGAGAGCCGTGGGCTCGAGCGAAATATGATTACGCCATTCCAACGAGTAATGTAAAACACCCACCGCTTCAAACACACATCGCGTTCTGTGTTTATTACACAACCCATACATTAAAATTCATTTAAATAAACAAATTTTAATTCCGATGTTTAAACCCAAAGGTGAAGAGTTTGTTTTGACTGAAGCTGTACTACTGATCAAATGGATCGATAAAGAATCAAAACAACCTTTGCGGAACCAGTGTTTGTTGAAATTCGTATCGCTGTTTCTCTTCGGCTGGTGCCCATTCACGCCTAACCATTTGGTGGCTATTACTGTTGGTAAAAAGTAAAAAGTACAAATTGTGCAGATTTGCAAAACAGCTGGGAGAAACATTTTAAAAAGAAGTTCGAAGCCTCTCAAGATGTACGAAGATTTACCGAAATAAAGTTGACCAATTTAGATACAATGGGATCCACAAAACGAGACGACCACAAACCCCTCGGAAAGGATTTGCGCACCGCCTGGGACGTGGCTAGAGGCTTCCGATTGGGGGGGGGGGGGATGTAGGGTAATGAACTTCTAACTAGGGGAAGGGACCGGGGAGGGGGTTTTCCCCTCCCGGTCCCTCCCCCTAGTTGGAAATTCACTACCGAGAAAAGTTTAGAAAATGAAGTCTTAAAAGAGGGCATAAAATTGATTCTAGTAACTGAAATGCCAACACATTTATGATAGAATTACCAGGTTATTATTATTTGGTATTATTCTGCGAATTGAATATGTGCTAAACAAATGTTCAAGCTGAGAACTTTGAGAAATTTACACTGTCCTAACATTAAATCAGATCTTATGCAGGAATGATCCATTTTTGATGTTTCATCATTTTGTAACTGTGAATGATGGAATTAACTCAGGATAAAGATTTTACATGATGTAATTTTCTTGAAGTGCATTTCGAGGACTTTTTTTATTACGATAAGTAAACGTGCTATAGAAATCTCGTATCGATTGACATCATGCATACTTATGAAGCTCGATATTACGTGCACTATAGTTGCAAATAGTAACAGTTGGAATTTGTACCGATTTGAAACCGAGTTGGAAGTTTGGGAAGTAATGGAGAAATCACCAAAGAAGGTCTAATATCCAGATAGAATAAAATTTTCAACCACTCATGACTTGCCCTCCGAATTTCCAACTGTAGGAAATTTTGACCAGGATTGGGGGTGTAATCCCCCCCCCCCCCCCCCAACTGTCGTTACTTTCCTGGCGGCTGCTAGGCTCTGCTGCCTTTCCGTCCCAAAGTTTATAGTGAAATTGACGAAACGAGTTAATTAGGTCTGAACCGATTCTTTGACGGAGAACATACCTAGTTTACTTGGCCAGTATCAGAAATTTAACTGTAAACTGTTTTTGTTATTGTTTGATCCCAATTTCTTATAAGATCACTAATTAACGTTGTAAAAATAAAAGTGTTGTAGATATTCTGAAGCATTCATTGATATAATTTCATTGAAAGGGAGTTTTAATAATACTGATGCCAAAACAAATAGATTTCTGGAACGTCAGCGAAAACATCGCAACCTTCCACCCCACCACCTGACTGCAGTGATATAGATATTACGAAACATTGAGTAATTACGTTTTTTAATAAAAAGAGCGTTTTAATAACATCAACATGTATACAACTGGATTGCAGGCACGTCAGCGGAAAGCGTCAATCTCGTGTCTGCATGATGTAGATATTTCGAAGCATTCAGTTATATAATTTTATTGAAGCAGCTGGAAGGTTTGCGGAAAATGTCGCCACTGAATCTTCCCGCCCCTCCCTCACACCCTCACCTTCATGTCTGCAATGACGTATATATCTATTGAAGCATTTAGTAATAAAATTGTATTGAAACAGCGCTTAAATACCACTGATATCTCACTACAACTGAATTGCTGGAACGTCATCGAAAAACGCCGCAACTCACTCTCTTTCTATTCTCATAATATGGTGTCGGGCAAATGAACGCGACCCCCCCACCCCCACCGCTCCACTTGGTAACATTTAATAAAGTGAAAGCTGTTATGCTGTGACTGTAGTCACAGCGTACCAGCTTTCACTTTATCAGACGTCATGGTGTTGTTCATACCTAGCACGACAACTAGTGACACTGTATTTTTTCAATATCGGTGCCTGTTTTTGTCAATATTTCAATGATACCTAAAATATGGAAATATTCAGTTTCTATTGCCGCAAGAAACGTCACTAACGTATTCATTTTTCGCAACTCAATCTTCCCACCCCTCCCTCCCCACCGGCACGTCTATGTCTGCAATGACGTAATTTCTTTTGACAACCTTTACGGATATAATTTCATTGAAACGGCGTTTTAATAACAGTGCTATCTATACGACTGGATTGGGGTCACATTTCTGTATCTACTCAGGAAGCGTTGTGACTCGGTGGTTAGAGCATTAGTCGTGAAATCGAAAGGTCGATGTAACGACGTTGGACCTTGGGCAGGACACTTAGTCTCGCTTGGGGCGGGGGTGGGGGTGGGGTGGGGTTGGACACGGTGACGCTATGTACTAAGGCGTACTGCACGTCGATGATACACTTGCCATCAACGGCTTGTGAGATTACTTTTGAAGATTCAGAAAGCAATAGAGTCTGACAGTTGTTATCCGCCGCGTAGTGGTTATCTCCCGTTACTCTAGCTTTCTCCACCCGTAAAACTGTACGAAACGCACGATCATAGCTGTTGAAAGTGTCCTTAAACCCAAATCAGCAATAAACAACTGTAACTGCTCCGAGTGGAACCCATACTGTTCGACACCTACCTTACGGTGAAGAAGTATAAATCAATACGTCTGAGTGTTTCCCGTTTGTTACAGATGTAATTCCCAAAAGGAAATGAGTTGAGAAAGAACAATTTGTCTTGTTGATCGCACAACTAGCAATCGTCATTCACGTTAGGCAGGTGAACGGCAGTTTTATTAAACAACTATTAACCCTTTACCCAACGAATCGCCCGCATCCGCCCGGGTAATATGCAAATTCAGCAGCTGAAAAAATATTATTTTTCGAACAGTTTTGACAAAACCATATCATGTGATCCCTCTTTGGAACGAGCTCGTCGAGCTCGTTCCAAAGAGGGGTCACATGATATGATTTTGGTGAAATATTTTGAAAAAAAAATTAAAAATGATATTTAAAATAATTAATTTTGAAATCGTCTGCGTTGGGTAAAGGGTTAAATCGACTACTACAGTACAGTCGCCATGGACTGGTCGTAATCCATACACGGACAGTGGTGTCCACGCATGCGCTTACCAGGTAATAAAAATCATCATCAGCGAAATGTTAATTAATGAAGCACAGGGTTGTAATTAATTTTTTGTTGATTATTCCTATAATTAATGTTTAGAATCTAATATTGAGTCCCCGGAAATATTGCTCACCCGTGGGAAATGACGAGTTCACGGCGGCCGTTCTGTATTGTAGACGAGAAGACCGAGGTGAGTGTTATTTATTTATTTATTGGTGTTTAAGGTCACAAACTTATGCACAATGGCTACTCGTGAACGTGACAGTTTTACGGGTGGAGGAAGCCGGAGTACCCGGAGAGAACCACCGAGCATCGACGACCAACTGTCAGCTCCTCAACATTCTAACTCTGTTCAAGCTCCGCTCAAGAATGGTTACAGCGGTTGAAGACATATGCACCATCGACGTGCAGTACGCCTTAGTACACGGCGTCATCGTGCCCCCATGTAGACAATCGGGAGAAAGTGTCTTGCCCAAGGACACAACGCGGGTCGTCCCGGACGGGGATCGAACTCGGGAACTCTTGAATAGAAATACAACAGTCTACCACTGAGCAACCTCGCTCCCAAGGAGACAGTTAAGTTGAAGTGTTGAGAATGTGGCGTCATTATTCTAAGCACAATGTGCGATTGTTCTGATCTGTCGGCTGGGCAGTATGGTTGGCCCCCATGTCGAGAGGAATTACATGTATACTGAATCAGTTCGAATCAAAGGATAGTCATGGTTACTCGAATCAATTTCCGACAGACGGAACTGCAATTTCGGTGACAATATGACAAGAAAAGGTGAAGATGATCATGTGACACCTTCTCGTGTTTTGAAGTCAGCGTTCAAACGATTTATTTGTGTCTGATTGGGAAAAAATAGCAAATTTATTGAACATCATCAGTTATAAGGACGTATGACCTAGTACTTGTTTCTTGTTAAGTGCCTTTTGTCTATTTAAGTATAAGACACTGGGCTAGAATCGGCGCTCATGTCACGCCATTTTTCTTGCTCACTAACGTTTTTTCAATCTTCGAACACTTTTCAATCCCCATACTCCTTTTCGATGTGCTGGGGCGTCGATGAGTATGGTTTAAGGGTGCTTGATACCCAAATACTTTTCCAGTCGGGACTATTATGATCCCCGATGAGTCTGGAGGTGGGATGGGTAAATCTCACACGAGGGGCAAGATATTTGAACCAGACCCGAGGCTTGCCGAGGGTCTGGTTCAAATATCTTGCCCCGAGGGTGAGATTTCCCCATTCCCCATTCCCACCTTCAGACTCATCGAGGATGATTTTTCTCCCCCCCCCCCACACACGAGGATTACGTCATTATAGATAATTGGCGGTCACGCGCTGACATACCAATTTATCAAATTGTAGTCCTTTCGAAAAACGAACAGTTTCATCGGAAAGGTCGTACAAAAGTTAGGCATATACCATAGGTATATACTGAAAAATTGATTTGTAACACCGTCCGTTAAGGGGTTAATGAATTTGCGCGTGTCAAACTCTAATGAAAAGGGCATTGAGAGATTACTGATCGATCGATAAATTTGCGCAGTGATATTATTAAATCTGCAGAGAAACATGGGGGTTGAAACAAATCAACATTGTTGATTTTGAATGGCACGTGGATTACCTGCGGGAAATCGTGAAGCCAGTTTGTTTATTTACAATTGTGCAGACGATGATGAAATAGTTCCGGCGACCTAATAAAATATGCAAATGAGTATGTCACGTGGGGTAGGTGGGATAGAAATATCCCACCCTGCTGTCTCACCCGTATGTTTCACGTATAATGGGGGGAGAAATTTTTGTCTGGTTTGGAGCCTTCGATATTGACTTGTCCTTGCGACACGTAGTTATAATGTACAGTACGTTCGCCGTGGACTTGATACTTTCCACGAGATGGGCAATATTTCCACGGACGCAATGATATTAGACTCCAAACACTAATTATAGGAATAATCATCAAAAAATGTAATTAATGAAGCACCGGGTACAACCCGGTGCTTCATTGATTAACCTTTTGCTGCTGCTGATTTTTATTATCTGGTAAACGCATGTGTGGACATCACTGCCCATGTCTGGATTACGATCAACCCACGGCGACAGTACTGTAGTTTTTTACCACACTACATTCTAAAAAATCCAGGCTTTCCAGAGTACCGACTCCACTTACAACCATAGCACTACCAAAATAAATGTACTACAGAATAACAAACGACATTTGGTATTCCAGAATGCCAAATGTACTGGTTCTCTGGAGTATCAAGATTGATACTTTAAGATATCAGAACATGTTGGGTACTCCTGAATACCAAAAATATTGGTTGCCAGAATACCAACATTTATTGGTTAGGTTCTTGGGTACTCGAGAATACCAACTATAAATGTTCCTTTAAGTGTAAATGCTAAAACCGAGGAACTCCAGAAGTGCAATACAATGTGTTTTTTTGGACAAACATAAGAAATGTCTGCTCATTTGAAAACGAAGTTTCTTCTAAGGCAAAGTGATCATCACAGAATTTAATGCTGTACAACTGAGCTGACCCATCTTCATCCCATCTGTGTACATGAATGCCACTGACCTAACTCGGTCAGTCATTGTACTGATCAGGCTTGAATATGTAGGAGAAACAATACAAAACTTTAATGAAATTAATTACAGACACTTCTTGTAAACTTTGAAAACACCTATCAATTCACCCAAACCGATCTTTGAGAGCCAGTACGGCAACTGTATCTTTTGACTACGCTTCCACTATGGCAGACGACATTTTCAGATGGTGCTCAAATCAGAAACTTCAACTATCGCACTTAATGATAAACTGACACTTTGGTTCTCGGCGCGCAAATTAGAAGGGGAGGCTATTTAAAGTCAGTATTATAGGTATTCCAGGAGCCCGTCTATTCCAGAATGCTTTTAGTCTGGGAGTAGACTTGATACCTGAACTAATGCCACACACTCGGTCATACAAACTGGAGATTTTCGCAGTACCCGTTTCGGGCTGTTGGGAGTTCAGCATGAACAATTTGGTGTGCCGGAACAATACGTGTTCATTAAGCAAGATGCGGCGTCATACCTACTACATAGATATTTTTTTAGTCACAAATGAATTTAAAAGATGTCTTGAGTTATTAATTAGAACCCCAACGGACTAAAATTCCAACTCCTCACCAAGGCATGTCTTCAACGAAGACATGCCTTGATGATGTAGTTGGAATATTTGATCAGTCGATAATTGGGCCATCCATGCAGAGGCGTAGGGGATGGGCCCGCAGGGTCCGCATTGCGGGGGGAGGGGGCGGCTAGAGGGGGGGGGGGCGTCTTGAAGGACGTGCCAACGCTGGAAGAAAGAGGGAAATGGAGAGAGAGAGAGAGCGAGACTATGTACCAAATACACATAATGTCAAACTCTCACTTCCACACGACGTACTCTTTGAAGTCTATGTATTATTCTTTTAACCCTTTACCTAACGTAACGGCCAAAACCGCCCAGCGCTATTCTCAAAAATCGCCAATTAATTTTCATTATTTTTGTTCTCAAAAACATAGGTTATGACCCCTCGTTGCAACGAGCTCGTCGAGCTCGTTTCAACGAGGGGTCATAACCTATGTTTTTGAGACAAAAAATGAAAAAAATAGTTATTCAAGAATTATTTTTGCAAGTGTCGTCTGGTTTTCGGGTTAGGCAAAGGGTTAAATGAACGGTACATCATTGTAACTGATAGGGGTGAGAAATGAACAATATGCATACAAGGTGCCTCTCAAGTCACACATGTTGGGCGTGCATGTGTGTATCGTTGGATGGTTGGGGTGAAACTTAAAACATGTAATGAAAAAATCAACAGAGTCGTACTTTTAGAATCGATCCAAAAGGCTATACCTTCATTTAATTTATGGCGTATGTACTACGTGAAATCCTGTATGCTGTGCACGGTAAGAACACTAAATTTGCTCCCGTTTTAAAGGCAACCAGCATTATGAAAGGGCCTCGTCTCTATCTCGCGGTGGGGGTGGGGGGGGGGGGGGCACACAAGTTTTTCCGCTACGCCACTGCATCCATGTCGATACAAATCAGATTTACCACCCCAACCCCCACCCTACACAAAATCGGTCATCTTCGCGACGCCCTGTCCGTGGGTGCCCATCGAATTAATACTGAAATTAATCACTAAACCCAGACCTTATACCCCCCCCCCGTATCCACTCCCTGCAATATTTAATCTCCTGAAGACTGTGATCATATCATCATAATCACTAAGTTTCACTACAAATTTCCCCCATTACGCCACTAAGAACTAAGAGGGGGTGGGGTGGGGGTGAGGCGGTGGCATCGCGGTAACCGTTTCTCTCCAGATCACCAAAGTTAAGCAACGTCGAACTCGGTTAGCAGTTGGATGGGTGACCATTTCAGCGACTGATTCGCGTTCCCGCGTTGTGTCCTTGGGCAAGGCACGTAACCCTGATTGCCTAGATGGGGGCACGATGATGCTGTGTACTAAGTCGTACTGCACGTCGAAGGTGCGCATGTCTTCAACCAATCTAACCCTGCCTGTGCCGTGGTGCAGAGTTCAGAGTTACGATGTTGGAGAGCTGACAGCTGCTCGTAGTTGCTCGGTGGTTCTCTCCGGGTACTCCGGCTTTCTCCGCCCGTAAAACTGTCATCAATATGATATGATCCTGGCTGTTAATGCGTCGTTAAACCCTAATAAAAAAATAAGAACTAAGCGCCCAGGGCCGCCGTAAATTTTAGTATTTCCACATCAGTTTGCATATAGCTAAAATTTGTTTTGGAATGTGAGACGTCGGTTTTTGTTTTACTAAAAGCAGCCCTAACTACCTTTGCATTACACGGTGGCTTTCATTCAGAGTATATCCTAACTCTCTGTTAGGGGAGGAGTATCAGATTCCACTGAGAACTGTTTTTTTAATATCGTAGTGTGAATTGTAAAGTCAATTATACCCTGGGCTGCATTTTTTATTCCAAAACCGACAGAAGGGACATTTAATAAGTCGCGATTTCATATGAAATTTCAGTACAGAGTTCATTAAAATCGATTTGAGCCGAGGTTTATCTTTACACGATACAACACAGACTCTGAGAAATGTGCTGGAAACACCATGCGTAAAATTCGGCCAATGTAGAAGAACGTCATGGAAGAACAGCTCGGTTTGGTCGTACCTCATCTTGGTGACGTCATGGCGTGACTGAAATGTTCGACCCAGTGTCGAGCAAGAAAGTAAACAGACTTCCTGATATTTTACTTTAAAATTGTCAGCTTCATTCGCGTAATTCGTGTTTAATCGTGGTATAAATACGGAATACCACTCAAGTGGAGTGCGGGGGCAGGGGGCAGGAAATAATGACCCCTGTTGGTGTTTTTCTTGTATTCCAAGCGTGCCGTCTGCGCTCCTGAAATAGACGAAAAACACCAAACTGAGGTCATTGATTACAGTCCCCCGTACCCCATCACCATATCGCATTCAATGTTCTCGAACAGTACAGTGGCTGTGAACTGGTCGTAATCCACACGTGGACAGTGATGTATACGCAAGCGTTTATCAGGTAATAAAAATCATCATCATCAAAATTTCAATTAATGAAGCACCGGGTTGTACCCCGTGCTTCATTAATTATTTTTTTGATGATTATTCCTATAATTAGTGTTTGGAATCTAATATTATTGCGTTCGTGGAAATATGGCCCACCCACGGCGGCTGTACTGTACTTCACATTCGTACGTGAGATTCCATAGTGTTGTGAAAAGGTGCTTGTAAGCGGAAGGAAAACTGCGACCGGATCGCAACTGGGTCGATGGAAATTCTCTGTCCGCATTTTTTATCCGAGTATTTATTTATTTATTGGTGTTTAAGGTCACATACTTATGCACAATGGCTAATCGTGACCGTGACAGTTTTACGGGTGGAGGAAGCCGGAGTACCCGGAGAGAACCACCGAGCAACGACGAGCAGCTGTCAGCTCTCCAACATCGTAACTCTGAACTCTGCATCGCAGCACAGGCAGAGTTAGATTGGTTGAAGACATGCGCACCATCGACGTGCAGTACGCCTCAGTACACAGCGTCATCGTGCCCCCATGTAGGCAATCGGGCCCCTTTTATCCGAGTATTGTACGCTAATAGTTATCAGAAGCACTGAACATAAAGTAGTGTATCTCGGAAGATGGAATCATAAAATCTCAGATGCTATTTTCCTTTTGTTTTTCTTGTCTCGCCATTGATCTCGCAATATGATATTTCATTTTAAAGTCTCCATCCACTGGTGTAAATGGGTAGTGATCTGTCTTCAACTACCTAGGTCGCGATCTGATCGAGAAAGAGGCCGATGTTGCGATAACAGAATTGTAGGCACAAAACATATAAGTCTCACAACTTCACAGGACTTAAAATTCACGCGAGAATCAAAGTCGTTGTGTCTTTGAGCAAGGCATTTAATCTCGATTGACCACGTTGGGGTATGGTGGCGCTGTGTACTTAGGCGTACTGCACGTCGATGGTGCACCTACAGTTAAAATTAGAAGTCCTGTCACGAATAGTGCGCTTGTATAGGCTTAATTGCGCGTTGGAATTGCGCGCAATTGCCATATCGAATGGCTTTCAAAGCACGGCAGGTTCTCTTGGTTACTCATAGAAAACACATGCAATGTTTCTGCCAATGGACCTCCGGGTTACCCGGAGGTCCATTGGCTGAAACATTGCTTGTGCACAGGCCATATGTACAGAATTTGATAGCTTTACTTGGGCCATAACGCGTACATTAACGCGCATATCAACGTGCTATTTGTGCGCATTTCATGACAGGACTTCTAGTTTTAACTGTATCTTCAACCACTGCTAACACTGCTAGTGTGGAGTTGGTACTTTGGGGAGTCTGAAAGCTGTTCGGTTGTTTTATCCAGGTACTCCGGCTTCTTGCATCCGTAAAACTGTCCGACGCGAAGGTCACCCTGGCTGTCGAAAGTGTCGTTAAACTCCAATAAATATACAAATAAATAAATAAATGGCCTGTTTCACGAGTCACCCCCTTCAGCAATAACCTCCAGTCGTTATTGTAGTTTGTGGCATCAACACAATGAGATGTTTAGCCAGACACAAAGAACTGAAATAAACTATTATTACACATAAGTTACACACAGAGCAAAATCTATTTTTCTGTCAGCTAAGAAGAGATTAGGGTTAAGCAAGTGATTTGTTTCCCAAGACGAACAACACTTCATTATATTATCAAAGTGTTTATGACTATAAGCTTTTTACGATGTATACACCTTCTTGTAAAATAAACAGAGCGCTCCATCGATTACCGATATAGATTTGTTTGTTAACAAGTCATTAGTGAGAAAGATACCATACGCTAAACTGCAACTTGTTATGGTAGTTAGAAGAAAAAAAGGCGAGAGATAAGAGCAAGGTTTCCGTTCGATTATCACGTATGGTGTTAGCAATGCCCAAGAGAATGTTGTCAAGAAAAGTAATATGATGCCAAGAAGTGTGTTCCGTGTTCCATTTTTGAACCCGCTTGAGGCCGATTTTCATTTAAACAGAAGGTCACGATATCCTATGTGATACGGTGGTCGTAGAGTTTATCGTTGTTAAATGTAATGTTCAGTTATTCCATACGTCCTGGTTACAACACTGCGGTCACAAACACGGACAGAGAATTTCAATCGGGTAACGATCTGGTCGAAATTATCTTAATGCTTTTCTCACCGCAGCACTCTACAGCTGAAACTCGAATTACTGTCACTGGATTGTGCACTATTTTGAAATAATAGCGCGCTGAGTAATTGCACTTTTTGTCCCTATCAGACTCGAACTGCCCCGTTAGGAACTCAATTCCTGTAGAAAAAACAACGTGAACAACAATTCTATACTAGTAAATATAGATTGTTAACATTTTTCCTGACCTCTACTTACATGTAAGGAAGTAAATACACATTAAAATTCGACTACATATACATAATGAAGAGCGTGGATTACTAATTAATTACTAATTAATCGCAGCGCCATATATTCTAGTATTTATAATTGTTCATAATAGTACAAGAAACACTTGTAGACTTTCATCAAATAGACCACCGGGTTGTGATGAAAGTTTGCAAGTACTTCTTATGTTTTGTCATCAGAAATTGTTAATAATTACTAAGTAAAAAAATCTATCCCGCAACGATTTATTAGTAATCCTCCCTTCACATACTGTAGCCTCAATATTTTCGTTCTGTTTGATCGGACCGGTTCGGGATTTCACTAACGACCTCGCTAATATCACATTATATTTTGCATTGTACAGCACAAATGCTCTTGTGTATTCTTCTGGAGTAAGAAGCGTATTAACTGACTACCATTTTCTGAGCTAATTGTGATATGACTTCCAGTGTCAACTGTAGAATCTCGCTCGCCCTAATAGAAATGTGAGGATATTGAATGTGAGGTGCTATTTTCGTTTGAATTTCCTGATTCGATCTTGATTTCGCAATATCTCCATTATGAAATGCTGACCCATTGTGTGAAATTTCATCTCGACACGATCACGATCTGAACGATAAAAATACCATTATAGTTGTCGACGCAGGAAGCACGGGGACAGAGGTCGGCAGCTGTCCTCCCTGCATTCGGACCACATGATCGGGGGGGGGGGGGGGGGGGCAGACAATGCCCTTCCCAGGTTCGTCATTCAATTATTTTTTCGGTGATTTATTCTCGAAATAAAGCTAAAATACACCCCGAATCCGTTATGGGAGCTTTCAAAATTCAATGGGGGAGTTGAGGGATTTTGGGAGGGTGTCACCGCTCTCAAACTCCCTATTGCGGGCCTTTAACTATTAGGCCTACATCACCCCCTCACGCGCAAGGTTAATATCTTCCCACATTCTCCGAACCTCTTAGCATTCAGTCAAAAACTGTTTCATAATTCCTTCATTGGCACTTTCTCGATCTCTCGAACTATAATAAGGACCCTTTCTCCATGTCATTCCCCATGCACTTAGATCTCATGTTTTCGTCGCATTTTCCATTAGTTTATCAAGGTGGCTTTTTGTGTTAGGTAAATATTTGGGGGCATTCTATAATGAAATGTGCCAGAGCCTCCGTTACACCTACGTTGCACAGTGTTCGGGAGACTGTTGCTCATGATCCGGAGGACTTTGTAGTGGTGGACTCCCCCCCCACCCCCTACTCCCCCACGAACCAGTCCCCGTTACACCTACGTTGCACAGTATTCGGTATAGGGTGTTGCTCATGGTCCTTGGGGACTTCGTAGTGGTGGAACCCCCTACTCCTCCACGAACCAGTCTCCGTTACACCTACGTTGCACAGTATTCGGGTGGGTGTTACTCACGATCCTGAGGACTTTGTAGTGGTGGAACCCCCTACTCCTCCACGAACCAGGGTCGTTAAACCACGACGGAGATTTTCACCACAGCTTTAAATATTTTATTAACAAAGATAAACCTGGTGAATTATCTTGATGTCTTAAGTGCTATGATTCTAATACACTACAGTCAATGGTTCCAGATGATGAGTTAGTGGTAATATATTCACAGTGCTTATTATTTCATCTAAATTTGGGAGAATCCATTTGGATTCTCCCGAAAATGGTTGCGTGAATCCATACCTGCTATGAGTGTCCCATGATCCCATTAGTCCACCATAGTTGACCCCTGTTGTATACTGATAACACACGTTAGCCCTTTACGCAACACATCCATTTTAAAATGTAAACTGAATTTGGTATTAAAAATATAAAAAAACAATATTCATCAATAAAATCTTACAAATATGGATGGCATTGGAACCGGCTCTTTGAGCCGGTTCCAATGACAGCCACATTTGTTCAATTTTATTGACAAAGTGTCAGGATATTTCAGGTCATGTTAGCCTTGTAATGGTTAATTTGCTACTATGTTAAGGTAAGGGTTTAAATAAACTCAATTCTTTTCACGCGAATCCCAGCAGAGCTGCAGCGAGAATCTACATGGATTCTCGCCGGTTTTGTTGCACGAATCTTTGCGTGAATGGATTCTCGGATTCTCGTCGAAATATACGCCCTGATTCAGACATTATAAACCGGCTGCACTCTAAATCAGTTGGGTTAAAATAAACCGAAATGAAGTGGGTTGAGTGAATATGAACCCAGCTGTAAGGCAACAGATGATCTATCTGACGTATACTCCTGATAAGAATACCAAGTTCGTTGATCCTGGTGTTCAGAGAAACCCCAGGCTTAGAAAAGCAAAGAATCAGTATTTACTACCTGCTGAAGATGTTGTGTTGGTCCCCAGAGACTAGATTGCGAACTTTGTAAACTCGTAGAGTGCTAAATTATTTTTGTTACAATTTATGGGAGAGTTCCTATGGGCACTCTCCCATAAATTGTAACAAGGCAAACACTTACAGACTAAATAATATCACTTCAAAGATAATACAAAGCACATGCACTGAATATGAGCCTTCAAGCTGTGGTACCTGCACTTCAGAATGAAGCCCTAATATGGGCTTCCAGCACTCTACCAGTTAATGGGCAAACTGAACTGAAACCGAATATTAAATGAACCCAAGCAGTACTCTGTTATGTGAAGAAGACACATGAGATAAATAGTCCTGATTAATTTTATTATGAACTGAATTTTTTAAAATATTTTTATCATTATCATGAATTGCAGAACATTCAATCTGAGGTGGATGGAGTGTAACGGCAATCGATTATCTCCCTTTATTCGTTCTTAAAACGTTATTCATATTTTTTTTATATTCGTTTCTCTCATTTAACACCACTTGGACTTTGTACATTCCAATTCAAGAGGTTTCGGAATATTCTCGAGGTAAGGATCTTCTGGGTTACGTTGTCGGTGTGAAAAGCATAAAAAATATGAACAATTTCGTCAGTATTCTGATTTGGTAAACTATGGCATACTTTAAGCTCAGAATACCGTTATTTTGATATCTATTTTTTTTTAACTCTGAACTCTGCACCGCGGCACAGACAGGGTTAGATTGGTTGAAGACATGCGCACCATGTGCAGTACGCCTTAGTACACAGCGTCATCGTGCCCCCATGTAGGCAATCGGGGTTAAGTGCCTTGTCCAAGGACACAACGCGGGAGCAAGAATCAGTCGCTGAAATGGTCACCCATCCAACTACTAACCGCGCTCGACGTTGCTTAACTTCGGTGATCTGACGAGAACCGGTTACCGCGACTCCACCGCGCCCCCCAGAATCCCGTTATGCATTCATATTTGGTCTAATGACAAAATAAATGTCCACACATGCATGTTGTATACAAATTTCGTTTCTTATTGGGAGATTTTACCAAGGGGAAATTAGCAACGGGTAAACTGGGTCGTCAATGGTGTGGCCTATTTACAATACATGTAGAATTTAGTGACATGTTATAGGACCCACGTTCTTTACACCTCTATTGGTATCTCAAAAATATGTGTGAATCGAACATCGAGGGTAACATTAACGACGTTTAGTTTCCTTAGTTGATAAAATGATTTCCTTTTTCACCAGCTCGTACAGTACGTCCATCGTGAATTGATCACTTTTTACAAGTGGGCAATATTTCCACGGACGTAACAATATTACCCCCCAAAAGCTAATTAACCCTTTACCTAACGAATCGCCCGCATCCGCCCACGTAATATGCAAATTGAGCAGATGAAAAAATGAAATTTTTCAAAATATTTCAACAAAACCATATCATGTGTCCCCCTCATTGGAACGAGCTCAATGAGCTCGTTCCAATGAGGGGTCACATGATATAGTTTTGTTGAATTTGTTTGAAAAATTTAAAAAAATGGCTTTTATTACCAGTAGACGCATGCGTGGATATCACGCGTAGATAACACCCGGTCCACGACAACTGTACTGCACTTTTATCTGAACTGGGGATGCAAGAGAATCCCAAAATATCATCATCATGCTCCACACGAATGCACAGGAAGATGAGGACGTCTTCTTCTGAAGAGCAAAGCTTTTTCTATTTGAGTCTGTTTGACATGCAACCATGTGTCCTCTATTTTCGAGCCTTGGTGCTGGGCTGAACATTAAATGCTAATTGCATGTCAGAGGTCAAAATTGTTTCAGGTGTTTTCTAAATCAGAATGTTATGCTGATTCCGGAAATCCATTTCTTAACCCCTTACCCAACGAATCTGATACATCCGATCGCGTAATATGCAAATTCAGTAGCCGAAAAATACTTTTTTTATAATAAATTTCAACAAAACTATATCTTTGACCCCTTTTTGGAAAGTGCTCGTCGAGGTCGTTCAAATGAGGGGTCACATGATATGGTTTTGTTGAAATGTTTTGAAAAATTTTAAAAATGATATTTAAAATAATAAATTTTGATATCGTGTGCGTGGGTAAAGGGTTAATTGCCGCATTGTTTCAGCTTCTTAAGCTTTTCTGCAGAATTCAAACGTTATTCGGATGTTTTAGTAAATAATCCACCCTTAACGTGCCACGCGTACTGGTTTTCACGACAATTTTCAGTACTGAGCTTCAAGCACATTGGCGTGACTTGCGGACAAGTTTCTCTATTTACAGAGAGGGGTTGGTATTTGTTATACTACTGCAGTGTTATCATGTTTATCATATTCCTCTCGATTATTAAACTAAACTGAGTTTGTTAGTTGTTTTGATCAACCAAAATGATAAGAGTTGTGAAGGCGTCACACGAGTCATGTATTAAGTATCAACATTGCTTTTACTGAAAAAAACTAGATTAACTATTCCTGCTCAAGATCTAATAGAAACAGTTGCAATGAAGCGACGAACAACGCTGGAGAGAGAGAGAGAGAGAGAGAGAGAGAGAGAGAGAGAGAGGGGGGGGGGAGAAAGAGGTGAGGGTGGGAGAAATAGTAATGTGTTCGCAAAGTTATTTGATCATGACAAACTTACACCAGCGGGTCGAGATTTCTAAAAATAAAATATTGCTCCATTAACCTTTTACCCAACGTAACGACCAAAACGGGCCCCCGCTATTCACAAAAACCGCCATACAGTTTTCAAAATATAATTTAACCTTTTTGTCACAAAAACGTAGCTTATGACCCCTCACTGGAACGAGTTTGATACTCCTTAGTACACAGCGTCACCGCTCCTCTACGTGGGTAATCGAGATTAAGTGCCTGGCTCAAGGACAAAACGCAATAATCCCTGACGGGGATCGAACCGTGGACCTTTCGGGTTGAAGTCCAATGCCGTAACCCCTGAACCGCCGCGCCCCGCCTTAGGTAAAGGGTTAAAAGAGAATCAAGAAAAACAAAAGGAAAATAGCGATTCAATGTTATCTTATTTTATTACTTTCCAAATGTGATTTATTCGGATTCCGGGTTTGATTACAAACGACAACTTAACACGTGAATTATTCAACCAACAATTGGGTCATGCATCCGTGCGCGCAAACGAAAACGCTTTGCCGTGGGTGTAATGGGGACTTCATTATTTTTGTTGTTGCTTTTCTGTAACCCTTTACATAACATGAAAAGCAGACGACACTTGCAAAACAAATTCTTGAAGAAGTATTATTTTCATTTTTTGTCTCAAAAACATAGGTTATGACCCCTCATTGGAACGAGCTCGTTCCAATGAGTGGCCATAACCTATGTTTTAGAGACAAAAAATGAAAAACATAATGAAAATTAATTGGCGATTTTTGAGAATAGCGCTGGCCGTTACGTTAGGTAAAGGGTTAAATAATATACTTATCGTTAATAATGAAAAGTAATAAACAGAGTAATCGTTTGACTGGACTAGTTACGTGAAATAATTCATTCGAGATGAGGGGCTATATTGTAAAACACTCGTGCGCATTCTCGCACTCGTGTTTGTACAACGTCCCTCACCTCTCATGAATTATTTCACGTAACCAGTCCAGTCAAGCGATTACTCTCTATTTCTTTTTTGGCAGATGCGATTTTGCAGTGTTATGTGGGTGAGGGGGGGGGGGGGGGGGGGCAGTGGAAAAAATAATTTCGACATGATCGCGATTCAATTGCGATCCGATCGATATTCTCGGTCCGCTTTTGTAGTCATCGTAAGAGAGAGGCGGAAACAGAGAAAACACGGAGAGAAAGAGAGAGAGACAGAGAGAGAGACAGAGAGAGACAGAGAGAGACAGAGAGAGAGAGAGAGACAGAGACAGAGACAGAGAGACAGAGAGAGAGAGCGAGAGAGAGAGAGATAGTCTGCTTGGGGTAATAGAGTAGTCGACGGAAATTCACTGCCTAGAACAGTACACTGCAACGCAATATATCTTTTTCCAGAAAAATAAATTAAAACACAAAAAATATAAAACATAGCGAATGTGCATTGCATTTTACAACATAAATCCAAACAACACGCATCCATTATTGCATCTATAAGCCCATTGCCGATTCGCCATTTTGGACGTTAATGATATGCAAGGTAAGAGGTCGCTTCGGGTAAACACTTCGATCAGACTATATGTCAAGTCTGTCTTACATGCGATAGAAACAAACAAAATGTTTCGCTTGAAACAAGAAATGTGCGTTTTCGATTTAATACAAATAAAGATAGAAAAATAACATACTTCCAGCACTTAATTTAATGGACAGAGCAAAATAATATTGATTTTTCATCAAATGAATACCGCAATGAACACCTTCCCATAAGCGAAGGCAGACTCGAAATCATGTTTTTTTTTTGTTGACGAATGAAAAATGGCAAGTAGATCACTCAAACGACACAACGATGACTGCGTCAAACCCTGAGTATCCAAACAACCAATCAATACAAATATTTTGAAGCACAACACACAGATGTTCCAGCTGGAAGAGGTTGGGGAGGGGGCGTGGTTCCTTAAAATCGACAGCTTGTAGCAGTGTCGCGTGTCTAATAATAGTTTGTCCATATACAGTAATAGTCAAAATGAGTTGAAGAATAACCATTACTAGTATAAACTATAGATGTAACGTTTCCTATACTAATAACACAAGAATCGGACATAAAAATATATAAATTCTTTTTTTGACCATTTTCTCCCTCAACTCAAACTTACATTTCACACAGTGGAACCTTTCGTATTACCAAAAACACCCACAAAGTGGAACATCCACGCAGGGCAGAGGAAAGAAAATTCGGGCCCTGGAGTTAATTCTGTGACAGTCCCCATTTAAAAATGTCGGGATGTTGCACAGATGATAAAGGCATTTGCAGCAGGTGTCGGAGAAGCGATCGATCATTGAGTGTGTGTGTTTTTCAAATGACACAATCATCTTTTAGAGGAATTTTGAATGTTGGTTTCTGATTCTGGCCGCTTTTGGAATAAAAAATCACGTTATTTTTTGGCCGTCAAAATGACGTTTTTTAGCAGCATGTTTCAAATTTCCAAGTTCATCCAGAGCTATAGCAATTGACTGCGCAATTCTTGAAGTGATAACTTGGTTACGTCAAGTTGATTTAATAAAGTTATTATTTAAAAAATCATGCGTTCCAGAATTACAGCCGTTGGTCAAGGGCATAGCTTCATTCACGATACAGCCCCTTCTTAACTGTTGACACAGGAGTCAGAACCTTGGTGTGGGGGACAAGGTCAAAGATGGCCTGAAAGCCCGTATTTTAATTTTTTTTTTTGATCTGGTACATGTACGCACCTTGAAATGACGTTCCAAACCCGCAATAATAAAACACAGTCTTTCGGGTTACATGGGTATTGTATTACAGAATACACAAGGTGATTTTGTACTTGTCCTCTAACTAGGTGTATATATACATATATTCCCAACACATTCTTGCCAGTCTTTTCGAAAGCTTGGGACTCAACAAGCTAATCTGCAATTTATGGCCCACCAGATAACTAACTTATCAGTGCCCCTTAAACTGCAGATTTTCTTGGCGAGTCACATGTTTTTACTGGCTGTCAGGTATGGTCAGTGGTTGATGCCTATGTGCGTTGTTTTTGCATTTGCATATACAAAATTACAGCCAGCGCACCCTCGAGGGGACTTGACTTACAGAACGAGTCGAAATAAGTTATAGAATAACCACTGTAAACTACTAGTATGCATCTTCAACTACACCAATGACACAGAAACCTGACATCATATTCAGGAAAGCTCTAACAGAAACCTTTCCGGAAAATGATTTCGGGTTCTTGTGCTATTGGTGTAATGGCAGTGGGCTACTTTGTTCATTGCGGTTATGCTACAACTTATTTTGATTTCTACAGTATTTGTAGACTTGAACATATGCTTATACCTTGTATCATGCATTTATGCTCATATGAAGTCTTTTTCAGATATTTCATACTTAGCTATTAAATAAATAATTGTTCATTTACAGATTAGTTCTATTAAACATTATTGGACTGTAGCCATAGACACATTTCAATATTTCGTTATTATAAAACAAATTTCAAATAATAAATTTTAACTTGGTGAAATAATCTACAATTGCAGTACCCTGAACACAAAAAAGCAGAACAATATATTTTGTACTTTACTTTTTAAACCTTTACCCGGGGTGCGGTGGCTCAGTTGGTAGAGGTGCTAGCTGCAAGCCGAGAGGTCCTCGGTTCGAATCCCACCTGCGGCAACCGCGTTGTGTCCTTGTGCAAGACACTTCAACCCCATTGCCTACGTGGGGGCACGGTGACGCTGTGTACTAAGGCGTACTGCACGTCGATGGTATACCTGTCTTCAACCAATGCTAACCCTGCTTGTGTGGAGTTGGCATGCTGGGGAGCTGACAGTTGCTCGCCGTTGCTCGGTGGTTCTCTCCGGGTACTCCGGGTACTCCGGCTTCCTCCAATCTTAAAACTGTCACGGTCATGGTTAGCTATTGTGCAAAAATATGTGACCTTAAACACCAATAAATAAATAAATAAATAAATAAATAAACCTTTACCCACAGAAAAATATTAAAACTGGAAATTTCAATTTAAATTTTTCAAACTTACACAAAAAGCCTCAAACAAATCGAATCATATGACCCTCGGGGGAACAATCTTGTTCCGATGGTAGATCACATTATGTGGTTTGTATAAAACGTTTTATAAGACATTTTTACCTGCTAAATTCATGACTTATATGTGCAGTTGCAGTCAATTTGCTAGGTAAAGGGTTAGGCAGTGAGGTATGTGGATTATGAAGATTCTTATCAATCCATTTTCCAATGTTTGAGAAAAAAATTAACAGTCCCAGAAGGGTAAATTCCCACAACCCATGGGTCGTGTTTTTTTGGCATATCACAACTTCGGTAACCAAAAAAATTAGTTTTCCTGAAGTAATATTCTTTCGTGGACATTATAAATTACATTTTGAATTTCTGTGCATTGGAAAATGTAATACAATAGGAATTCGAATGCAATTAGCTCTCTTACAGTACGTGGAGAGTGGATTATAACTAAATCACCCACGGAGTGGAGTAATCACCCAAGCTAAAACTTTCAGATTTTGAATATATCGACAAAAAACACAAGCAACGTTTCAGCCAATGGACCTCCGGGTTTAACCCGGAGGTCCATTGGCTGAAACTTTGCTTGTGCTTGTTATGCTTTGCAACAAATTTGCTATTATTGCTCGGGTGGAATCTCCACTCTACGGGTGATTTAGTGATAATACACTCTCCTCGTACTGTAAGTGATGTAAAACAAGTTACAGAACACATGTACATTACCACTCAAAGAGTCAAAATAGGTTATAACATAACTATAATAAATTGAGAATTCCGCAGATTCTATTTCTATACTGAAAATTCAGTAATCTTACATCATTTTCTGGAAAGCTCTCCTGTTAGAGATTCACAAAAAGGATTCTTGTGTTATTAGTATAGGAAACATTACATCTATAGTTTAGACCGGTATTGGATATTCTACAACTCATTTTGACATGTATTGTATATGGACAAAATATTAACACGCGACACTGCTACTATCAGACAATTTTCACCTTTTAGGGACCACGCCCTTCCCCAACCTCTTCTAGTCAGAACATCTGTGTGTTATGCTTGAAAATATTTGTATTGCTTGGTTGTTTGGATACTCAGAGCTTGAATTGTCACTCACGCAGTCATCTTTGTGTCATTTGAGTGATCTAACTGCCGTTTGTCACTCGTCGACAACGAAAAAAAAAACAAAACAAAAACATGATGCCGAAGAGCTTCATTGCGGTATTCATTTGACGAAAAAGTCAATATTATTTTGTTCTGTTCATCAAATGGTATGTTGAAAGTATGTTATTTTTTCAGTCTTTATTAGCATTAAATCGAAAACGCACATTTTCTCGTTTCGAGCGAAACATTTTGTATGTTTCTATCGGATATTTGACAGTCTTGATAGATAGTCTGGTTGAAGTGTTTACCCGAATCGACCTCTGACCTTGCATATCATTAACATCAAAGATGGCGAATAGGCTAGGGCTGCCACGATTTTTTAATATAGGAATCGATTAATCGTCGCAAATAATCGATAATAATCGATTAATCGTACCTAGATTACACCCGTCTCTCTCCCTCTCTTTGAAGTCCTTATAAATGAAGTTCAAGTCAGTTGACCTACCTCAAGTAAACAAAGAAGACGATCCTCTTTTAGATACATTCAAAGTTTTGATGTTCTGGACTATTGAACCGTCAGTGTAATAATCAAGACCGCTCGTCAGTTGCGAAGTTCGCAACTGACGACCGGTCTTGATTATTACACTGACGGTTCAAAAGTTCGGAACATCAAAGCTTTGAATGTACTTAAAAGACACGTGCTTCTGACGGCTTCTTGAGGTTTAACGTCGACTTTCTTGGCCTTTTACCTTTAGAACAATAGTTTTTTGATCAATTTTTTAAAAATTATTTAACGTCTAAAACGGGGTAAAATTTACCAACTCTTCGGCAACGAAAAATACTAATCGATTTTGCGGGATTAAGATCCAATACACCAAGTGTTGGAAGTTTAGTCGTTTGAGGCGGATACAGTTTGGTAATAAACTCTTTAGAGTAGCATAAACAACCACTAAGACGTGCTTTCACGACTACGACATCATAACACCACGAGATGGAGAAAGAATCTGGCTGTACTGAAATCATGTTTCCATGAAGTTCTTCTTCGGAAGTGCCCACTCTTTAATTTTGGCACATTATGATCCAACTGTTACTTTTAAATGTAATTCATCAGTTAAATTTGCCCTCATTGACCTCTGAACCCGTAATTTGATTGGCTGAAAGCCAGTGGCCCCCGTGCTCTAATCGTAGGTAAATTCACTCTTACCGTTCTCTAATTGTCGGTAGCGGGTCAATTAGAACATGTCTGTATCCTATCACAGATCGAACACACACCGGAGTTGTTTTCTGAAAATTCGATCATGGCAAATAGATGGAGATCTAAAATTACATGTTTTATTGTTTTTCTTCAAATAAGAGAGTATATTTTCGATTCTAACGATGACAGTAATTGCAATGGAGACAAACGTCTCTTGTTTCGTTAGACATTAGTGAATTTGACTATGGGAAACCCTTTGTTAACCCTTTACCTAACGTAACGGCTAAAACCGGCCAGCGCTATTCTCAAAAATCGCCTATTAATTTTAATTATTTTTTCATTTTTTGTCTCAAAAACATAGGTTATGACCCCTCATTGGAACGAGCTCGTCGAGCTCGTTCCAATGAGGGGTCATAACCTATGTTTTTGAGACAAAAAATGAAAAAAATAGTTATTCAAGAATTTTTTTGGCAAGTGTCGTCTGCTTTTCATGTTAGGTAAAGGGTTAACGAGCCTAAAAGTCAAATTGCCGGGGCGAGTTAACAAATGGTTTTCCATAGTCAAATTTCCAAATGTCTGACTCAGCAAGAGACGTTTATCTCCTAAATACTCCATTACCATCTGTCTGTCTCTGCACTTAAATATCGGTGTACCAAATATGTTTATTCTGTTGGGGCCGCTGAGGCAAAATGTTATATTTCTAAATGAGAATGTAAGATTTAGAAATAATGGAATTCAGAAATGTCGCAATACTTGTATCTTATCAGTAAATTTAGCTTAACAGGTAAGCGCCTTAAAAGTTCTTTGAGAATCAATACCATACACAGTGCCGCAAGGAAAACTGAGAACAGAATCATCTCATTGTCTACACATTGCTCTTTAGAAATCGATACTTCAGTTAACAAACTGTAAGAAGGCCCCATGATTGTCTTCACAGGCAATGGCTTGCAGCAAAAATCCATCCTCGAGTAGTACTGTAATGGAAACTCTGAGTAATACTTCCAGTCTCGACATCTAGCACAGACATTTGATTATCAATTAAAGACTCGAGGGTACTTTTTCAAAAATGATTTTGTTTTGTTATTTCAACCTTAACCCTCTACCGTTCGTAAAGGCCAAAACCGACCGGCGCTATTCACAAAATTCACCATTCAATTTTTATTACTTTTTCATTTTTTCACAAAAACATAGCTTACGACCCCTCTTTGGAACGAGCTTGAAAAGCTCGTTCCAATGAGGGGTCTTAAGCTATAGTTTTGACGCACAAAAGAAAACAAATAGTGCTTCAAGAATTTTATTTGCAAGTGTCGCATGCTTTTCGTGTTTGGTGAAGGGTTAACCAAACCCTACAATAGAGAGGCTACCTATGTTTTTTTGAGTGTATATCATTTTTCTATTTAATTTTATGCGTTGCATAAATATTGATGTTTTGTGCAAAGTACTTGCTTCGAGGGCGACAAACATTTCAGTTTAAACCCCATCATTAGATAGTCAACGAACTGCTGTCAGCTACGAATTTAGTTGTACGTGAACCAAAATAGTTACGGAGAAAGGTTAATAGATATTAACCCAATGCCACAAATATCAATGACAACACCTTTTCCCCATGAAAGAGTAAACATCTTTCACTTTCATAACAGTTCAGCGAGTTTTGTCGTGTTCGGTGATACTATTTTACTGTAATTCGACGATTGATTGATAATGAGTGTAGAAAGGGGGGGGGGGGGGGGAACTCTGTCTGCAGGGCGTACGTAATTTTGACCGACTAAATAATATAGTTTATACACTGCTTGCATGCGACATTTTAAATCCAATGGAATGCTCGGAACCATGTAGGAGTAAGGTGTGGTCCCTGTTAGGATTGTTTGTCCTTCCAGTCGGAAACCCAGAGTCAGAAAGGGACACGACTATTTTAAAGCAATAAAAGAGCACTGGATGTGTAAGTTACAGACGCTTCAACTGCTGGGCCTCAATACAATCGACTTGGGCAACTCTCATTTTGATTGTCAATTGCATTTCCTCTTCGGAACTCTCAATATCTTGTAGGAGAATTACACTCGTCTCTATACACGGTATGGACGCCGTGGACTGGTCACTTTCTACGTGTGGGGAATATTTGCACGGACGCAATAACAGTAGATTCCAAACACTAATTATAGGAACAATCATCAAAGAATTAATTAAAATAGAAAACTGGCTCAACCACGGCCATCTAAAGGCTGGAGGGCGGGGCTTCCTATGAAATGAAAATTGTGATGTGACGCAAAAATATAAAAAATGGCGGAAAATCATAAAATAAAACCAAAAAAACACATGCTCTTAATTTTTTGATCTCAACGACATCCTAAAATTTCACGAAAATGGGCGGACATTTAATTTTTGGTGACGTCGACGTCAATAACGCCACCCGTATATACGGCTAGGGCGCTTCCCAATTTCCTCTGACGCCCTATAGTTTTCGATATGGTTTTTGTTGGAGATGATATTTGATACCATGATTACCTATTCTACTATATATGAAAAGCCTATGACATAAATTTTAGCTTCACACACCAACCGTGATGAGCACGCCAGCAATGGGATTTAAATAGTTAAAATTTACACCTACAGTAGAACTACATCCCCGTTGACCTTTGGTGACGTCGACCTGAATGCAAACTTGTCAAAATTTATCGCACGTCACCTCGCGAAGAGTGAAATGGAAGTGGCAATTATTTATTACGTTTTTAAATGGGTTTTCCTCATAAGATGACAACAATTAACAAACATGCATTGTCTCATGTTAATAAAGCACGCATAACTCTAAATAGTATGTTATTATGTTATTAAAACGAAAAAGGCTCGTTTTTTTATTTCGTTTCGGCGATAAAATTGACAGCGGAAGTATCGCCCACCGATGCTCGTGTAAACAAAAACAGATTCGCTCGTATGTACGTCTGGTGCTCAGTAAAATCGAGAAAAAATAATAGCGACTCTTAATAATCTGACGATCATGGCATAAATAAAATATACCCTAAGCAGCTTGGTGTACCAAATGTTCACCACTCGTGGTGAAGTGGTATTAACCGCGCGCCGAAGGTACATCAAGCTACTATGGGTATATTCTATATTAAAAAAAGTTGAAAGAGGTAGGATCGATAAAGGCTTAGATATGAACAAATAGAGAAAATACGCTTGGCGTGACGTTATTTCGGATAATGTTCAACAAACAAAAAACTTCTCGATGGTTTTCAATTTCTTAACGCCTCGCAATCGCCGGTCGCTTTTCAAAGATTACATTCTGACGTTTATGAAAAATTAATACATGTATGTAGATGGGGTGCACCTATCCTCGGCAATACAAATTGTATATATTTACAACGCAGTTTAGTTATTATTGATAAAAGAAACCCTAAAAGATTCGGAAACGAAACTGTGTAAGTAGTTTTCATGCTAGGTAAACACCATGTTGTTCGATGAAGTGAAAACTGTTACGCCGTGACTGTAGTCACAGCGTAACAACTTTCCCGTCACCAAACGTCCTCGATGTATGAGAGTTTCGCGTTGATTAACTTGATGTCATGCCATATTGATGATACCAGCCTTCTAAATGAAGATCTTGGAGAGGTCTTTCTTCGACAGAGTTTCAAGGATTAATGAATCGATAGGTTTCCGAGAATCAATGTCAGGAGCTAGTATCATCAACCAAAATAATAAAATTAAAAAAAAAGATGGAAATATTTAGTGGTCAACTTCAAACTATTTTCTTTTCTATAAAACTACAGATTGATTACATTTTAGTGAGTTACATACATGGTATGGAATGAAATCTCATTTCCCATTACAGATCGTGCGGGATATCGTTGCGCAGTTACACGTGAGTGTAATGACCATGATTTAGGTTTATTATTATTTATTTCTTATTGGAGTTTAACGACATTTTCGAGCCAGCGTCACCTAGTCTGGTACTGTGTTACGTGTGGGGGAAGCCGGAGTACCCGGGGAGAACTACCGAGCCGTGGTGACCAACTGTCATACTCCCCAGCGTATTAACTGTGCATAAGGAGGGTTAACATTGATTTAAGTGCACTCTCGACATGCATTATGCATTGGTACAAAACGACATGCGGCCTCCACTTGGGCAATCGAGTTTAAGTGCCTTACCCAAGGACACGACGCAGTCTCCTCTGGTGGTAATCGTGGACCTTTTCGGTTTGAAGTCCACCATGCCGTAACCACTGGGCCACTGCCTTCCAGAAAAGGTCATGATAAGATTGGACATAGTGAAAAACGCAACACGTTCACCATAATTGCATGAAACAAAAAATAACGTGAAAACTACAATAGCTGACTCATAACCAGCTGATAGTACCGTTGCCGTAATTTATTACTGTAAAATCATATTTGCCTTCACAATAACGACCACATTGTTCGATCTGGAAACAGAATCTGTTATCAAATGTTTATTTCAGCTGCATTAACGGCACTTTCAGCATTCGTGGTCGTGTCTTTTACAGTACATTCGCCGTGGACTGGTCGTAATCCACGAATGGGAAGTGATGTCCACGCATACGTTTACCAAGTAATAAAAATCATCATCAACAAAATGTTAATTAATGAAGCACCGGGTTGCTTCACTAAATATTTTTTTAAATAATTATTCCTCTAACTAGTTTTTGGAACCTAATATTATTGCGTCTGTGGAAATATTGTCCACCCACAGAAAAAGACCAGTCCACGACGGCCAAACTGTAGGACAGATTTAAAGGCGTAGAAAGTGTACCGGTCGAAAAGAGACGAGTACCTATTATACGCTCTGATTCATTAAGCCTGTGCCAAGCAAGTTTAGCATTGGATGAAGGTATGTGTACAGCCATGAAAATGTTGCGTGCCAAAATACACAAGTCCCCGCAAACGGCAATAGGGATGGAGTGCCTTGCTCAACGATAGAACGCACACACCGCGAGTCAGGATCGAACATACGACTTTCTGATCCGTAACTTAAGCACTAACCAATCTTGGTTTAATCCATGGCTGCAGTGTAAAATCATTAAGTAAACAATTTATTAGATTATATTGCAGCCTGGAGACGCATGTCTAGCGTCAAGAAGTCATTAAAACCAATGCACACAACAAAAATACGTTAGTTACTCTACTTGAACAACATAACTATTTCATAATGGATGCAGTTGTTTACAGTACCCATGTCCATAGAGTCCAAAACAAGAAAGATTTGGAAGAATGCTGTTCAAAATGCTGAGTCTGCACTAAACTGCATAATAATTATTGTAGCAAACTAGCCGCTCGTGTCTATAGAACAGCCGTTTTTTATTACCATATACACATTAAAAACATTACTATTACATAAATAGAAATTATTACTATTCGGAACAAGATGACATAGTTTCAAATCAAGAATACTTGATGTCTTAAATCCCCCTTAATACGTCGACATTCCCGCACTAAAACCAGAGATAAAAACATCTACAATATAAGTAGAAAAACTCTGGAATGCGTAAGATGCCAAGTTCGAAGTCAACATATTCTTTAGTAATTCATATTCATTTTTCGTGATATTTGGCACAAGTAATTTATAAATCTCCGCGAAAAAGGAAAATAACCAAAACGCCATAAAAATATATGTATACATACATACGTTTGAAATTTTCAAGGCCTGTTCAGTACGACAGCGAAGGCTAGAATGACATTTGCCACTTCCACGTGAGCATGTTTCACTGCTCATAAACACCTCCTGTTTTCATTGGTAAAAACCAATATCACGCTTTCCATTCTGCTATGTACCGTTAAGACAATTTTTCCCGCTAATTCTCTGAAAACGCTGGGTAAAATATCATTGTTACGACGAGCGGAATTCCGAGTCATGCGATGTTCAGTTAATAATTGAATTGACAAATTAATAAACTGTTTATTCAGATTACTAATTTGTCAGTTCCATTAATTAATCTGGATATTCAAGTTATTAAGAAACTTTTTATTCAAATTATTAAAAGAGCGTTAATTCAATTGACTAATTTGTTTATTGAATTTACTAATTTTTCAAAAACTCGACCTATAGTTTGAAGTCGGTGCGCTTCCGGACCAGGCGGATGGGAGTAACCTTTCTCGTCAGCACGATAACCTGAACAAATATCAACAGATGTGGTAAATAATCGGTAAAAGAGACCTTTTTAACAATGTCTTGAATGAGTTCGAAAACCGGTGCGGTTCAGCCTTACATGGGCGGAGTTATAGTTTAATTAGTTAAGTTTTGACTGTATTGAGCTCGTTAGTGCGGTAACTGAAATAAAATATTAATGACTTTGATCAATATTTGGTACGTGAGACTTTAACACTTACGCTGCCGAAAGCAACTATTGTCACATATTTTATGACGATTATCTGTAGGTTATGGTTTGCGCATATTTAACCTACCATATGATTAATTGTTGGAAAGGGCTCAGAGAGCCCTTTCCAACAATTAATCAGATGATATAGTTTCAAGTATGTCATAAATCTTATTAAACCTTCTCGCATGCAGGCATACATAGAGGTCCTCCATACATGGCCAAAGTGGGCGTGGCAGTAAAAAGGGTTAACAATGTCTTGAACGAGTTCGAAAACTGGTACGATTCGGCCATACTGAGAGGAGTTATAGCCATCGATTAGTTAAGTTTTGTCCATTTTCAGCTCGTTAGCTCGATAACTTGAACAGATATCAATGGATTTGATTTTCGTATAAAGACAGCATTGCATGTGCCTTGCAAACTCGACCCCGCATCTGCGATGCATAATCCTTGCTTGAATATTCATTTTATTACAAGACTGTTTATTCAGATTATTAGAAGACTGTTGATTCAGTTTAGTACAAGACTGTTAATTCATTTTACTGACATGCTTATTCAATTTACTAAGCTGAATATTCAGTTTATCACAGAACTGTCTATTTAATTTATTAGAAGACTGTTTGTTACAAATTAACTTCAAGTTGAAGTAGTATATCACGCATGTTCTCCATCATCACGATAAGGAGGACCTGGGTAGAGGCGCCGAGATGTCTGAGAAGTAAATGGTCGATTGCGATGTGCACAGTTATTGCTTATTTTGCCCCTTTACCCAGCACGAATCGCGGGCGACAGTTTTAGCATCAAAATCCTTGCTTATGACCGCTCATTCGAACTAGTGCGTTCCAAGCAGTGACCGTAAGCTATGCTTTTAAAAGCCAAATCGAAGAAAAAAATGACTGACGATTTTGTTTTAAATAGGCCTGCTAGTTTTGGCCGTTACCTTACGGTTGCGGTTAACCCTTTACCGAACGAATCGCGCGCATCCGCCCGCGTACTATGCAAATTCAGCAGCTGAAAAAATATTATTTTTCGAAACATTTCAACAAAACCATATCATGTGACCCCTGACGGGCTCGTTCCAAAGAGGAGACACATGATATGGTATGATTTTTGTTAAAATTTTGTGAAAAATTATATTTAAAATAATAAATTTTGTTATTATACTTCATGAATAAAACTAGACAAAAGACGACGTCTGATTGGACAGATACAATTTGCTAATTTGCATGATCATGCCTGTTGACTCCGCCCATTCTTGACAACGTGTGATAGTCCATCGCGACGGTTGTTATTGTTTGTAATGACACACGCTATGACGCGGTGATTTTGTAATATCACACGCTAAATCCAAAAATTGCCCAAAAGGAGAAATAAGATTTCCGAAGTTTTTCTCTCGCCTCAAATCAGACGACAACAACAAACATGGCTTTCGCAAATTTATTTATATTTATTTATTGATGTTTAAGGTCACATATTTATGCACAATGGCTAATCATGACCGTGACAGTTTTACGGGTGGAGGAAGCCGGAGTACCCGGAGAGAACCACCGAGCAACGACGAGCAGCTGCCAGCTCCCCAACATCGTAACTCCGCACTGCACTGCAGCACAGGCAGGGTTAGATTGGTTGAAGACATTCGTACCATCGACGTGCAGTACGCCTTAGTACACCGCGTCATCGTACCCCCGCGCGGGCAATGGAGATGGAGTGTCTTGCCCAAGGACACAACGCGGTTGCCGCAGGTGGGATTCGAACCGAGGACCTCTCGGCTTGCAGCCTGCACCTCTACCAACTGAGCCACCGCGCTCCCTTTCGCAAATATTACCGATAAAAATATCGAGGCACTAAACGAAGTGTTGACAAAAGTGTAAAGTTGTTCAGGGAGTTTTGGGGCACAAAGGGGAAATTAACTGAATTTGAAACATTCGACGTATGTGAACTGGATCAGTGTCTTAGTCTGCCTATTCGTTATTGATTTATTTATTACTCTGAAAGAAACATTCATTTCAAAGATCATTCAGTATAATAAAAAAACATAGTGACCGTTGTTCAGTGTGTTATTGTAGATTAGCCCCCTCAGAAAGCTTTAATTTTGTTCTTCGGGTGCTAATCTACCATAACACACTGAACAACGGTCACTATGTTTATAATATCGTCTGCGTTGGGAAGAGGGTTAAAAGGCATCAGGCCTGGCATTCTAAAAAATGCAGGAGGGCAAAAAATCGCTCTCCTCAATCAGCTTAGGAGAGCAATTAGCTTTACACAGCATTTTAAGTATCCAGTTGAACGAACTCATTGAAACTGAAACCAACAGACTACATCAGTGATTTTATTAACTTTACTAAGGTAAAGCGGAATCTCTTAGACATCTAGATGTCTCACTCAACAACCGAACACACACTTGACAAGACCTGTGTGTGTGTGTACCCAGACCTGTTGTCCAAGAAAGTCATACGCCTACCACTACCACCTTCAACCCCCCAAGGGGGGTTGAAGGTGGTAGTGGTAGGCTTATGACTTTCTTGGACAACAGGTCTGCTTGAATCTACAGTCACATCCTGGTGCAAGTGCTTCAAGTGACAGGATAGTAGTAATGGTAGTATATTATAGTGTCAATATTCCTTGAATAATTACCCCTCAAACTGTGATGTCAGTTGTTGAACTTGAAACTGACAGAAAGAAAATATTGCTGTGACCCATTTTGCTTCAAATGATTGCAACTGTGTTTGGGTATGGTTGCAGCCATTAACTTTTAACACTAAACCACTTTCAAAATGAAATTACGTGATGTTATGTGACTTCGAAGTTAAATTACATTTTTGCTTTACAACAAAAATTTAATGTGAGCATAATACATGTAATCTCAATCATCCCAGACCAAAATATTTAGGAGGGCAATTTTTCGCTCTCCTTAATTCTTTTAGGAGGGCCGTAAGGAGAGCTAAAAAATCGCTCTCCTGAAATTGCCAAGCCTGAGGCATGCAGCTCAGATATATATTCTGCAATCTATCTTCATACAGTGAGAAGTGATCAATCTGTCGAGGAGCTAACAAGCCTCAATGGGCCCATTACTTCATTTAACAGGCGAGTCTAGTTTTTCCCTCAATTACCCAAGTTTCTTTGAATCCTAGCCATTTGTGACAGTGATTGCCGTTTGCCTTCAGCTGAATGAAGGATGGAACGTACTTCTGATACATCAACTCAACTCTCTTTAGACGTCTGCAGCTTACGGGGGCGTTAAAATCGTATGGTTTAGCATCCACAGTTGCGTTCAGTTTTGTAAACATAGAAGTTTTGTAAATGGAACCGCTTCAAACCATATACACTTTATCACTCTTCTACGGAAAGTGGTGCAGTTACTCCGTTGTCTTGACTTGATATCGTTCCACATTATTTATTCACCCCAGTGCTCCTATAATTAGGACCCTATAGTAATCACTGTGTCCGTCTGTTCCTCCCTTCGTCCATCCGTCTGTCTGTAAGAATATTCTTATGTAGTTCGACAACTCAGATTTCCTTTGACCAATTCTCACAATATATATACACAATATTGAGTTTGATGAAACGAAGCTCCCATTCGTTTTTGTCAGTTTTTCATTCCAAAGTTATGGGACTTGAATCTTCAAAAGATTGGCAATCTTTTACATGCCGTATGATAACTCAATATACTTCCATCGAATCTCTAGAAATTCTGCAGCCATGTTACTATCAGTAAAGGCAACACCCCTTTCAATTTTTACGATTTTCAAGTTTGTCATTCTGGAGTTATGGGACTTTAATCGTAAAAATGACAATTTTTCAAATGTCATCTCATTACTCAAGTCTCTTTAGAAGGATTATCTATATACACACTGTTGAGATTGATCAAACGAAGCTACCTTTCATTTTTTGACAATCTTCAGATTTGTCGATCCAGAACTATGGGACTTCACTGGCCTCTCAAGACAGGTGATCTCTCAAGGAAAGTTTTACTGTACTGTATACTGTTCGAATTGCAAACCGTTTCAAATGTGGTGCCCACAGTGATGCCCCCCCCCCCCCCCCCCCCCCCCCCATCACCTTGCATCTAGTTACCTGTGTTACTACTTACTACTGAACAACTGCTTCTGGATAACTCGTCCACCTTTAAATGTATAAAGGAGTCACCGGGTCTATAAATCAACTAGTCTAGAGGCTTACGGGGTGATTGTTAGCAGTGTTGGAGTTAGAACTGGTTGATAACAGGTAGACAGCCAATCTGGCTATGCCATCTCTCAATGGTGTAAATCAATTGTAAATTTATAATATCTGTATCACACTGTAATTGAATTTGATTTATACCGTTAAATAAATAAATCTAAATTTAAATCTATTTTTTTACTCGGTTCGGGCAAACTTAGAAGAGGAGGCTAAAGTAAAAACTAGAAGTCCAGTCACGAACTGTGCGCTTATCTAGGCTTAATTGCGAGTAGAAATTGCGTGCAGTTGTCATATCGAATGGCATACAAAGCACGGGAGGTTCTCCTGGTTACTCATACCAAACACAGGCAATGTTTCTACCAATAGACCTCCGGGTTACCCGGAGGTCCATTTGCTGAAACATTGCTTGTGCACAGGCCATATGTACAGAATTGGATAGCCTTACTATGGTCATAACGAGTAGATTAACGTGCAGATCGACGTGCTATTTGCGCGCATTTTATGACAGGACTTCTAGTCTTAACTGTATGGCAAGAAACAGGGCGGAATGCTGGGTGATAGAAAAACACCTACTCGATCTTTGGGTCTACCGTTTCGTCACCGAATTACGACGTTTGTTCAGTGCTGCTCAATTAGTTTTGATTGGACAGTCGCCCCACCCTTAGAATAACTCAATTTTAACATAATTATGCGTACCCAGGATATAAATAATAAATTTATTTATATCCTAGAAACTCATAGTTATGATAACCCAAAGCTTACATTAACATAGGTACAATGTACACGTGGGGTTCGAAGTGACGAATACACATACATTCAGGAGTTTGTAGAGTTTTGTCGACTTTTACTGTGGTTTCACGGTGATTTCACCGCACTGAAAATAACTGCAAATATTAGGGAGAGTAAAGGATATTCCACGTATTAAACATCTAAATGTCCTTTTTGTCAAGTCAAGAGGGGAGACAACCTATCCTAACCAGCCTCTTCATATTGACCACTCGCACGCGTCTTTTATTGTCTGATATTTCCCACCCACCCTGAGTTCCGTCCGTAGATGCATAAACTAAGCAACAAGCTCGAAGACATATTCTATACGTGCCAAGCCCAGTGTTAATGTATTATTATGAGTTATGATTTCCAAACCCAGAAACGTAGTTCGTTTCGTTTCGTCAAAATTATATTCAGTGATTTTAAATTTCAGTCGTCACATTGCTGTTATTGTCGGTAGTATTTGTGTTTTTATATACAACGAGGCCAACATTAGAGACATAACCCATGTAGAAATTGTGGGATGAAAGTTCGTCATTTGTTACTTCGCAGCGGTCGAAACGGTTACATTGCACTTCGTATGTTAAGTCGTTAACATTCGTATACAATGCCATACAACGGATCAGGATCTACAGGCCAGTAGAGACAGTTAACAGGTGAAACTCATTGGTTGTCTCCTCTAGTTCGTACGTCCATTGTTGGCCCAATACCCCAGACGTTCCGTCTCCCCAAATCCAATTTGTTTTGGAGAGATACAGTGTATACGATTTTGAACAGCTCGCTGCTGCTGGTCTTACGCGAACTAACCAGTGCAATGCTTAGCATTTCGTGCGCCAGACTTGGATCTACTATGGTTCTGCCAGATGGAGTGGAGTGGGGGATGCATTCATAGAAATGTAATTTCCTTGATTACCAAATCTAGATGAGTGCGTCAGGAGGTATTAACTCCTTGAACCCTGGCGGTATCTTCCACGTCAGTTCGGTTGCAACAATTGGAAGAGTCCATACCACATATACACTGAGCAGTCATCCCGTGTTAAAGAAATTATGACGTATCACGTTCTTAGACCGGAAAATGGCCTCTCGGGTTCAATGAGTTAACAACCTTATATCTGAAAAATGTGCATACACCCGCAAGCCGCTGTTATGGTCTGGTTATGCTATGGTCTATTTTTTTTCTTCAACCATGTCTCAACCAAAAGGCAAGGTTGAAGGGTAAAATATGGACCCAACCGACAGAATGTCCGGCTCATCTGTGGAAAACAATGCATGTTTTAGAGTGGGTGAGGAATGTACAAACCTCCTGACCCCTGACCCCCCGCCCCGCCCCGCCCCCTGGTTTCACTGCCTCTGAACACGAGCGGAGCTGCTCGACACTCTTCTGGTGTGATCATAACACATATCTACAGTTCTCAATTGTCGACACGAACAGACTTGCCTCCTAGTACGGTACGTGGAGAGTGGATTGTAACTAAATCACCCGCGGAGTGGAGTTATCCCCCAAACTATAACTTTCAAATTTTGTATATATCGACTAAAAACACAAGCAATGTTCCAGCCAATGGACCTCCGGGTTTAACCCGGAGGTCCATTGGCTGAAACTTTGCTTGTGCTTGTTATGATTTGCAACAAATTTGCAATTATTGCTCGGGTGGAATCTCCACTCTGCGGGCGAGTTAGTTATAATACACTCTCCACGTATTGTATGTGAATCGAATCTACTCATTTATCCCCAGGAACGTGCAATATGAAGAATTTTCGCTGTCTCAGTGTGATCGTGGTGATGCTTGCTGGTTTCTGCCGGACAGTGTATGGTCTAAACTCCCAATAAAAACTTCGTCATTACTGCGTGATCTCCGATATCAAGTGATTCTAACCCTTGGATGTCATTATAAGACAGGGAGAACAATGCCAAATTTGTAATACTTGATTAACATGAAACTAGTAATCCCCTATTACGTCACTGTAAGTTCCAGAGCATTACCTATTCTCGTTTTGGAGCTGAAGAATGAGCAGCCCAACAGTTCGTCGTTTGTGATCGAACTCCCCATTATAGATTGTTTCCGTCCGTTTCAGATCTAAAGATTTGTTCGCGACCAAAAGTTATCTCCCCCTTTCCCCATTGAAAGACAAATACGCCGCAGCTAACTGGCACTCTCCATTTCTTTATCCACTTTGAATATGGATGGGGATGACTCAATCGGTTATCTGGCTTAGCTTAACTGGTAGAGAGCTAATTTCGACAGTCAATACACAGAACGACACTCGTGTGTGAATGGGTTAATCGATATGGCACGAGTTTTATCCTTCCGCGAAGACACAAGTGCCATATCGATTAACCCATTCACACACGAGTGTCGTTCTTTGTTTATTACACGCCTTCACGTCTACAAAAAAAAACATTATTAGAAGGACACCTAGCAATTCTTTTGACAACTATTAACAAAAAGAACGCATTTTATCGCAAACCAAATTTGCGAGGGGACCCATGTTACTATTTCGTCCCATAAGTTTCAATGTGTTCTATGTGCCTACTGGCACATAGAACACATTGGAACTCATGGGACGATGTTTAGCTATCGCTAGCGATTCAAATTGTAATTGCGGGGCACGGTTTGTACAAAGTTCCAGTGAAATTGCGCTTCTACTTAAAAATAGTCCGTCAACGATTTCTGTTCCGCACATATCTGCGGAACATATCTTGATTTACCGCATGGATTAGTGTTGTTGTAGATGGGGATTTCATAGAACAGACGTGTAATAAAAATGCGCACAGTTCTTTGTCTTGTTACAAGTTATGGAAGACACTCTTTCATTAAATGTGACAATGAAAATTCGTGCAGACTTCTTAATTTTACATCGAAGAAAATATAGCTCCCGGCACGCAAAAAGTTAAACTGAACCTGTTTTGTCTACGAGTTTGCAAATTCATCCACGTCAATGTAGCTGATGTCTGAAAGATGACTAGAATGTTTGCTTTAATTTAAATCACCAATCCGATATAAAAAAGAACTGAAGTTGATAGATTCATAGGCAGTTTTACAGTTCAATGTCGTTAAATGACGGATGAAACAAATTAATATTTACTCGACGAGCATATGGTCGTAAGATTTTGGCGTCTGAAGATTAAAATAAAAAAGGTGAGTCTAAAAAAAACTATCATTTGAATGATATTCACGGAAAGTGAAATCCTTCTCTCGAATTTGTCAGCTGTGAAATAAATGATAGTATTAAACATGATTGATACTCTGTGACAATACAGTGACATTTGGGCTGCGTTTTAAGGTTTCAATATTTACCACCTATCGCATTTAACTGAACAAAACCAATAACTTGACTGATTACTTCAGTGACCTTCGCAAATACTAATTGGCTGGCTGACGAGACTGACATTGCTTCACGGCCAGCTTCACGACGCTCCCAGTTTCCATGACAACATTAAACACAGCCACATAACGCCATAATGTGTTGAGGAATTGATTCTGGCTGATTCATAAGTTGAACAGAGTGATCTCAAATCAACAGTTGGGATGTCCATCTGCACAAAATAAAACTAATGTGCGGAGTGTAGTCCACGAAGGAACGACATAAAAATGTTCGCTGTTTGTTTAGTCTTTATTTCGGGTACCTCAAATGACTTAAATGAATATATAGGCAAAACAATCAATAGCGAGCAAATCATCAATGACTTATTGATTTCTTGTTCCGGCAAGCTGAACCAATACTGCATCCTATGTTGCAAAGCGGTCAATTTGCTTTTGCCCATTTTCTTTATACTCCCGTAAGATGCTTCGCATCGAATACCATTTATTTGAGTCATATATTTCAGAGAAACGGATATGGAAGTTCGCAGGCCCAGTTGTGCTACACGTGGTGTTGGGAAACCTCCTTTTTGGCAGAAACCAAGGTTTCCTAGTGTACGGAAAACCAAATGCTTCATATGGAGCCAGCACTGTCGACGGATGACAATTTGATTGAAGGCCGAAAAATAATGTCGGAAACCAAAAGCAATTGAGAGAGAGAGAGAGAGGGGGGGGGGGGGTGGGGGGGGGGGGGGTAGAGATAGAGATATGGACATAGAGATTATGCGAAGTTTATTTTTGTAGGTTTCACCACGATCATTGCATGTGCTTCGGCGAGTTTATTCCGACTCTGAGTGTTGCATAGCATACAGTTATATACTTTTGAAAATATACTTATATATACACATGGAACTTAATTAACCACTCCTGCTTTTACGCAGTGGTGTTAGTAGAAATTGCCATTACTTTCATGCTATCTTTCAGATGGCCAAAACTGATTGTTTGAGGGAAGAATGATCTATTGACAAATGAAAGACAACACAATGATGAAAATATGCAGTATTGTAATGGCGTTAATTACACATATCTGTTACTAATGTTTTTGATGGAAAAATGTTCTCTCGACATGTATGGTGCTGGAACGGCCCGTGATGAAACAATGCCGGTAATTACTGACAAAAAAAAGTAACTTGTGATTTCCTGAACACAATAGCAATGTCTGACGTCAGTAGCGAGTGTATCCACCACGTGCCCTGATGACAGCCTGAACTCTCCTCCTAATGCTACCAGTGATCCGTCTGATACGATCCAGAGACAACTGCGCCACTTCCGATGCAATGCAGCTTCCAAATCGGCCAAACTCTGTAGAGGCGGATCCCTTGCTTGCAGATGAGTTCTAAGGGATTTAAATCGGGGCTCATTGCAGGCCAAGGTATTGTTGTAATATCGTTGTTCTGAAGGAATGCTCTCACAGCATGGGGACGACGTGGCCGTGCATTGTGGTCCATGAATACGGGGCGAGTAGCAAACGGGTGATATGTCAAAATGAGGCATGACAACCAGATTGAGAATGTCCTAGATGGACTAATGACCATTGAGATTCCCACGTACAGCCACCATATCAAGTTTACAGTCGTGGGAGATGCACCCCCAGATCATCACTGGTCCTCCGCAATAAGGAACAGTACGTCTGGTGTTCCTGGGCACGTAAGCAGTATTTCTATGCCTCCACACTCTCATGCGACCATCTGTGACGTGAAGCAGGAAGCTACACCCGTCTGTCCAATGGACTCTCCTCCACGTCCTGAGATTCCAATGTTGTAGCACCATTCACCACTCCAAACGTCGTCTTTGATGCTGATCAGACAGAGCTGGACGCTTGATGACCCGTCTGGACCTCATACCCAGTGCTATGAGACGGGTTGCGGACGGTTCTGCTGCACAAACGCCTATTGGGGAGCCAAATGTGTTTTAAAGCCCCACTTGAAGCAAAGGGTCCACGCCTAACGAGGCGTGCCAGACTTCGATCCTCCCGAGGAGAGGTCTTTAGGAGTTGTCCAGGCCTTGGTCGGTCCTTAACATCGTTGGTTTGTTGATGTTTTCGGACAAGTCTACTGATGACAGAATGACTATAGCCAAGATGCCTTCCAATAGCTTTGAATTACATGCATGTTGCATGCATGCCAAAGATTTGCCATCTTAGTTCCTCTGACTGTCTCCTCCAAGCCATATCAACGTTTATTGATAAAAGAAGTGACAAATTTTCCTGTTTATACCCAGATATTGCATGTGGATGATGGTGTTTTGTTGTGACATTCGGAGGAAGCATGTATCACGTGGACAAGTGGATGTGTTTGGTGAACACTATCAACCAGAAACATTATATTTCACTTGATGAAATGTACTGCCAGACATAGCAATCATTAAAACATAATAACCAGTAACAGCAACTTCACTGTTATGAAACATTTAAGGGGTGCTTAATTAAGTTCTAGGTGTATATCTAGATTGGTGAGCTGTATAGGTCATGGAGTTGATATAGATGGAGATAAATTAACAACTTTTCGACCTATGATCTTTCTTAAGCTTACGACATTGTCGGTCTTCATTCTGTCACCTGAAGAAGACCAACAAGGTCGAAAGCTTACTAATTATCATAGATCGAAAAGGTATTATTTTATATATATACACATAACAAAAAACAGTCTTCAAAGATAATTTCACTTGATATATTTCATTATCTATTGACTAAAGTGAATTTTTGATTTGATTGGTTGATAGATACGTGGTATGAGACCATATTCATTGAAACCCACGATACGTCCGCCCAGCCACTGACAAATTTCCCATACCCAGTGGAAGCCTCGTTTCGAAATCTTCAAATTGTCAATGCCCGCAGAAGACGCGTCATTCCAGTTTTACAGTGTACATGTATTATATTTTAATTTTTTATCTCCAAAATATAGCTCATGACCCCTTATTGGAATGAGCTTGTCGAGTACCCTACAATGTGGGGTTCATAAGCTATGTTTTTGAGACAAAAAAGAAAAAAAGAAATTCAATACTTTTTTGTACTAGTCATATCGGCATATTTTCACAAAAACTCTTTTGCACAATTCCACAGAAACCTGTATGGCTCAACAATGGAAGATAAAAGATCTCATGCTTTGTGTGTTCACACATGAAATAGATTGTACTTCTAAAACGGAAAGTCAGTAGATAAATTCGTTACCCCGTGTCTGATCACATGGTACGGGTTTTTACCTACCCGAAGCCAGCCGTATCCCATGAGGCCTTCGGCTTTCGGCCTCATGGGATACGGCTGGCTTCGGGTAGGTAATAACCCGTACCACGTGATCAGACACGGGGTAACTAATAATGCATTCGTCTCGTCAGAGTTGTATTTATATCAAGTAAAATTATCTTTGACGACTATTTTATGTTAAGTGTATATTTGCTTCATATATATATATTCATTTCTGCCACCGATCGGTATATTTATATATATTTATGAATACCGATGGATATTATAATTTTGTCCTGATAATTGCACCTGGTTGTGGGAATTAATGTATACAATTACAGACTTTTTGTTACTGAAGAATGGATGTCTGAATAAAAAATATAAAAAAAAAAATATCTTTGTCAACTAATCATTGCAATTTTATTGGGATTTAGAAGGAGGAGATTTTGGTCATAAGAGGCGACCGAATCTTGTATGATTTGTCTCTTCAACTGCCTTTAACGTGGTGAAAACTGCACATTGTACGCTTCGTATTTAACACATTGCCCCGTCTGTGAGGAAATTTGTAAAGTGTGATGCCAAAATGTGCACTCTCCCTTAAATGTTTACAAGTCAAATCCATACATACGAAATATATAGATAATTTGAAGCACATGGATATAATGTGAAGCCTTCACGTTGTGTTAACTGCACCTCTAACTGCACGTGCCAATGAGGTAATAACTTCAATAAATAGTAGTTATTGGAAGTAGTACATTGTTCACTTATTTAGAACAAACTATAGTTACATTTTCTAATAGCTGCGGGCAAACCGAGAAAATATTTAATTAGCTTGCGGGCAGATCGAGAATTTTTAAAAGTCGGACAGTCCGCAAATCAAGACATAATCTTCCTTACGGCAGCTGTATGAAAGTGTGAAACACGCTAGCTGGAGTATGGAAGTGTGAAACAGGCTAGCTTTAGTGCGACTGAAATTGGTGTGGTTGGCATCAGACGTGTGTGTGTATAGTGTGAAGTAGGGCTGCGATGATATGCTTCCCTAACGATACGATACGTGTCACAATTCACTGCGCATGATACGATATGAATCATGATACACATGATATCTCATGCAACTACAGATCTGGCCTACTTTGGGGACTGCATGTATTCATTTCGAGTAGCCTACTTGTATAATAACTATTGTATACAGTGTTTACACAGTATGTAAGTTCTTAATGTGATAACCAATGACATTCAGTCATTTAAGGCTTTTATTTTATGACCCATTTTCCAGTGCTTTTTCCCTCTCAGAAAATATGTTCTAAATATTTAATCCCTTATATCTTGTTTGCCAGAGCTCGGAGAGCTCTGTCAAACAAGATATAATGGATTAGGCAAATAAATATGAGTGAAATAGGGAGAATTCACCAAATTTTGTTTTACTGAATAATCCCTTTAATAACATACATTTGTATTTATCTCTGCCCGTTTTGGTATGCAAAAGCAGGATTTCTCGGTAACAGTTTTCAAAGTCCAAGAAGTTATTTTGCCTGGTATTATTCATATTTATTGTATCGCGATACATAGTGAACAACGATACGTATTGAATCGTGAGCAATGTATCGCGATTCAAGCGTATAACGATTAATCGTTGCAGCCCTAGTGTGAAGGGCACACTCGTGCTTCGAAGAAATTTAGAATGTTGGTTTAATTTTATTATAATTAAACCTTTTTTCTGTTCATGCATTTTCAGGCAAAATGATTGGCTAAAGTATTTCTTTTTTTTTCTTTTCATAACACAATGAATAATAAAAATAATAATAATTGATTTTCTAGAGCATAAAACCTCAAATTAGTGCTCTAAAACGCTTGACAGAATTAAATACACTTTTCTGAAATAAAGAGTCACATCTGTTTTGGTTGCCTCTAAGAGAGGTTCAGGAGAATGCTTCAGTAAATAGGAAAGATTTACGATTTCTTTTGAAGACATTGAGAGTTTCTGAAATTCTGACACTAATTGGTAGGGAATTCCACAATCGGGGATCCACAATGGAGAACACACAATCATGAGCCTGATTTGATCTGCTAAACGGTACAACTAGTCGAATTTGGTTTTTAGATCTGAGACTGTGTGACGGTTTATATACAGTGAGGAGATCTTGAAGGGAAACGTGGGCCAGTTTGTGGATACATTTGAATACTAAGATCAATATTTTGAAATCAATCTTCTGCTTAGCTGGAACCCAATGTAGTTGCCTGAAAACATGTGTTATGTGTTCGGAGCGTTTGGTACCAGTAATTATCCTAGCAGCAGTATTCTGGACTTTTTGAAGCTTCTGAATCAGGCACTGGGACAGCCCCACTAACACTGAATTACAATAGTCTAGTTGTGAGGTGATGAAGGAGTACACAAGTTTTTCAAGTGCTGACTGGTTGAGATAAGGTGGCAGTCTTCCAACATTACGAAGCTGCCAGTAGCATTTTTGATATATTTTATTGATATGGATGTAGATATAATAGATGTTATGGATGGCAGAAGATAATCAATTGCCTTTTTCAAAAGGAATGTTGGAATTTGATCTAGATCATTGGATTTATTGGATGATGATAAAATCATTTTTGAATGTCTTCTTCTGAGACAGAGTGAAAATTAGAAAAATCTCTTTTTTTGTCAAATTGATCAAACTCTGGTGGTTCACATGATGGTATACTATCCAGAATTACTTGAATTTTAGTTATGAAATAATCGCTGAATTTTTCCAGAATTTCTGCAGTAGTTAAATGATCTGGGAGAATGACTTTTTGTTTTTTACCAAAGAGACCATTGGTTAGCGAGAACAGCACCTTTCTATTAGATGACTCCTCTATAAGAGAATTGTAGTACTCCCTCTTCGCCTTTTTGATGATATTAGTTGTATTTATTTGGTAGCAGTGAACCTCAAGCTTCCTTTTATTGTAAAGACGCTTAATTCTGTGACGTTGTTGTTTAGCAGCTCTAACATCTTCTGTAAACCACTCCACTTTTACCCTATGAGTTATAATGTCTCACTTGGGTGATGCATGTTCAGCCATGAAGCCCTGAACAGTTTCTTCAAATAAAGATAGCAATTGCTCAGATGATTCATGACTACTACAAAAATAATTCGAACACAGAAATGATGAACTGATATCCATTTTCAAGGCATCAATATTTATGGATTAAAATTTTCGATAAGTAATTTTCTTGGGAGGAAGTTTTGAAGTTAATAGTGTCAATTCGGCTAAGACCACATAGTGATCAGACAATGCTGTATCTATGACATGGGCATTTTGTACTGACGTGCCGTTACTTTGACGAACAAGAATTAGATCCAAGGTGTGTCCTCCCTTGTGGGTAAGTTTTGAGACTGGTTGTGAATAGCCAAATGATTCAAACAAATGTGTGAATTGCTTGGCAAAAGTGTCATTTAAATTGTCAACATGGATGTTAAAATTACGACCAGTCCTCGGCGACCACACCGTAGAAATACGGTCGTGTGGTCTACACTGCAAAAAATATAGGTTCTCTTTAGAACCAAAACTGGTTCTAATCTTGTCCCTGAGATGGAACCAGTTCTGTTTAAACAGTATTTATTTCAAATCAAATAAATTTACCAAGATTGACATTCAATTTTAACAGAATATTACATGAACTGAAGTAGATTCAGCAGTAAACTTGGAGCTTATTCAAAGCAGTCGCCAAACATTTTGAAACAAAGGAGATACGAACAGTTGGCATATCGAACCAGTTTTAGTTCTGTATAGAACCAAAACGGGTTCGATATGCCAACTGTTCATATCTCCTTTGCTTAATAATGATTTGAGACAACCTCGTATAAGCTCTAAACTTACGACTGAAACCCCCTCAATTTATGTTTAATTCTGTTAATATTTAATGTTAATGTTTATAAATTTATTTGATTTGAAATAAATACTGTGGTTCCATCTCAGGGACAAGATTAGAACCAGTTTTGGTTCTAAAGAGAACCTACATTTTTTGCAGTGTATGTTACGAGAAAACCCGATATACATGTACACGGAACCAAACCACAATTACTCAAAATGAAACATTCCTTTTATTATCGGGGAAAATATGCACCGCATTTCAGTCATTCTTGGCATTCTCGGCATTCTCAAATACTCTGAATGGAATGGGACATAGTCTTGTGAAGATGGGGATTGCGAACAAAATCAATGTTCATTTCGAGCCCGACTTCCGACTCGTTATGAAGGTCTGACGGCTTTGTGAACTTCTCATAATGTTAAGAAAAGTAGTCTTTAAATGACAGCCGTGAAGTAATAGTTAGCATCTTCATTTCGCGCCATGTTCCTCAAACCCAAAGTGACGTCACACCACATTGTGTAACCGTTGCCACTTCATTGTAATGGTAACACAGTGCTTTGTATTCACGACAAAAGGTTTGAATAAATAAAAAAAAATACGTAAAGAGCCCGAAGTCAAACGTTTATGAACCTGGGAGGGGGGTGGTGGTGGTGGGGAGGGGGACAGGAAAGGACTATGCCAGGTTGTACAAATGTCCAGTTTGGCATATGTCTTGTGTTATCTTACCTCATCAGTTAACCTACCTCAAACTCGCGGTGGCTCAGTGGTTACGGCAGTGACCTTCAAACCGAAAAGTTCACGCTCCGATTCCCGCCAAAGAAAACTGCGTTGTGTCGTTAGGCAAGGCACTTCATCCCAATTACCTGCGTGGCGCTGTGTAATAAGGCGTACTGAACATGGATGGTGCACTTGTCTTCAACCATTGCTAACCCTGCTTGCGCGGAATTAGTATCTTGGGGAGTCTGACAGTTGATCGTTGTTGCTCGGTTTTTACCCCGGGTACTTCGGCTTCACCAAACCCGTAAAACTGGCAAACACGAGGTGACCCTGGCTGTCGAAAGTGTCATTAACCCCCGATAGATAAATAAATAGTGTGTTAACTAAAAAGCTGGTTTACACACTCCCCATTCAATGTTTGACATTAGCCCCCGACACACACCCATGGGTGTGTATTTTGTAATGATGGGTGTGAGTGGGCGGAAGGTAAGTGTGGGGGGGATGTCAAATATTAGTGAAACTGTGTGCTCATACAACTCGTGTCTTTCTACATAATTCATGACGATGAACGACTAAGGCTAAACACTATTTCGAAAAAGAACACATAGGGTTTGTTAATGTTCTTTAATCTCACCAGAAGCAGAAAACCGACCAAGACATTACACTTTTGTACCGGTGATGAATCGAATGAATTATTTAGAATGTTGCCAATGGGCAAAAGACATCTGGTAATGGAAAATAAATGAGAATATAATTTGAATCATTCAGCTGTTTTTGTCATTTAGAACTGTCTCGTTTACTTCCGTGATATATTGTGGTTGATTAGGAATCATGACCTGTTTAACTGTTTCAATCCTACAGGCCTGACTGATATTGCTGATATTCTAGTTATGCCAGAACACTATACTCTTTGAAAGAAAAGGGTGGATTCATTTAGCATTAACTTGATTGTGGAGTTCAGTAATAGTTTAATCCTATTTAATTTAAGCTCTCATCCGCGTTCCGGATTTGTTGTCATTGCCAGACATTTTTTTTCTTATTATCACGATGGCTTTCTAACAAATTACTTCCTTCTTCATTTCATATTTGGCTGGTTATTTAACATTTAGTATATAATTATTTCAGAGTTCCTGTGTTTCAACGAGTTTTCAATTTAAAGAGCCTCCCGGTCGTTCCAAGTATATTTTCAAGGGTTTACAAGGTGCTAGCATGATCTGGGACAGAAACAGGAGATCTCCTCTCTGGGAGCTGGACGGAGTTGCCTATGCATGTAAGATGAGAGAGTTTGTGCTCAATGTTGCCAGTGTTAATGACATATGAGAATCACTTCTACAGTCTACTGCAGGACTCTCATTTTATTAGGCAGATATTCCATAACGAAGAGAAGAACCATTCCAGCAATATTCTGCGCGCTTTTAAGCGCGCAGAATATTGCTGGAATGAATCTCTTCAGATCACTAGATATTTTAGGGTAGCGAACGGACAAGACGATTTCGGCGAAAAGATTTATGCTTGGCCTTCCGTTAGTACTCTTCACACAACGAACGAAGCTTGGACTTGTGGAGCGATGAAATCAAAATTTTAGATTACCTCGCTCGAACACGAGCGAATTGTCTCAGCAACGCGATTTACTCTGGTGACATTTGTGGTTGGAATCCTAGTTTTGAAAACGCACGGGAACTAGGGTACTCAGAAAAGCAATGATTGATTGCTGCTGTTTTAAACACCCTGCTATGGGATTAAACACGACAGAAAACACACAAACGGGGACCATGTAAACAAGAACTGGGTGATAGTCCCCCAGTTCTTCTCTGCAATCATTTATTTTATGTACCCACACATTTCTCCTCCGACAATTGAACCTCAGAGCGGAATATTCCACTAGGAACATTTGTCTTGCCCGCAAATACATCGTTTTGTTGTTAAAGCGAATTAACGCGACAATCGCTTCGCTTCTCCAGCCGTGCGCCCTTATTTGCTTCGCTTCGCTTCTCCTCTCCACGCTGATCGCTTGCACGTACCCTTATTTCTTGGGGTTTTAATAAAGATTCCAATATTCAAAGACATTTCTGGTCCTTCGAAAGGGATTTCTAAATTCCGGGACTTTCAGTGAATTCACGGAGTCACCTGAACCTGTTTTAATGACATGATCTTGCACTCTTTGCTATAATTAAATACGTACACTTAAAGCGGTAACACACAATCAATCAATAACATCCCGGAAATATGTTAGGTGTGACTTGTATTATTAAATCTATCCTGACCTTGATCCTCATCCACCTAAGCCCCACCCACCTCCCCTGCCTCGACTGCTTCAAGTGGGAGCGCGGTGGCTCAGTTGGTAGAGGTGCAGGCTGCAAGCCGAGAGGTCCTCGGTTCGCATCCCACCTGCGGCAATGGCGTTGTGTCCTTGAGCAAGACACTTCATCTCCATTGCCCGCGTGGGGGCACGATGACGCCGTGCACTAAGACGTACTGCACGTCGATGGTGCGCATGTCTTCAACCAATCTAACCCTGCCTGTGCTGCAGTGCGGAGTTACGATGTTGAGGAGCTGGCAGCTGCTCGTCGTTGCTCGGTGGTTCTCTCCGGGTACTCCGGCTTCCTCCACCCGTAAAACTGTCACGGTCATGATTAGCCATTGTGCATAAATATGTGACCTTAAACACCAATAAATAAATAAATAATAAATAAATAATTGCTTCAAGTGCTCCTGCATTGCTCGACCCTGTTAACTAGTGCTGCTGCATTGCTCCACAAACTGAATGCTTGGTTCAGACCTGTCAGGGGCTAATATTATAAAACTTCTACAATTGTATTTTCTAGAATTGTATTTCTAGTTATGACTTTAAATGAGTTTAAATGAATTACTAGTATTTTCAAAGATATGGCAATTTGCCAGTTGGCAAATTGCCATATCTTTTAAAATGCTAATGATTCCTTTTAGTCAGTTATATTAATAGGCAGGAAATACAATTCTAAGAGATACAATTGTAAAAGTTTTATATAGTATTGGCTCCTCATTTATTGAACTTGTTTCATAAATTTCACTACAAACTTGTGGTGCATTCGAGATCATCTATATAGCAGCTATCGGAAAGTGAGTTGTTTCCTACACGAGGTGATTCTGACCGTTGAAAGGGTCGCTAAACTTCAATAAAAAGGTGAGTTGTCGTTCTTGGACTAACAACTACAAGGTGGTACTTTCGGTATTGCGAACATCGCGGCTCGATTTGATAGCGCATTTTCATTTTTTTCAAAGGGGAGATCATCCCGCGACTCTCTACATCAACCCACCTCATTCGGCTTGTTGGTGGATGGTGATCCAGAGATGTTCTCTCCTAGGACAATTGCGCACGAAAAATCACATGACAATCAACATCGGCTTGTATCCATCAAAATACTTCCGAAGAGATAGTAGCGGCGAAGTGTTCTCATCTTTAAAAATATATTTGCTCCTGCAGGGAGAGTGGATGCAAACCAGCTTTAAAAGCTTTTATAAAAGAACTTAAATTTTATCAAAACATGGAAATGTCGTGCAGTTATATGTATTCAGAAAAACAGGCCGAGAATACAAAAGAACGATGGAGTATTCTGAACCACTTTTTACAGTCATAAGTATATTTGTTTTTATCTAATAATCATATACATTTTGGCTTGAAAACCACGAGAAACGGTGCGTATCACATAATGTGTTCCGATTCCGTATCACATAGACGACTCATTCTGATTCCGTATCATATAGACGACTCGTTTCCGGGAACACAACGGGGTGTCATAACAGGCGCATCAATATATTATAAGTGCATTTCAGTGATCGACCCAGCTGATCGCTAACAAAACAAAACAAAATTCCTTACAGTTAGTGACAGAACTATTAATAGCCAGGACCCCCCCCCCCCCCCCCCCCCCCACACACACACAAGTGCAATAAATAAACAGGACCAATACCGGGTCTGGACCTGCGTCGCTGCATGCAATTGAATTGGCAAACAGTAAGTGGCTGCATGGCAGATCTGAAAATTGCATACACGATACAACTGATCATTATCAGGCTCCAGATGAAATATAAAATCAATCCCTTGCATAGAAGTCGAGAAAAGTTTGACGAAAAATTAAATGTTCAGTGGGTACAGTAAAATTTCAAAGTATCGGCAAACAGGACGTGGCTGCACGGCAGATCTGAAAATTGCTTATACGATACAAGTCATCATTATGAAGCAGCAGACCGAATATAAAATCAATCCCTTGCATAGAAGCCGAGAAAACCTTGACGGAAAATTTCAATGTTCAGTGGGTACAGTAAAATTTCAAAGTATCGGCAAACAGGAAGTGGCTGCACGGCAGATCTGAAAATTGCTTACATGATACAACTCATCATTATGAAGCAGCAAATCAAATATAAAATCATTCCCTTTCATAGAAGCCAAGAAAGCTTTGACAGAAAAAAGTGTTTCGGACGGACGGACGGACGGACTGACGGACGGAGTCGAGCGGTTACTAGACCTGCTCTGCCGCTGGCAACGCAGGTAAAAAAATGCAGAATTAAATATTACTCACTTGGAATTCAAGCACACCATTATAGGAAGTGACACTGAGAGTGAATATTTTTTGAAAATTTGCGGTGACCGCGTTACTCATTGTTTGTTAAAGTGCACAACAATATTGTTCCATAAAATATGTTTGTTTTTACTTTTTCTCCCCTAACATTATGTCCCCAAACTGTATTAATAATTTAAGATTTAATCTGTGTATGTGACAGAATTGTTAGATAATTGAATTATCATGATAATGTGCCTGTCCTGTGATTTGCATCAGATTTTCGGTGGTGTCCAGAATGAGATCACAACTCGCCGGCAAATCCGTCTCATTGAGATCCCATCCTGCCAACCTGAATCTGATACAAATCACATGACATGCACATTATCATGATAATCTCTCTATATACATTCACCTCAAGAAGGACACCGTCATCTTGGACAAACTCATCCTCCAATTTGTACAAGTTGATGGTGCCCGCCGTTCAAAAGACGCCCGAGGGTTTCTCCCGGGTGTGGCCAACCGTTTTAATTTCCCTCTGTATTAAATTAGTCGACAGTGGAGGCTCTTTGTTTTTCTTGTACGTGGAAGAAAAATTACGTACACATCTATTTGTTTTCAGTTATAATATAATAGTTTTTGTTATTCGCATTATTTGTGCATTGCCATATGTACTGCCTACCAGTTTTCTTCGTTGTAAACAATATTATATGTTTATCTGAATAAAAAAATAGTCAACAAAATCAACAAAAAACATAACCCGAAAAAAAACATCAGCTTGTCCAATAAAGTGACACGAACGTCGACAACTTTTGTTACTGTAATTACGAAAGACAAATAGGCTCGCAGAGGTAGGCCTTTCCATTATTATGATTACAGTTTTGACTACGCTATTCAACAGCACACTCCTAATGTAAACAAAGAACTGCGCATACCAACCGGAGATATTGAAAATTGAATTCAATCTGGAGCGCCTGATTTGAAAAACTACATTCATTCGGATAAAGCATACAAAGACAAGCGCGTCTACCCTATCCTAAATAAGTACGGTGAAAATACATACAGTACGGCCATCGTGGAAAGGTTAAAATCCACGTGGACAATATTTCCACGCATGCGTTAACAGTAAATCTCCGACATAAAACAATCGAAACGCACGGACAGTATTTCCACGCATGCGTTAATAGTAAATCTCCGACACAAAACAATTGAATCGTCATCAAGTGTATACGACTCGGTGCTTCTTTCATTGAATATTTGGTGAAAACTACTGCTTATTGATTGGCAAAAGTGCCCGTGGCAAAAGTGCCCACATATGGATTTTGACCATTCCACGGCTGCTGCACTGTAGAAGTACAAAAAGTTTTACCACAACATATTATGGTCAAAATACCTATTAACCCTTTACCCAACGTAACGGTTAAAACCAGCCAGCGCTATTCTCAAAAATCGCCAAATAATTTTCAAAATATTTTCATTTTTTGTCTCAAAAACATAGGTTATGACCCCTCGTTGGAACGAGCTCGTCCCAACGAGGGGTCATAACCTATGTTTTTGAGACAAAAAATGAAAAAAATTAATTATTCAAGAATTTGTTTTGCAAGTGTCGTCTGCTTTTCATGTTAGGTAAAGGGTTAAACTGTTTTTAGCAATGCTCTGGTATTTTACTTCCATCTTGGAGCGAAATCAAGAAACCGATATTTGGTTTTTCGTAACTTCACGAGAAGGATGATAACTTATCACAGAGAGCTGACCAATTAATTTCTTTTTAACCCTCAGAAAACGACAGGCTTTCTTCCTGCCAGGAACATGACATGTCATAATTTCATGAAGTAGGATGGCTGCTATGTGAATGGGTGTGGGGGGGGGGGGGTGGGGAGTAGACCAATCAATATTTTCAACGTGCAGCCACAAGGCTTCATGTAGAAAATATTAATTGGTCTACCCCCAAATAATGAATATGGACTCATCCAAGTGCTGCTATTCAAATGATATGGAAGACACCACCAAGGTTCAAAATGTTACTTATTATACCTTATAAACTGATTCTTTTAAGCGATTCGCACACCGCATCACAATGTGTGTCGGAAAATGTTGTCAAAAAAACTTGAATACCAAGTTTTTCTTTGAAAGCCGCTAATTTGAAAAAAAAAAGTTGGCCACTTGAACATTTTACCCACCGCACTCGGTATAAAAATTTGTTATATTAATTTTTAATTTTTTTTTTCGTAAAAACAAAACAAAACCCATTATCCTGCGCCTGTGAGTGAAGCCCCCCCCCCCCCCCCCCCCCCACCCCACCATCACCATCGGAACGAGCTTGTTCCACTGAGAGGGGGTCACTGATAGAGATTTGTTGCATTTGTTTGGAAAGATATTCTTTTTCAGCTACCCAATTTGTAAATTACGCGAGATGATGAGGGCGATTCGTCAGGTAAAGGATTACCCCATTTACCCAACGTATCGGGAAAAACCGGCCAGCGCTATTTACAAAAATAACCATTCCATTTTCATTATTGTTTTCTATTTTTTGTCTCGAAAACATAGCTTATGATCCCTTACTGGAACGAGCTCGTTGAGCTCGTTCCAATGAGGGATCATAAACAATGTTTTTGACGCAAAAAATGAAAAGAATTAGTTATTCAAGTATTTTATTTGCAAGTGTCGTCTGCTTTTCGTGTTAGGTAAAGGATTAAAGAAGTATACAGAGTTAGCTTTCAAGATTTCGGATCGACGGTCAACGAACCGGTAACATTGTTGGCAAACTTTAACTCTAGCGCCACCACGTCGGAAAACACTGCGGTCGTATTTCGTGCCTGCTTTACATGCAATGGGTACCTTAACTCAGAATCAACGCAATAGTTATCGCTGTCCGGGGGCAAATTACTCCAGCACTATGACAGTACTTTAGAGGAAAACTATTGTAAGTTTGACGATCATCCATTAAGTTTAATATAAAAGAACAACACTTACCACACATGATAAGAGAAGTTTCGAACAACGGCTGTCTGTGATTACTATGATCTGGAAATACCAAAAAATAGATTATATATTCCACATAAAATTATTGATCATGAAGACCGTACCAACGATTTGTCCAAGGGAGGAAAATAAATTGACCCCAAAGCAACTGGTAGTCAGAAAGGGATTGGCCGCAAAATGATCACACCAATGAAAGGTGGAATCAATAAAATAAACCACAGTTATCAAGTTTTGTCCGCAAAGTGTCTACATCAAGGCAGGGTGGTCTCAATAAAATAAACCTACTTGACGAGGTATGCAAACTCCTTGTGAGTGTTAATCCTTTGCGCCCGGGAGACCGCTTTTGCGGGCCAGGAACGTGATACGTCATAATTACATTACGTAGGATGACTGCTAAATGAATGTGTGGGGTTGACCAATTAATACTATAATATTCGTTGGTCTACCCCCAAATAATGAATATAGACTCGTCCAATTGCTGCCGTTGAACTGACATGGAAAATATCACCATGGTACAAATGTTTAATAGCACGGCGACCTTAAAAGAAGTCTCTTCCGAGATCAAATCACGATATTGTACACACACCAACACTAGCGGATCGAGATTTCATAAAAAGAATATTGCGAAACTGAGACCAAATCAACAAAATCAATTTAAAATAAAATTTGAAATAATAAATAATAATAATAAATAAAATTATAACAGATAATTTCAGACTCAATGTTCTCGCAGTTCTTTATAAGAGGTAAGATTTCACTATGTTGCTTAGATGAAAGTGGGTGTTAAATGTCGAGCGGTTCGCGACTAAGTGGCGATGTGATCGAAATTCTGTGTCCTCCTTTGGGCTCATAGTACTGAAGATGGACATTTGTAGAGCAGATGACAAAATGGACAAAATACGAGGAAAACACGAGGCAATTTTAACACCTTCAACGTTGCTGTCTACACTAAGTTATACAAACAATAAACTACTACATACACGCTAAAAAGTAAAGTGTTAAAAACTACACTTGAAGTGCTGTATTTAACACTTACTAAGTGCTGAACTAGCACTTTGTTCAAGTGTAGATATCCCAGAACTTGACAGGTGTTACAACAATACCACTTGACAAGTGTAATGTCGCGACACTTAAAAGGAAACAACGCAGATGACGCGGATCAGACTCGAACTCTCGAGCCTGATCCGCGTCATCTGCGTTGTGTCCTTTTAGGTATGTACCCAGGAAGCGCAAAATCAAATTATGGACGATTCTGGAAGAACCACCAATGCTACTAGACACATGGGAACTGCCATCCATTCAAGTTTCAGATGTCTGACGATTGTCATGTCTAAAGCATTTCACTTTGAGTGTTAAAATCAAACCCTAAGAGTTAGAATGGGTTTAACACCTTGAAAGTGTCAGTTTTAACACTTTAGTTTTCAGTGTGTAGTTGCCAACTAGCCGAACGTGCCGCTAAGACCGCTCGAAGAAGTTTTATTCATTCCATATCATTTTTACATAATAAAATTGATACATGAAACAAACAAGATCATACGCAATTCACAAATAGCAACTGAACGTTACACAAGTAAAGAAAAATTCGAAGAATCCCTTTAAGAAGCCCAACGCCGCCCAGGAAAACTAAAAAATACCTTTTTGTTATTAGTTTAAACAATATTTATTTGAAATTATGTTATTTGTATACAGTAAGCAACAGGTACAAAGAAGAACAAGCAACACAATGTACAACAGTACGCAAAATAACAAAGGTAAACGAAGATAGATCGCTGTTTTTGAGAGGGATTCGACGGAAAGCTAACAGCTTATGTAAGTCGTCTCCCTCTTTCGTTTATCATTTCACTCGGCAGGTGTGTCAGTCAGTAGTTACACGTACACATCATTACCCGCGGGCCCACCCCACCCCACGGAAACAAACGTCGACTCGAAAAAAAAAAAAACCTTTCTGATGCCATTTTGGCACCATTTTTCTGTCTTCAAGACACAGCTACCAATTGGGGTCGCGAGCCAGGTCTCCAGACCCAGACCGAATACGCGAGGCAAGAGTGGGAGAGGGCAGACCCCCGGAAAAAGATGTGCAGGAATGTATCAACTACAACAGTAATATTTTTTATTATTACTTATGATTATTGTATATAGAAAAAGGAAAAAAACTCTAGAAACCTTTGTCCGAAAGCAAATGCGAAGCGCGTCTGAGGGAAGTTACCGGACTTGTAACTTGAGAAAAAAGAATGATAATACTAATAATAAATATTACTCAATAAATATCATGAATTCAAAATTGACTGGTAGTCGAAGCAATGGCGACGGCTAGAATTGAAAATCGCTATTTTCCCGCTTCTCTCTGACTTGATAGAAGTATAGCAACACACCGACAGTCTAGCAAGTCTTAAAGTTTATCTAACAATCATATAGATTTTGGCCTGAAAACCACAAGAAACGGTACGTATCACATAATGTGTTCCGATTCCGTATCATTCCGTATCAAATAGACGACTCATTCTGATTCCGTATCATATAGACGACTCGTTTCCGGTGACGCTACGGGCTACCATAACATGCGCATGGATACATTCTATGTGCATTTCAGAGATCGACCGCACATTATGCCAAATAAATAATTTAACCCTTTGTTACATGAAAACCAGACGACACTTGCAAAAAAAATCTTGAATAACTAATTTTTTTCATTTTTTGTCTCAAAAACATAGGTTATGACCACTCATTGGAACGAGCTCGACGAGCTCGTTCCAAAGAGGGGTCACAACCTATGTTTTTGAGACAAACAATGAAAAAATAATGAAAATGGTCGAAGCAATGGCCAGCAATGGCGACGGCTATAATTGAAAATCGCTATTTTCCCGCTTCTCTCTGAATGACACATGTCAACAAGAAAGAACATTATTGGTTCTTTAAACCCAAACACTGAAACGTCATACCTAAGTATTTTTCCCATTGGCGGAAAAAAATTCTAATTTTCGAATTGGTCCTCGTGAACAATTTCCAAAATAGAAATAATGGTGAACACACCGTGAAGAAAAACATTTTTCCGCTATTCTCTGAAACGCGGAAAAAGAAATATTCTTAACACACTGTGATCTCTTTTTGTCATTTGAGTTGATCTTTCAGACGATTACTTCTTCTTTTCTGCACGAGGCAGACATTGTGAATTGATATTGACAATTCTTTAACATTGAGTAAAAGCGAAATAAGATTTCTGATTTTATGATAAACGGATTGAAAGCATACTCCCTTCGGAACATTCTTTCATCAAACAGCTACACAAATGATAAGATCGAGAGATACGCAATGGATGTGGTTCGAGGCAGTTGTTTTCACGCAATAGGCTTATTTTAAAAAAACTACCCAATACTTCAAAAGCGAAAACAACTACAGAGTTAAGAGTGTTGACAATTTGTGTACTGTGGAAGAGATACTATTTGTATTTAGTCACAGAAAACGCACACTTAATAGAAGTATAGCATCGTCTGTCTAGAAAGTCTTAAATTGTATCTAACAATGAAGTCAATTTCCACCCAAAAGCTCGGAAAAAAAACCATTTGTATCAGACCCCCTGTTCCGATTCCGTATCAGACAAATTCAACTCCTGGTAAACACCGCAGTGTCACATTACGCAACACCGTGAAAGCAATATGCATTGCGATTACACATTAAAACATAAAACGCAAAATATTGACCAATTCCAACCCCTTTTCAACTGAAAAAAGGGGGAAAACGGGTTTTATATAACGGGATTGTTAGATGAATGTATTATCATCACCACATTATTTATTTATTGGTGATTAAGGTCACATACTTATGCACAATAGCTGGTCGTGACCGTGATAGTTCTGGGGGTGGAGGAAGCCGGATTACCAGGAGAGAACCCCCGAGCAGCGACGAGCAACTGACAAGTCCTCAACATTGTAACTCTGTTGAAGCTCCGCTCAAGCAGGGTTGCAACGGTTGAAGACATGTGCACCATCGACGTGCAATACGCCTTAGTACACTGCGTCAGCGTGCCCCCGTGTTGGCATCCGGAATAAAGTGCCTTGCCCAAGGACACAACGCGGGTCGATTCGGACGGGAATCGAACTCGGAACCTCCAGCATAGAAGTCCAACAGTCTACCACTGAACCACCGCGCTCCCTGTCATGACCAAATGTATGTCCTGGAATTTGTAAGGGCGAGTTGCGATCCGATTGTAAACTCGACTGAGAATCTGATACAAGTTCCAAGACATGCACATGGTCATGACAATGTATATGTGTTTCCAGTTTCCCCAAAGGGACTTGCACTGGCGACATCGGTCACATTTTAAGTCACGCTGAAAAATGGACAATTCACCGAATTCGATTAGAGTCGATATTTGGCGAGGCTCGAGTTGACTTTAGAGGATGAGATTAATATATATAGATCATTACCCTGTGCATGCCCTGTAATTTATGTCAGATTCGAGGTCCTGAGTCTGAAACAAATTACAAGACATCCATTTGGTCATGATAATCCATTTATCTAACAATCCCGTTGCATGAAGCCCGTTTCCCCTGTTTTTCAGTTTAAATTGGGTTGGAATTGGTCAACATTTTGAATTTCAGATTTTAACTCGTAATAACAATGCATATATGTGATAGTGCGGTGTTTACCGGATCTTGAATCTGTCTGATGCGGATTCGGAACTGGGGAGTGTGTGTCGGTGTTTGTGCGTGTGTGTGGTGTGTGTGTGTGTGGGGGGGGGGGGGGGGCTAATACAAACATTTTTTTCCGAGTTTTTGTGTGCAAATTAGGTTGACTGTTAGATAAATTACGTGCACAACCACGGCGAATTTGATATCATTTTTATCACAAAATCTCTGTTGATCGCGGTTTCGATTGGAACATTTTGGAAACTACGATACCACTTCAAAACCAAAACTACGTAAGCGTGCGTGACCTTGTTGTCAAAAACATGTTGTTTATTTGTAAATCCATCACAGCCCTAGTGGCGATTATTATGTGATAAATACGGACAGTGGAAGAAGACCGATGCATTGGGGCAATTACTGTTAACAGTTTACACCTTATAATCGTTTTTTCAACTTCCTGATTGGCCCCTTTAAAATACAATTCGCCAAACTTTCTCCACCATGCTGACTGTGAGAACGGCTACAGTACAGTCGCCGTGGTCTGGTCATAATTAATGCGTGGGCAGTGATGCCCACGCATGCGTTTACCAGGTAATAAAAATCACCAGCAACGCAATTTTAACTAGAAACTGTTTTAGCACACTAAAACATATGTCTCCCCTTCCTTTCTATTTAATGCACTGCAAATTATATATACATAAATAATATTGACAATCTTGCCAAATATCTAAGGTCTAGCTCAAAAGACAAAAAAGTTATGCCCCGGACAAATATTCCCTTAAAAAGCACATAAATCTGACCTTCAGGTCAAAGGTCAAGGTCACATGAAGGTCACTATGGTACGCGACACATCGGCTGATGGTGATACATCCACATGCCAAATATCTAAGGTCTAGGTCGAAAGACAAAAAAGTTATGCCCCGGACAAAGTTTCCCTTAAAAAGCACATAAATCTGACCTTCAGGTCAAAGGTCAAGGTCACACGAAGGTCACTATGGTACGCGACACACCGGCCCACGGTGATACATCCACATGCCAAATATCTAAGGTCTAGATCGAAAGACAAAAAGTTATGCCCCGGACAAAGTTTGTATGAGAAGAAGAAGAAGAAGAAGAAGAAGAAGAAGAAGAAGAAGAAGAATATGCACTAAAACAATATGTCACCCTTCTGGGAAGAGGAGACATAATTAATGAAATACCGGTTGTACCCGGTGATTCATTAATTAAATTTTTGATGGTTATTCCTATAATTAGTGTTTGGAATCTAATATTATTACACGCCTGTTCTATGAAATCCCCATCTATAGCAACACTAAACCATGCGGAAAATGAAAATCCGTTCCGCACATATGCGCCGAACGAAAATTGTTGGCGGACTATTTTTAAACCGAAGCGATATTTCATCGGAATTTTCTGCAAATCGTGCACCGCAAGTGCAATTTGAATCGCTAGCGATAGCTAAACGTAGTTCCTCTCGCAAATTTGATTGTCGATAACATGCGTTCCTTTTGTTGAGTGTTCGTCCCCTGAGTTCCAATGTGTTCTATGTGCCGCACATAGAACACATTGGAACTCAGGGTACGAGTTGTGGAATAAATGGCCGAGTTTCCTTCTAATAATTGTTTCATAGACATTAAGGCGTGTAATAAACACAGAAAGACACACGCGTGCGAATGGATTAACCGATATAAACACAGAACGACACACGCGGCGAATGGATTAATCGATATGGCACTTGTGCCATCGCGGAAGGATAAAACTCGAAGCTTGTCACCGCCTGTGGCCTCTCGTTTTACCCTTCCACACTGACACTCGTGCCATATCGATTAACCCATTCACTCGAGGGTTTCGATCTGTGTATTTATTGCGTTCGTGGAAATATTGCCAAACCGTGGAAAGTGGCCCACGGCAGCTGTACTGTAGTATCGCAATAATTGGGACGTTGATTCGAGATTCGATTCAGTTTCGAATATTTTGGCATTTGTTGGGCATTTTACCAGCACACAAACACGAGTTGGGGTATCTCATTCTTGTCAGCGGGGTCCGGGGAATCTGGTGGGAAAATATTGGAACATGGAAGGTCAGTGTAGCCCTCTGTGGGGCTATTTGCACCTGACCGTAATGTTTTCTAATCAAAATATCCCAGCATTTGAATTTTGAAGAAAAGTAGCTAATTTATATCGGCTCACTCGAGAACTCGTAGGAGCTAGGCCCATGGCTGTATTCATGAGGCACGATAGTATCGGCGATAACACATTTTATTGCACGCTTATGCATTTATACACGCTTTTTCTGAAAAAAACTGAAGCAAACAATAATTTTTTTATTGTATTGTCCTTCAACTATGCGGATCACATGCGCGGACTGTTTAACTATTTCTTTGTTTATGTTTGGGTTATTTTTGGCAATAATTTGAGTTTTTAATATTTTTTAGTAAACTGTAGGCGCGCAATAACTACAGAACAGCATACACGTTCGAACTGTCATTTTTTACCGCACGTACCTTCAGCTTCGAGTTCAATATTATCCCTTCGCCAAAATCGATTAATTTTTTTTAGTAAAGTGTAGGCGTGCAATAAATACAGAACAGCATACGCGTTCGAACTGTCATTTTTTTACCGCACGTGATGGATTTTGGTTGAGGCTATAATATTCTTCGGCTTCTCGTTCAATATTATCCTTCAACCAAAATCCATCACGTGCGGTAAAAAATGACGGAACGCGAATGCCGTACAGTCAACGACATCCAATACAATGATAGTGGATGGCTGTGTGTTGTCGCTGACAATATCGCCCCTCTGAATCCGCCCCTGTATAGATCCTTTCACACCGATGTGCAATAGCGACCTCATAATGTCGCACAATCAAGATTTACAATGATAAAGGTTCCAAGCCTTGTAATAGACACTGCACTATATGACCTGTTTGTTGCACATACATACCGCAGAAATGTGGAGTGGAATTGTATGTTGTGATTACGGGAGACACGATGTTTGACACTCGGATGACACAAGCATCTCTTCAAGGAAAAACAAAGCATTCAAGAAACTTCCTTTAGGACACTCCAGGATGCCCTATAAAAGACGCTATTTTGAATTATGACTCGTTCAATAAAATATTGATATTTGGATGTGTGGGATGTGTATTTAGTAGAAACGGTTATTTTCAGCAAAAGTTAAAGCCACTTCGGGTATACGTTCTAAAGAAATAATTATATTCGAGTGAATGGCTCTTCTTTAGGTAACATTGATTAAAATTAAGGTTTGTCTTGAATATGTGATTTAACCTATCTAGACTTGAGGTATATTTGGAAAATAGTTGATAACGCTGCTTCAGACACCATTCTCCGAACCGTAAATAGTGTATAGATTACAGCTGCACGTGGGGCGAATTGCTGGTGTCGTTTTTGGTAGTCTTATTGGGGCAGGACATCGCTAAACGAAACAAATGCATCACAAATTGAGATGCGATATCACTTAAATTACTCCATGCTCAGGTGATTGGTGGAGTATTTCGATGCGATATGTAGCGCCGAAATCTCCCCACAATCACTGCATTCGAGGTCTTTTTGAAAGAGCATTAAACGGAAGAGATTACCCGTTTGCAACGAAGATGAATTTAGACCTCCTGGCACTGTAAGATATTACTACGAGGTGGATATTTCCAATTTCAGAAATTACACTACACTGCAAAAAATATAGGTTCTCTTTAGAACCAAAACTGGTTTTAATCTTGTCCCTGAGATGGAACCAGTTCTGTTTAAACGGAAAATTCGGACGAGTTTCATAAATATTATATGAGAAAAACACTCATTTCATATTCTATTTATCATATGACACACACACCGACACACGTACAAATTAGCCACTTAGTATGACTTTTAACCCATCACCTAACTTGAGTTGCAGACGCACTTGGAAAAAAACATCCTCGTATAACTAAAAAAATCATTTTTTGCTTCCATAACACAGGTTATGACCCCTCATTGGAACGATCTCGTTCCAATGAGGGGTCATAACCTATGTTTTGGAAGCAAAAAGTGAAAATATAAATAAAAATGAATGGCGTTTTTCTTGTAGGTAAAAGATTAATACAATAAAACCCACCCTAAATAGGACAGATAACGTAAATTCACCCTACTGAAATTATGCAAATGTGACCCAGTTGTATTTTGTTTAGCCAATCAAATTGTCCAGTTTTGAAATTGACCAATGAAAGCTCCCAACTCTAATTATGCAAATTATGAAAATGTGGCCCAGTTGTATTTTGTTCAGCCAATCAAATTGTCTAGTTATGAAATTGACCAATGAAATTGACGGAAGGCTTTATTGATCACTGATTAATATGAAAACAAAATATCAAATGTCTTAAAGTGAACAAAACGGACGAGTCATATGATAAACTTGTATATGTATCGGTTCTGGGGTTAGAGCGTTCACAGGAAGGAAGGGGTGTACAGAGACAAATAGGCGTTAAACATCGTAAACATACTACCGTCACTGCAACGGCAGACCCAGAAGAATTTTTCGTCGGGTCAAAATTAATTGCATTTTTATTTCTCGCTTTTATTGGAGACTGTATATCCTAAAGTTTGGGAACAAGAGTTCAACAATGTGATCGATATTAAACGTTCACGAAAAGGACGCAAATTTGACGTAATTTTGGGTAAAGGTTGAAATTTGAAAATTTAACAGCTGTATCTAGTAGAAACATCATCATATGTTACAGTGTGTGGAATTTCACAGGAGTGTGTATTATTAATAGATATTAATAGATAGATATTGCAGTACAGTCTCCATGAACAGGTCGTAATCCACGCGTGGGCAGTCATGTCTACGTATGTGTTTACTGGGTAAAAAAAAATCCTCATCAGCAAAATTGTAAAATTTTGATAATTATTCCTGTAATTAGTGTTCGGAATCTAATATTATTGCGTCCGTGGAAACATTACCCACACGTGGGAACTGACCAGTACACGGCGGTCGTACTGTAATAGATAGTTGGGCGTGTTAGACAATCGGCGTTTTTAAAAAAAAATGTCCATAAAAAGCCCAAATTTGAAGTGGCGTTAAAACCATAGAATAATTGCAATAAATAAATCAAATAAAAAAATAAATAAATAAATAAAATAAAAAAAACAACGAAAAAACGCTATTTTTGGGGTGACATCGACGTCAATAAACTCAGTCGAAAAATCGACCATAATTGTTGAGAATTTCATGGGCGGTACTACATTTCTAGATGCAGTTTTTATTGGAGAATATATTTTCCAAACTTTCGAGAACGAAAGTTTAATACTCGAGCTGACATAAAAAGTTTAATTAAAACGCCCAAATTGGTCGCTGTTTTGGATAAAGGCGCGAAATTAAAAATCACCGCATAATGTAAGAACTAGAAATAACGTTCTACAGGAGTGGAAAATTTCGTTCGAATCGGAGGTGGGGAAGTACCCGAACAGTAGAAAGATAAAATATCTTCATCCTCACAGGTGAAATAATTTCGGAATTCACTGCAAATGTGTAGATGTTCTCCAGCAACTTGTTTATGCGCAACATAAAACTGATAAACTCGGGCTTATCAAATCGTCGGTTTGTCAAAATCGAGATTTTGATTCGGTTGAATTCTTTGGATGTTTTTTCTATATTTTAAAATAAAAAAACAAAGCACAAACACAGTGTTCGGTCATTTAAAACGAAGAATTATTTTGTTCTATCTCCATAGTGCTGTATCTTTGAAGGCTCACGCTATTCTAACTCCATTCGCGTCAATCGTATAACGTAAATTACGCCATGGGATACAATTTCCTCCACGGAAATAAAAATGCGAGTCAACATATTATTTACAGTTGTTGCCATACTAGTTTTATGTAGGTACTTTACGTTGTATTGTGCAATGGGGCTTTGTTAATGCTTATTTTGAAGTATTTCTGTACAAACAAAAGCCACACATTAGAGTGATTAATTGTAATTTCAGAGTATTTATTATTCATCAGCACAGAGACAGAGACAATAATTATTGCAAGAAAGCATCTTCATTGTTATTTTACAAAAAACATTGTCCCGACATATTTTGGCATACAGTTAAAACTAGAAGTCCTGTCATGAAATGTGCACAAATAGCACGTCGATCTGCGCGTTAATCTACGCGTTAATCTACGCGTTTTGACCATAGTAAGGCTATCAGATTCTGTACATATGGCCTGTGCACAAGCAATGTTTCAGCCAATGGACCTCCGGGTAACCCAGAGGTCCATTGGCAGAATCATTGCCAGTGTTTGCTGTGAGTAACCAGAAGAACCTGCCGGGCTTTGGATGCCATTCGATATGGCAATTGCGCACAATCCCTACGCGCAATTAACTCTTGATAAGCGCACAGTTCGTGACAGGACTTCTCGTTTTAAGTGTCGCAATTGTTAATTTTAACTATTTCAGTATCAGTGATGTGTTTACGTATCATAATTCGTATTCCATGCTGCGTTATAACAGAAGCTAAAAACTTATGAAAGAAAAGTGGATTTTAATTTCAAACCTGAAGGCATTGGATTTAAAAGTTAATATTGCTTATCCCTTAACTTTCGTAATGTTCGTTCATTACCTTTACCATTTAAAAACTTTAACAAGGAAAAAGCGAATCATTCATTACTTTACTGAGCTTTCTGAGTTTAAATGTACTACAGACGACAGAAAGGTTCAGTTTAGTAATATCATGTTACATAAAAAATTTTAAAACACATTGTGCTTTCGTCTTCTGTACCACTGTTGCAACCCCACCCCCACCCACTCCCCAAGATATGCAATACACCATTTAGTATTTTCGTTTACCCTTTCACCCATACTTTCTCCCTGGGTCATAACGTTTCTATATTTTGTTATCAAATCAAAGTAAGGTTGGTAATATTCCAAGTAGGGTTGCAAAGATACGTCTCACTCACGATACAATTAGTATCGCGATTTTTTTAAGGATACGATTTTTTCACGATACATTACATGCAGTACATTGAGAGTGAATTATCAGTAATAAAAGGCCCACAAACTGCACAGATTCCAACTATCATTTGACCAGTAACATCCAATTTCTTTTTTAGTGCTTGAGAAAGACAATCAAGTTTCAGCCAATGGATCTTTGGGAGTCTGGGCTCAACTCAGAGGTGAGAGGTCTGTTGCCTCAAACTATGCTTAGAATTTAGACAGAGTTGATATTTTACTGAAATACAAATGAACAAGTGGAATCACAGGAGTCTGAAATTCTATCAGTATAGCTATAATTCACTTTCAACGTGATATTTACGTTCCCAACGCAATCCCCTTTAAGGGAATTACGTTGGGGACGTAAATATCACATTGAAAGTGAATTATAGCTATACTGATAGAATTGAAAGTGAATTATAGCTAAAACTGATAGAATTATAGCTATACTGATAGAATTTCAGACTCCTGTGGTGGAATTATAAGTTGGAAAAGCACAAAATAGACTTGTTTGGCCTAAAAATGCACCTTCTGACTACATCATGCTAACCTTCTGGGAGTGTATCGTTTGTATCGTGATACACATGAAACGATACGATATGCGTATCGTGTACAAATGTATCGCATGCATTGAAATCGCGATGAATCGTTGCAGCCCTAATTCCTGGATTTTAACTTTTCTGGAGTTTGTTATGAAATCAAGTCAAGGTTGTTTGTAGCAGTCATGCCTTGCCTTAATTTGCTTGGAAAAACGAGAAAAAAAGAATCCTATGTTATGAATAAATTTAGGTTGAAATATTTTTCGTCCTCACATTGAAATAATAAAAAAAAACATCAGAGAGAAAGCTGTCGTCTGCACTCCAAATTGTTAAAATTCTGCCATTACTGTAAATCAGGTTTCATCTGTGAAAGGTTGAAGGAATTCTTATTTTTGGTTATTTGATCTTCCAGTGCATTCACATCAGCCATAAAAAATGCACGTTCTTACAAAAATATTGAATTTCCATTGATGTCACTTTTAACCTTTTTGTTTGAATATTGTTTAAAAATAAATTCTATACGTTCTGCAATTTCTATCTTTAGCCTTCCTATTGACCATTAAATTGAAATGGAACTCACATTACCCTTCATTATCCACACGTATGTGATTTGTATACCTAATCTATCCACATCATCATTACTCTATCCATCCATTCAGATATCCTTACATCGATATCCATCAATCCACCAAAATGCCAGCCAGGCAGGTAGCCAACCACCAGCCAGCCAGACAGACACTCCTTTGTCAGGAATAATAGTGTTGCACACACAGTTAAAACTAGAAGTCATGTCAAGAAATGCGCACAAATAGCACGTCGATCTGCGCGTTAGTCTACGCGTTATTGCCAAAGCAATAACCCGGAGGTCCATTGGCAGAAACATTACCTGTGTTTACTTAAGTAACCAGGAGAATCTGCGTGCTTTGGATGCCATTCGATATGACAATTGCGCGCAATTTCTACGTGCAATTAAGCCTAGATAAGCGCACAGTTCGTGACAGGACTTCTATTTTAACTGTAGGTAGTAAAGGTTGCTGATGTGAAACCGACATTGATTTTCTCGAAAAAGATGAAAATGGTATTTAGAACATTAAGGTTCTCAGCCGACGAAATCCTGATCTGGCAACTTTGAAAAAATAACGATATGGTGATGCAAATGTCAAATATTTTGGCAGGTTGGCAATTTGCCAAATGTAGCTGGTCAGGGAAATTCAATACACGTAGCGAGGAATTGTTAGACAACGATAAGCTGATTTGGATCTAAATAATTCGCCGGTGACGTTATCGAAAATATGTTAACCCTTTACCAAAACTTTCCAGAGATATTAAAAAAAATCGTCTTTCGAATTTTATTCTTTTTCATTTTCTGTCTCTAAAGAGGGGCCATAAGCTTTTTCGGCAAAACTAAAAAAAAAACTTCATTCAAGAAATGTTTTAAAGGTATCGTCTTTTAGAAATGCGTGTTGGGTAAAGAGTTAACCCATGGCTGACAATTTTCATAATCGGAAGACATTTGCAAGAAAGTTAGCTCCCCTTAATTTCCCAAAGCTGTCAAGAAATTTAACACCAAGAATATCGGAATATTGAAAAAAATTAAAATTTCGGGCATTTGCATGTAGAGTTGATAAGACTACTACAAAACAAAAACAACAGACAGCTACGAGAGCTGTATGTTGTTTTCGTTTATTAAAAGTAACAAAAGGAAACTTGGCGTTAATTTCCACTGATGTCAAAAATGATTTCTCAAGAATTACCTGCTTCCTAACTGGACCTTCCTCACTCTTCTAAAATTTTCAAGAGACATAACTTCATCGAAAGTCGATTTTCTTGATAGATAGATTATTTTGCAGAGTACATTGATTACAAGATAACATTACAACAAACAGGAACATAAGTTAGTATACAGCATGGAAATGGCATAGCCTATAAGGCTGTCTTCCTGCCATTCCCGTAAAAAAAGAAAGATATCAAGTTTCTTTGGCATCAGTGTATCGAAGTGATTTCCCCAAACCGGGGTTGTCTGATCTTTTATTTGTAATTCAAGGGGGGGCTAAAATGTATTTGAGGATTAAGGGATGGGAAGAGGAGGATGAGATGCCAGAAGATTACAGCTGGCGGATGACACAGTCGGGGCACGCTGGGTTGTCACGTTGACGATATAAGTCGGGGATATTTATTTATTTATTTATTTATTTAATCTTATTTGTTTTACAAGGGTTGGTGAACAAGTTATGCAACTTATATTAAGTTATTAACGCGTCTCCTTGGCCCAATGGCGCAGGTGTGTGGGAAGATCTTCATAGCGGCAACTTCGCGTCACAGCTCTTCTCAAATACTACGAAGGGATCTTTGGCCTGCACGGAGTGTGTGTCTCTCCGTACAGAGGACAGCCATTTTACGTCCCCACCCGATAGGACGGTACGCTGTGACAGCATCAACCCCACAATTGATGCTGACAGAGAGTGTTCGGACACCTCGAGAACTTTCCCCGGCCGGGGATCGATCCCGGGACCTCTGGCATGAGAGACCAGCGCACTTATCCACTCGGCCACCACAAGAGTGGTGGCCGAGTGGATAAGTCGGGAATACTTTTCCTGCTTCCAGAATAAAAATAAATTAATATTCTGACGTTGTTTCCATCGATTATCTCAACCAATGGAACGGGGAATAATATAAAAATATTTCCACTTAGATAATCATTGGCATCCCCATGAAAAACAGCAGATGGCCTCCAAACATCTTTCATCGTTGAAGGTACTATTTTTACTTTCGCCGCTGTGTTACATAATTAGTATGTTATCTTTTGAGAAATGACACAATGAATTGATGGAGGTGGACCTGGTGTTTGTCTGTGGAGAACGCAACTGCTTAGAAAGTTTCCATAATTAACAGTCGTTTATTGACGTGGGTCAATTACTGTCATTTCGTCTGTTCTTTTCTAAGAATATGAGACCCCCTGTGAAGTGAATCAATCTTGGAAATGTAAGATAACACAATAATTATGAGTCTCCGCGTGTTGATTTTATGTCTGTTGCCATCTGATTATATGACGAGGCTACGTAATGACCACGTTTTGTGTCAAAGGAAAGGTTAATTTAACAAACCAGTTATGAATCACCGCCCGGGAGGTATATTACTTCCAGTCTACCCAACATATACTACTCGAAGTTTGCTAAGCACCAAGTATATCCAACTACCTGTTTTACGTTTTAGTTGAAATATTGTAATGAAAAGTGTATATATTTTTTATTTAATTATATCTTTTATGATTTAAGTACAGAAATTAAGATTTTATTTGTGTTTGACATTATTTTTTAGCTTTTGAATACGATAACCATGGAAAATGGATATTTTTTCGTAAAAGAGAACATTTTTCAATATGCCAAAAAGTTGATGGAGCGAACTTGTATGGCTTCAGTATCGAGTATCAGGCCCATTACTGTGATTACTGTTAATTACAGTCTAACAACGCCATCCCATGCTCCCAATCAGGTTCCTGGTGGTCCTTTGTGGGATGTTGTTCCATTCTGTGACCAGCATGGCACCAAGCTCCTGGACACTTCTTGACTGGACTGGATGGGCTGAAATTGCAAGCTGCAACACATTCCAGACATGTTCGATTGGATTGAGGTCAGAGGATCTTGCTGGTCAGTCCAGACGCTCAATCCCCTCCCTCTGCCAGTACTCCCCGACAGAATGGGCAACATGAGGACGGGGATTATCGTCCATCAGAATGAATCTATCACCCACTGCTCCTGCATACAATCTGACGTGGACATCCAAGATCTCATCAATATCCCGTTGAGCAGTCAATGTACCACGTTCAAGGACACAGAGCTCTGTACGTCCATCCCAGCTAATGCCGCCCCAGACCATGATTGACCCTCCACCATATCGGTCATGCTCAGCAAGTTGGCTGCGTGGAATCGATCTCCTGGTCTTCTCCACACCCTAGAAGGCCTATCTGTGTGGTATAGGCAGTACCTTGACTCATCTGTAAAAAGGACATGTCGCCAATCTTCCCTGGTCCATCCAACGTGAACCATGGCCCATTCATATCGTGTCTGGCGGTGGTTCTGGGACAGCGGAATACGAATACATGGTCTTCCCGATCGGGGACCACCTTCGTGCAACCCTGCCCGGATAGTCTGCGTCGAAACATTTACCCCGGATGCATTCCGAAGGTCACTGCAAAGCTGGGTTGATGTAGCAAAGCAGTTCCTACGGGCTTGAATGATCAAAAACCGGTCTTCAGCTGCTGATGTTGCCCTGTCTCTGCCACCACCATGCCATCTTACTGGTGTGCCATACTGCTGAAATCTTGCCCAGGCCCTGGTGATCACCGTATGGTTTACACCAAGGCTTCACCAACCTGACGGTGGGTAGCCCCTTCCTCCACCATCCCTACAGCCCGCCACATTTCTCCTTCAGACAAATGTCTTCTTACATTTGCATTTGCCATATTCAATTATTAAATCACAAGGGTTTGTGTTGGAATGAAGATTGAATGCCCTACACATGTCATGTACATGTAGGAAGTACACGAAAACATCATGAAAATCAAGTTGTACATGCTTTCCATGTCTGTCACGAAAAGTCTGCCTGTCAAGAGAGCTAATGTAAACACCGGGGACCATCTCAATACATTTCTCAATCATATCCACCAAAAATATCGCAAATATGTCACAAGCAAATTTCACAATGATGTGTCAAATATTTGGTGCTTAACAAACTTTGAGTAGTATATAGTTGGGGGAAGCTCGATGAACGAGGGGGTGGGGGGGGGGGGGGCACGGGCACAAATGTGAAAAACCGACTTGACTTACCAGAGTTTGTACTCGGTTGGCGAACATTTTAACCCTTTGAATCTGTTGTTATCTTCCAAGTGAGTTCAATGGAAGCAAATGGAAGCATCCATATTTATTATTGGAGGTAGACCAATCACGGCTGCACATTGATTGCTCTAGCCCACACTTTAACTTAGTAGTCACCCTACTCAATGAAAGTATGACGTATCCTGTTCCTCGACCGGAAAAGTGGTCTTTCATTTCAAAACTTTAACCCTTTAACCCTTTAACCCTTTACCCAACGCAACGGCGAAAATTGGCCAGCGCTATTCACAAAATTGCCATTCAATTTTCATTATTTTTTCATTTTTTTGCGTCAAAAACATAACCTATGACCCCTCATTGGAACGAGCTCGTTCCAATGAGGGGTCATAAGCTATGTTGTTGACGCAAAAAATGGAAAAATAGTTATTCAATAATTTTGTTTGCAAGTGTCTTTTGGTTTCCATGTTAGATAAAGGTTTAAAATGAATCCTCATAAATGCCACCTCCTTTATTCTCAGGTCTGAACGAGGGTAACATCAATGTTAAAAATGTGTTTTCTTTTTCTCTTATCTCTGTTGTCAGTGTTAGTTGCATAGTAACTTTAAAAAGTCAATACCAAGACGCAAAATAGATGTACCTTGAGGCTCCCTATGGGAACACAGGGAAGGGAAGCAATGCTCGTTTATTTACTCGTGAAATAGGAGCCGGTAACGAACGCCAGCGGGGGAAGTCCTTTAAAATGGGCAACATGGATATAATCCATTGACTTGATTTTACTTTATATCCATGTTGCAGTCACGATTAGTCATTGTGCAGAAATGTGTTAACACCAATAAATAAATAAATAAATAAATAAATAAATAAATAAATAAATTGAGGGCATATTTTGTGGACGTGTGTTCCCCATTAGATACGTATTCGTAACAAAACCTTGCTAACACCTGTTCAGAAACCTACCATTTAAGTTTCTTCAGTAATATTCAATTTGCATGTATATGCTTGGTCGAGATGAGCTTTTAGTAACACGAATATGTTTCTTATCGTGTGAATGGTTTTGCTTTTCTCCACCTATCTGTCAAAAAGCGAGCCGTGTCAAAATGTGCAATCAAATTATAATTACCCCAATTGGCATGAGAAATCGTTCAATTCCATTCACTTGTTACCCCAAATCAATCATTCGTAACTGTGTACTGACAAGTAAGACTGTGTTGAAACTGTGCAGGTCTCCATTATACAATTATGGACGTCTGTGGTGGTGAATATGATGTGATATGAACCTAAAGAACTCATATTTACCGCGGCTAACGCCTCGGACAATATAAGTCTTTTTAGGTTCATATCACGTCATATTTACCACCACGAAAGTCCGTAACTGTTTTATTATATACGCCATCCTAAAAAAACAAACTTCTATTTGTCAATTAAAAGTTCAATTATATCAACAAGAAATACTTTTATTTAACAATAAAATAGTTATCATCTGCAGAATAACATAAAAATAAACAATGTTATAGAGATTACGTCGATTGAAATAGAACTAGAGAGGGGATTTCCAAAAACTATATTTTGAAAGTTGATATACACAGGAAAACCGGTGTACATGGATTTGTGAGTACCAGTCACGTGTATACGAACCACCCAATAGAAATGTGGCTATTTATAAAGTATATAATAATTATTATTATAACTACGCATGGTTTTTCGATAGGTGGCATTTCGAGTTAGCCCCCTCATGCCATAGAACGCTCTGAATTATGAAGAGTTTTACCAACACCAATTTACAGCTCCCGAATTTGCATGTCGAGCGGGCTTGTAGAGGCTGTGAAGATAGGATAAGTCACGACAAACATAAACGACAAACAGATTAAATCAAATTATATTATTCTACTGAAACACGTTTAATTACAAATTATAATTTGGTGGATGGTTCAAATTACTTTTATCCCCGGGTATTCGAGATACAAACCTTAGCCTATGAAACAAACTGGTAAAACTATGAAACGGTCGTCTGTGCAAAAGTAGATCCGACTGATTTAGCGTCCACTATGTATACTGTAAGTATATTGTACAAACATGTTTCTAAATTAAATTGTAAGAATTGAAATGAATTATATGTCGCTATATCGGAGTATGAATGTGGGGTGGACGTGTTAAGTTTTGTATGAAGTACACAACTTAACACGTCCAGCCCCCTTTCATACTCTGATATAGCGGCATATAATGCATTTCAATTGTTGTATAATATTTCCTCTCCTTTCAAAGGTTTATCCCACTATATTAAATATCTGAACATTCAGTGGATTCCAGTTCCTCCTAGCATTTCCTAAAATCCATATCATAAAGCTTTGTGATTATCAATTCCCGGAAATACACATCATAAATCCGGGACTGGTTGTATTAGACCTGTCGTGTTTATGTAAAATGCGTGGTCTTCTATAATCATGAAACGGAAGCGAAGCAACATTTTCAATCAAAAACGGAAATGGACATTGCGACAAAGTGACTTTAGCGTGTCATGCGTGGATTAAAGAAACTAGCGGTATGTCAAAGCTTTACCCAACGCAACCCATAGAGACAGTTATCAAAATCTATTTCACCCGCATTTCAGACATGCGAAAAAATGTCCATGGGAATTTTCAGTGTTAAATCACGTCTCCATATTTCTTCTAGACGTGGATTTTCTGTGGCGAACAAATGTCGATGGGAATTTCAGTGTTACATTATTTCGCTCTAGTGTCATCCCTTACTACCATTATGTATAAAGTTTGCAGAAAAAAATCTTGCTACCAAAATTATTGTCCTTTATCGACTTAAAACAAATTCCTGTGTTTTTTAATTGAGGGTACCTTCATGGTGTAAATAACCCCTCCCACAGTTTCTAAGACAGAGAGGTGAAACTTTGCGGCGATGCAGTTACACGTGCCTTGTAGATATGCAACATGTATAAAGCTTGAGGAAAAAATATTTATTAACAAAAGTATTAAATCAAATCAAATCAAGTCGCGCATAAATTTGGTAAACAGGATGGGTACCTTTTTGTGTCGCCCTATGGTGACACGTAATATTTTTTATGGTAATGCCTCAATTGCCTGTAATCTATCACAGGTCCGTCGTCTGTCATCATTCATCCGTCATCCGTCACTCAGTAATAACTGTTTCATTTCTGTAATTCTATCCGTGGTATTGCAGGCGTGACATTGCAGGCGGGGGCATATGCCACCCCCGCGGCGAGCTCTAGTTTTGTATTTCTTTTCCCACTATTCAGTTTCAGTCAAACAGTTTCTACAGCACGTAAAAAAAGCAATTATACTTACAAAAGTAGTCTCTTGTGTAATAATCCAAGATTTCAACACCGTCCACTTGATGAGGCGATAATTTTATGTAACTGTCTGTGTCTTTTTATACACTAAGTGAATTAGCATATAGCTTATCTTTCTCTATGTGGGTGTGATTGCGTTGAATTTACCTGGTCACTGCACATGAAAAATCGGAATCCCCCCATTAGTCAGACACCCCAGTTGTCAGACAGTTTATAATCACAGATTATTGGGTTGTTTGAATAGCTATTTCCTTACTTACCACCTTCAGAATAAAGTGGGATATTCCAATAAGTCAGACAGAAAAGAAACAATTAATTAGCTTTTAATGACTAGCAATTTTGATTTTCTCTGCCTTTTCAATGTTCTTTATTATATTTTTGAATCTGAAGAGGTTAGGATGTCAATGAAGTAGTGATGAATTTAGGCGATTGTCCAACTTCAGATTCTTCTCTGTAAGGTCGGGCATGACCTAAATCTTGAATTTTGCGCCAAAAAGCCCGAAGTTATCAGTGTCATTACACAATATATGTGTGATTTTTATGTTTTGATTATTATTCAGAAAATATTTAAAAGGTATTTTGATTATGTGTCAACAAAAACAAAAAAAGTACCAAACAAAATGTTGAAACTAAATTTTATTCAAATTGTATATATCTGGGTTGTTCCATTTATAACAATAGGTAATCATCTATTTTAACTTCAGCTTATCCCTAATTAACTGTCTGACAGCTGGGATGTATGAGGAGGTACTTGATTTTTCGGTTTACCCCCATTAGTCAGACACCCATGGGTGTCTGACTAATGGGGGTAAACCGAAAAATCAAGTACCTCCTCTGAACCCTTTCAACCCGGTATGCATGGACTTTTTGTGAGCAAGTAATGTTGGCGTTGTTAAGAAGACGATATAATTATTTAAAAATTATTTACTCTATTACTGGCGTTGAACAAATATTCACCCGATTCGCCATGGCGTGTGCTCGCCAAAGAGGACAAGAACAATAACTTTGCCCTCGACCAATCTGCTGAATATGCAGCTGGAGAAGCAACTTTCAACACGTTTTTACCTATTTTGTGTTTAAATCTTTACCCAACGTAAAGGCCAAACCGGCCAGCTCTATTCACAAATACCGCGAATTAATTTTCATTATTTTTTCATGAGTTGTCTCAAAAACATAGGTTATTCCCCTCTTTGGAACGAGCTCGTTCCAATGAGGGGTCATAACCTATTTTTGAGACAGAAAATGAAAGAAATTTGTTATTCAAGAATTATTTGTTTGCAAGTGTCGTCTGCTTTTCATGTTAGGTAAACGGTAAAAGGAAATACGAAACATCATTGAATTGTCATCACGTTTTCTTGATTACATAGTCTGAGAGGTTGTGGGTGGATGGTTTGAGGGGGGTGGGAGTGGACAAGACGGCGTACGACAAACCTCAGTACTGGACTACATCCGTGCAGTCGTAGAGGCTTGTTATTTTCAAGTGAGCGACCGCCCTCAGTCGACCTCACAGTCTGACAATTTTACGAACGCTCAACGCCTTTCTCATTTCGTATTCCAGGACAATAAGGTCAATTTCACATTTCTGAAAATATTGGTGTGTCCCACCTCAGACGGAGTTCTCAACAGGAGATGATCACATCCTCTGATTCCAGGGACCGACCTGGGCATGTGCCAGTGCGTATTTGGTTCTGAAACATCAGAACCTGGCTCTTAAATCTCAGAAATAGGCTTCTCAGTTGGCGCGTAACTTCTCAGATCATATTTTGATATTCTTTCGATGGATAATCGAGAGAGATACTCTTACATGTATTATATATATGATTATCATTTATCATTGTTGTAGAGTGCTTAAGTTAATACTTCAAGTCTTAATTACCAAACATTAATCTTCACTGCGGTTTCTGATCAAGTCTTGGCTGCCTAAATAGGCAGCCAAGACTTGATCAGAAACCGCAGTGAAGATTAATGTTTGCTATAGTGTACTAAATGAAAATGACGAGAGCTATTACATACTTGCAGTGTGTGTTACAAACAGCAGTGTGACTCCGTAAATTGAAATCTGGCGCATGAATTGAAAAAAAATAGGCTCCGAGGCTAGAGCGTATTTTAAATAGTCCTGATCGGTCCCTGTGATTCCCTACTGTGTGTAGCCGCCTTTCATATTTCACGCCTGGTAACCCAGTTGCAGTATAACGATGCACGACACTCCGTCGAAAGACATTTGGTCGAATACACATTTGGTCGCAGCGACAATTGGTCGAAGCGACACTTGGTCGAATGGACAATTTGCCGAAAGGACAGTTGATCGAATGGACACTTGGTCGAAAGGACACTTCGTCAAATTCACATTTGGTCAAATTGTCATTTCTAAAAATTAGGCCATTTCGTCGAAATTAAAATTTCAACTTTTTTATTCCGTCAACATTTTTCTCTTTATTTTTTTCTATTTTTTTCTTTTTTTTTTCTTGAAGTAGTATAAAGGTATATAGAGACCGGGCTGTATTTATTTTTCTTCATGTGGAGTTGACGGGAGTTTGGTTCATTCTATTCTTGGTTCCATATTCATGAGAGTTTGGTTTTATTATAGAACGAAATGTTTCGACAGTGTCGATCATCAACCTGTATATATGTGTTACAAAAAAATATTAAATTTGTTTCTTTGTTTTTTTTTGTTCTCCGTTATATACTGCATAAGTATAAAATAAAAAAATAACCTTTGGAATTTGTTCTTATTTATTAGAGGCCCGAAACACAAGTTATGTTGCTAGTAAAGTTATTTCTGTAAAGTATATATATTTTCCACGCGTATTCCCCAATCACTGAACAATGTTTAGGAAAAAAAAAAATTAAATGAACTCAAATAAAAATTTTCAAACAACTTTCGTCGAAAATTCGAAAAAGAAATTCGACGAAAGTTCGACGACAATTGTATTCGACCAAATTTCCATTCGACCAGTTGTCCATTCGACGAAGTATCTGTTCGACCAAATGTTAGTTCGACCAAATGATCATTCGACGAAGTGTCCATTCGACGAAGTGTCTTTCGATGAAGTGTCATGTTGCCATTATAACAGTTACAGACGTTCTCGGTAGTTGTCAGTTCGAGACTGTGGCATAATGATGTTTATTACACACCCGTAACTGTATTTGTCACGATCACATGGATTTTAGGGGCATGCGGTAATTTTAACCAGAAAGCTCTAGTGCGATCCGATAAAAAGTACCCTTCGCGTGCACAAGTTCTCTCGTTAGACTGGTTCTTATAGTTTGCAGCGTTCAGTGGAATATAACTAATGAGAACCATCGGCTATATTTATCTGTCAGAATTACCGATACTCATTACAAAATGTTTGATGCACAACTATGCTAAAAGCTGTTGAAAGTCATGAAAGACACATGATCTCTGCCAAGAAATTGAACACTGAAACTCAACCTTCGCTTTCGTTATTGAAAATCGAGGAAAACTTAATTAATTTTAGGGCAAAAAAGTCCAATTGGGTTCGATATTGCAGCCATCCACTAGTACAGTTCCTATAAAACGTTGTTACAATGTTGCCCTCACCGCTGCGTACTGCCGACGAGTCGACACGCGGCCTACTGTGTAACTGTAATCCCTTTCGATTCACGCTTCGGCAATGAAGCAGCACGTTTGCCAACGCAAACATACTTTGAAGAGAGCATGTAAAGAATCTTGAATACTGGTTACCACGAAGCGGAAAAACAGACGGAGATACGCCGACAGCTCCTGGATATGTTTGACAGCTAGTACATGCAGTTACTAATTAACCATCTCTAATTCCACCTTTACTAGATGACCACCACCACCCCCCCCCCCCCCCCGCCCCACACTAGCTGAATAAAGAAAATAAATTCGGAAGAATAAAAAGCCTGGTTTTATAAGAAAACCTCGGTAGTTTACATTTGTGGAACCAATGTTTTTTTACGTGCAGGTGGGTGTTGGGGCAACAGGTTTATTTTATTTATTTTTTTTTTTTGTGGGGGCAGGGGGAAGGGCTTTTTTAGGGGGATATAGTATTGATAAAATATGACTTTCTGGAGTTTGTACTGGGGAAATTGAAAAAATGTTACCAGCTACCCACTACAGAAATTCTGAAAAGTCTTGAGTAGGGAGGGAATGAGACCATGAAGAGGGGAGGGGTGGTAAATACATGTGGTCTGATGAATGCAGTATATTGTCAATTTTATGAGATGACTTCCATGAAATTCAAAAATAATTATTAGAATATTTAAAAACATAGACAATATGACAATATTTTCCAGACACAGATTGATGTGTATTTTTAAATGACCAATTAAGGGTTTTGCTAGTATTTCTGTTTTATACAAGGATATTATTTTGCTTTAATTCTCAGCAACAAAACTTAAATCGAATGCCACCTATGTGACTTAGCTACATGGGTATATGAGATTGGGAGGGGGTTGAGGCACCCCCCCCCCCCCTCACCAATAGGCAGTCAATTTTGCAGTTTTCATTGAAAGGGACAGAAAGGGACTGGTATTTTCAGAACAGATTGCTCAGAGACAGAGGGAAGGGGTATTTTTATAATTTTGGCAAATATCAGCGCAGTGGGAAGAGCATTTTCATAGGCAAATTCGAGGCAAGGGTCTGCATTTTGATTTTGAAACAAAAGTTCAGGACATTTGATTGGTCAGCCCTCATCCCCTAGAAAATGTTCTCCAAAAGCCTATCATTTTAGCCACATTCTATCAGTCCTCTTTAAAACTACTTACTAAATGCAAATTCAAAATACCAAATTCCAAATTTAAGTTTGACAAGATATTGGAAGAGACACATAAAAAAATTATTTTGTTTTGAACCAGATACCCCCAAAAAATATTGACAGATAAGTTCAGATAACAAACTGGTGAAGTATAGTATTACTAGTACAACAAAATAATGTAAACATTAATCAATCTTTGAAAATATTATCAACCAAAATAAGTTGGAGCTTACTGGTGAGAACCCCCCCCCCCACACACACACACACACTTATTTCTCTTCCAGCCTCTGACTAAGACTGTTGGATACTCTTTTCGTGAGCTTTCGAGAAATGCTGTCAGGTTATAGATGGGTGGGGGTTTGTAAACAAGGTGTACAAACTAAATTACTTGTGGAGACAAGACATGACATTTTCTTACAGTTATCATGCAATATATTTCTCCCTTTGTATATCTGTTGTATTTATGTGGACAACCTAAAGCTTTTATTTGTAAGTGCAGCCCATTTCAAACAAAGGTTATCAAGACTTGAGGTAAAATGAAAAGAAGGCTATATTTCAAGTCAGAAACTTTATAATGTTGAAAAATAAAGTGCAAACTTACCACGACAGCAGAGTTCACTCAGAGTCGGAATGGAATCTCAAACTGCCTCAGGCTCAGTTACTCCAAACGATCGAATGAATGCCCCGGAAGGTGAATTATTGTACAAAATGTCTTTTCTCGTCCAGTGTGTACTTTTGTTACAGTGCAGAACAGAAATGACCGATGTCCACATGCGATAGCCTAGTGGTGACAGTAGTGCATGTATCGTCAAGCCGAGTTCAAACTTATATTTTCAGTTTAAAAAGCACGAAATTTAAACAGAGCGGCCAGCTCGCACCGTATTCAAATAAAAATCCTTGTACATTTTCCATCCTCCAGATATAATGATGCCTGCACACACTTTTGAAAACACATTTGAAACCTCATAATTTGTGACGTCTGACATGCTGAACGCAATCTTTTGAGTTTTGAGTGTTCGGATCGACATTTTTTTGCGAATAAAATGAATCAACAGCGATTCTACAGGTGGCAAGGTCAAAGACTTAAGACTGGTTCTCTGACAAAATTGCCCGTTTCTATCTAAAATTCTTTCAATTGTCGACTATTTAATTAAATTAGCGATTAATTACTGTGAATTCTTTTTCATGGTTGGGTTATAATAAATACAAAACCACACTTTTGTTTGAATGGGTTAACGATTACTGAACTCGAGCGTGTGGCGCTAGGATAACCACTCGAGCCTACCGGCTCTAGTGGTATCCCTGCGCCACTCGCTCTCGTCCAGTAATCGTTAACCCATTCAACCATAAGTGTGGTTCTGTATATATGCCAACAGCTCCATATTATTGCCGAAAATGACATAAATCACGCAGAACTACAGGCAGACATTTTGAATGCTTAGATGATATGCATGTGGTGAAGAATTGAAATTCGAAATAACTGAAATAGAAGACCAGGTAGCGTGATCATAAAATTAGAGCTGTGGGTAAGTTTCCATTCATGGTGTAAATGACGTCATTTTCGATTCAGTGAAATCAACTCTGATAGAGAAATATATCTTGCGCTGATTCAAAGAAAATGAATGTCGACTTGTTTCACATTCAATCGGACGGAATATTTCGGTTGGTCGGACCAACTGAAATAATCCAAAAGACTGCATTTAAAATTGGCGGTGGACTATTTCAGGAATAGACTATAGAGTCGAATTTCTAATTTATTTATTTATTTATTGGGGTTTACCGACTTTTTTGACAGCCAGGGTGATCTCGTTTCGGACAGTTTTACGGGTGGAGGAAGCCGAAGGACCCTGTGAAAACCACTGAGCAACGGCGAGCAACTGTCAGACTCCACAACGAACTATATCCACGCAAGCAGGGTTAGCATTGGTTGAAGACAAGTTCACCATCGAGGTGCAGTACGCCTAAGTACACAGCGCCACAGTGCCACAATCTGATCAATTGGGATGAAGTGCCCTTGCTCAAGGATACAGCGCAGTTATCCCCGGCGGGGATCGAACCGCGGACCTTTCGGATTCAAAGTTCAATGCCGTAACCTCTGAGCCACCGAGCTCCCGTCGATTTTCTTATAACATTAGACTAACATCTTAAGAGCTTGGTGGTTTATGTCATTTTAAAACGTTCGGCGATGCAAAGCGGAATGAACATTAACACGTAGGCCTGGCATTCTTTAGGAGTGTAGGAGTGCAGTACGCCTATTGCACGCCTAGAAAAAATTGAGGAGGGCAATTTTTTGCACCCCTTGATTTTCTGGAATGCCAGACCTGTTTGGGACTGCCTTTAAAATCTATTATCATTTCGTCCCTTGAGTTCCAATGAGTGCTCTGTGCCAACTGGCACAGAGAACACATTGGAACTCAGGGGACGATTTGTCAATGTTGTATTGATTCGCAATAATTCATGGCCCATTCTGTGTCGCATTTCGATACATTTTGAGCGTAGAAGACAGTCACATAAGAATTGAATGCAACATTTTTAATAATGCGAAGATGTGTGTGCCAATTTTTCCACCATGCAGCTGAATATAGTACAATTTTTCAGTCACAATATTAATACCTTGAAGTGAATATAACCAAAATAGCATACAAGTTTTTGCATTGAAAATTTTCAGGTGCAATTGCACTCCCAAGCAATCCGAGGAGGGCAATTGTTTTGTGCGCCTTGATTTTCTAGATTGCCAGGCCTGAACACGTAAGTACATGCAAATAAACGGAACACCAGACTTTACACGTGAGTGGAAAGTTACTTTTCTTCCACTAATTTAGCACTGAATATAAGTTCAATATCAGTTTTAGGCTGACGAAAATAATGAAATGGTTCCGGTTTCCCGACCGATCAAAACGATCATGGCCGAACCTGACAAATACATGTACACTGCAAATAAAGGCATACGTTCTCACTCTTCAGCTATCCTGAATGGCAGACGATATTGTGGAAAATAATTTTTGAATGACTAAACATTTTTTTGTCGCATCCAGCATAGCTTATGACCACTTTTTTACAACAAGCTCATTTGAATATAATTTTTGTAAATAACGTTGGTGGATTTTGGTGATTACGTTGGGGATATAAAATGTATGGGGAAGTAAAATATTAAAATTATATAAAAAAAATCGCTACTGACCGCCCCAATTTGGTATTGTACAGTACGTGGAGAGTGTATTATAACTAAATCGCCCGCAGAGTGGAGATTCCACCCAAGCAATAACTGCAAATTTGTTGCAAATCATAACAAGCACAAGCACAGTTTCAGCCAATGGACCTCCGGGTTAAACCCGGAGGTCCATTGGCTGAAACATTGCTTGTGTTTTTAGTCGATACTTACAAAATTTGAAAGTTATAGTTCGGGTGATAACTCCACTCCACGGGTGATTTATTTACAATCCACTCTTCACGTACTGTATGTGACCTGGACCGAATCATTTATTGTTTCCGCCTTATTGTGTGAGTTTTAAGAAATGCTGCCTCTTTGGGCAAAATTAATCTCTCCAAAACAACAACAACATAAAAACGAAGGGTTAAAGTTCCCTCAGGCACCCATGTTACGCGATGTCTCGACGACTCATATTAATATAAAATAATTTAATATTCAGACATAACTCTCGTGTAGTAAACGGTTTAATATAATCACTAGACGATGACATCTGCTTGTCTCAGACAGTAAGATGCTTTATCCGTTTTATAACATTATACAGCTTGTGCCTGCAGGCAAAATTCAAATATTTTTTGCATCAGTTACAGTCCGTTGTGATAATGTTCCTTTTAACTTGTCCTACTATCAACGTGATCTGTCCTGTCTTAGAGATGTCTATATTATTTATATTATATGTGCACATTGCACGTGCTTTGAAAAATGAAAGAGTAAGTTTGTATGGCTTTAGTGGGTTACATGTATATCGTGTTTTGTGTACACCATGAACAATGAGTTACAGTGTACCCGCGAGGTGTGGGGGGAGGGGTGTTACCGGCCGCTTAGTGACTATAGCACTAGACTTCTATTTATTTATTTATTTATTGGTGTTTAAGGTCACATATTTCTGCACAATGGCTAACCATGACCGTTTTTACGGGTGGAGGAAGCCGGAGTACCCGGAGAGAACCACCGAGCAACGGCGAGCAACTGTCAGCTCCCCAACATACTAACTCCACACAAGCAAGGTTAGCATTGGTTGAAGACAAGTGCACCATCGACGTGCAGTACGTCTTAGTACACAACGCCACCGTGCTCCCACGCGGGCAGTGGAGATGAAGTGTTTTGCCCAAGAACACAACGCGGTTGCCGCAGATGGGATTCGAACCGAGGACCTCTCGGCTTGCAGCCTGCACCTCTACCTACTGAGCCACCGCGCTCCCACTAGACTTCTAACGGAAAAGGTCCACAGTTCGATCATGAAGAGTAAGCGGTAGCGGTAACTGCGTTATGTCCTTGGGCAAGATACTTCATCCAGATCGCCTGCGTGGGGGCACGGTGGCGTTACGATTTGCTCGTCGATTGTAACTTTATTGTGCGGAGCCAGTAAGTTTATGAGCCTCACAGTTATTCGCCGCTGCTTCTTTCCGAATACTTCGGCTACCTAAAACAGCAAAACTGTTCCACACGATGTGACCCTGGCTGTTGAAAGTGTCGTTATACCACAATAAACGAAAAACAAAACACATCGTGACATGTAATGCAAACACAGCTCATTTCAATCAATATAATAGTCTAGGAGGAGATACAGTGGAGCCAATTTAATTATATATCTCTTAACTGAAAAACCCTGTTAACTGAATATAATTTCCCAACACAAAACCATTTACCATACCTCCAGTACAAATTTGACTTGTTAATTGAATATAGGTTATAAAGTAAACTCCTGCTAATAGAATAAAAAAATATTGTAACCTGTCAAGAAATTACCCTGACTCGCCCCAGTTGTCCTTTGTTTATAGACATATTTTGCCTCTGTACATCCAATGCAGGCATTTATTCTATTATATCGTGTTTAACAGAGCTCATGGAGCTCTGTCAAACAAGATATAGCAGAATAAATGCCAAGTTTATCTCTAGTATACAGGAAAGTGACACATTCCCGGTTAATTGAATACTTCTGTTAACTGAATAATTTCCATTGGCAAAGTGACTATTCAATTAACAGGGTTCCACTGTGTTTGCTATTTTTTTCCTAGGAAGAATAAACACTTGTAAATTACTGTAGAAAGACATTCGCTACACAAAGACCCCAATTGGGCATATTATTATTGATCGGTGTTTAAGGTCACATACTTATGCACAATGGCTAATCGTGACCGTGATAGATTTACGGGTGGAGGAAGCCGAGTACCCGGAGAGAACCATCCAGAATTGACTAGCAACTGTCAGCTCATCAACATTCTAACTCTGTCCAAGCTCCATTCAAGCAGGGTTACAACGGTTGAAGAAATGTGCACCATCGACGTGCAGCACGCCTTAGTACACGGCGTCATCGTGCCCCCATGTAGGCAACCGGGATAAAGTTCCCTGCCCAAGGACCAAAATTGGGCATTTAATGTTGGTAGGTGTAATACAGATATATATTATTTGTACTTCAATTGGTTTGCCAAAACAATTGTAGTTTCCGTTTGTTACTTATAGTAACGAAAACAGCAGACAACTCCGAGAGCTGTCTGTTCTTTTCATTCATTGTATGCAATTAAAGGAAACTTGGATTTAATTTCTGTTGATTCCTTTGATGTTTCTTGAACAATTACCTGGTTCTTAATTTGTCCTTTCACGCTCTTCTTATAATCTCAAGGGAGATAACTTTATCGAATGTCGATTTTCAGGATGATATTAGTCAAGGATGGACCTAGTCGCAATCCGGTCGAAAGTATGTATCGACTTTTCTAAACACAATATTGTGCAATTATCTAATGCTATCTTCAACTAGTTTCCACAAATTACCCAGCGACAGGGAAAACTATTCAACTGTCTCCAAAGTGTAATAACCAAACACCATCAGCCACAACTTGAGCAGAAAGCAATTTGCACTTCACCGAAGACGATTGGTACATACTGAACTCAGTTATATGCTAAAACAACTTTAAAACAACATAAGAATTCATTTATTTTTCATCTAACGTAATACGTATAAGCCCATTTTTCTTTTCCTTGTGTTATTCATTTGTCTATTTCTTTTTGTGTCTTGTTTTGATTTCCAGTCATACATGTCGTCTATGGAACTAGATTTTATCAAGCCCCTTCTCCAGAGAGGATTCATAACGTGTAGTTTGCAATATAAAAAATACTGAAATAATGTAAAAAGAACAAAGCACTTTCTCGTCTAAAATATTAGAACGCGTTGAGATGAATGAAATTCCCAATAAACAGTAGCAGGGACCGATCAGGACTATTTAAAATACGCTCTAGCCTCGGAGCCTATTTTTTTCAATTCATGCGCCAGATTTCAATTTACGGAGTCACACTGCAGTTTGTAACACACTCTGCAAGTATGTAATAGCTCTCGTCATTTTCATTTAGTACATTATAGCAAACATTAATCTTCACTGTGGTTTCTGATCAAGTCTTGGCTGCCTATTTAGGCAGCCAAGACTTGATCAGAAACCGCAGTGAAGATTAATGCTTGGTAATTAAGACTTGAAGTATTAACTTAAGCACTCTTCAACAATGATAAATGATAATCATATATATAATACATGTAAGAGTATCTCTCTCGATTATCCATCGAAAGAATATCAAAATATGATCTGAGAAGTTACGCGCCAACTGAGAAGCCTATTTCTGAGATTTAAGAGCCAGGTCCTGATGTTTCAGAACCAAATACGCACTGGCGCATGCCCAGGTCGGTCCCTGAGTAGGGTATTGACTAAGGTACTGGAAAGCTTCGGAGTTCGATTTGAATCGAATCGTTAAGATGTTCTCAAAGTCCTTCTCCGCTTGAATACTCCTTCTGTTATCAGGTCTTCTACATGAGATCATATGACAGAAGATTTCATGTTCTTACATTTAGGGCTGAAACGGTTGACTCATTTTTCGTAACCGACTGACCGAGAGCTATAACCGGATAATATCCGGTTATCCATGGCCATAATTTCACCGAATATTGGATCAAAACTATTGGAATTGGAAAGCAGTATTCTCAAACTATTCCGTAGTGTGTATACAAACGAACGTTGTCGAGTACTCGACAACGTTCGTTTGTATACACTCTACGGAATAGTTTCTGTGATTACTCATTATTCACGGAAACTGCCGATCATTAACGAAGTCTTGAACACCAGTGGCGATTACTTTTCAATATACACAATGCGGCTTCGATGTGTAATCTTTTACAAAGGAGAAGCGGTAGATTTACTACGTTTTAAACGTGGAATTACGATCACTATCAACATTTCGGATAACCGGTTGACGGTATTTCTAATCGGTTAGGTAGCTAACTGGTTTCAAACCGATTATCCGGTTAACCATTTCAGTACTACTTACATTAGAACTGATGAGATCTGATGACAGAATAATATTTCAAGTCTCCCAAAGAGACCTGATAACAGAATACGAGTTCAAGTCTCCTATGACAGAATAAGATCTCAAATCTCCTTGGGGGACCTGATGATAGAAGAAGATTTCAAGTCTCCTACAGGAGAGCTGATGACAGAAAAAGATTTCAAGTCTCCTACAGGAGACCTGATGGCAAGACTTCAAGTCTCCTACAGAAGACCGGATGGCATGAGAATATTTCAAGTCTCCCTTCAGCAGACCTGATGACAGAAGAAGATTTCAAGCCTCCTACAGGTGACTTGGTAACAGAAGATTTCAAGTCCCCTACAGGAGAGCTGATGACAAAACACGATTTCAAGTCTCCTACAGGGGTCCCGATGACAAAAGAAGAATTCAAGTCTTCTGTAGGAGACCTGATGACTGAAGATTTCAAGTCTCCTACAGGAGAGTTGATGACAGAAGATTTCAAGTGTCCTACAGGAGAGCTGATGACAGAAGATTTCATGTGTCCTACAGGAAAGCTGATGACGGAAGGAGATTTCAAGTATCCTACGTGTGATCTGATGAAAGAAGAAGATTTCAAATTTCCTGCATGAGATCTGATGACAGATGAAGATGTCAGATCTACCACAGGAGACCTGATGAAAACGAAGATTCCAAGTCTCCTAAAGGGGATCTGGCGAGAGAAAAAGATTTCCAGTCTCCTACAGGAGAGCTGAAGGCAGAAGAAGATTTCAAGTCTCCTACAGGAGACTTGGCGGCAAGAAGAGTTCAAATCTCCTACAGTAGACCTGGTGGCAAGAAGAATATTTCAAGTCTACTACATGAGAGCTGATGAAAAAAGAAGATTTCAGATCTACCTCAGGAGACCTGATAAAACAGAAGATTTCAAGTCTCCTACATGAGATTGGATGACAGAAGATTTCAAGTCTCCTACATGCGATTGGATGACAGAAGAAGATATTTCAAGTATCCTACAGGAAATCTGATGACAGAAGAAGATTTCAAGTCTCCTAGGGGACCTGATGACAGAAGATTTCAAGTCTCATACATTAGAACCGATGACAAAAGAAGATTCCAAGTCTCCAACATGAGATCTGATGACAGAATAAGATTGCAGGTCTACCACAGGAGACCTGATGGCAGAAGAAGATTTTCAAGTCTCCTAGGGGGGACTTATGTCAGAAGATTTCAAGTCTCATACATTATACCCGATGACAAAAGAAGATTCCAAGTCTCCAACATTAGACCTGATGACAGAAGAAGATTGCAGGTCTACCACAGGAGACCTGATGGCAGGAGAAGATTTCAAGTCTCCTACGTGAGATCTGATGACAAAAGAAGATTGCAGGTCTACCACAGGAGACCTGATGGCAGAAGAAGATTTCAAGTCTCCTACGTGAGATCTGATGACAGAAGAAGATTTCAAGTCTCTTAGAGGGGACTTGATAACAGAAATTTCAAGTATCCTACATTAAACGTGATGACAGAAAAAAAATCAAATTTCCTACTGGAGACCTGATGACAGAAGAATATTTCAAGTTTCCTACAGGAAACCTGGTGACAGAAGATTTCAAGTTTCCTACATGGGTTCTGATGACAGAAGAATATTTCAAGTCTCCCAAGGAGAAGAAGAAGAAGAGTTCAAGTCTCCAACAGTTAAAACTAGAAGTCCTGTAATGAACTGTGCGCTTATCTAGGCTTAATTACGCGTAGGAAGTGCGCGCGATTGCCATATCGAATGGCATCCAAAGCACGGCAGGTTCTCCTGGTTACTCATAGCAAACACATGCAATGTTTCTGCCATTGGACCTCCGGGTTACCCGGAGGTCCATTTGCTGAAACATTGCTAGTGCACAGGCCATGTGCACAACATTTGATAGCCTTACCGTGGTCATAACGCGTATATTAAATCGACGTGCTATTTGTGCGCATTTCATGACATGATCTCCGGTTTTAACTGTACATGATCTCTGGTGACAGAAGAAGATTTCAAGTCTCCTGGAGAGGACTTGATGACAGAAGATGTTAATTCTCCTACAGGAGAGCTGATGACAGAAGAAGATTCCATGTCTCTTACGGGAGACCTGGTGGCAAGAAGATTTTAAGTCTCCTGCAGCTGACCCGAAGACAGAATAAGATTTCAAGTCTACTTCATGAGATCGCATGATAGAAAATTTATTTTCTCCTGGATAAGACCTGATGACTGAAGAAGGTTTGAAGTGTCTTGCAGGAGACCTGATGATAGAAGATTTCAAGTCTCCTACATGAGGTCTGATGACAGAAGAGGATTTGAAGTCTTCTACAGGAGATCTGAGGATAGAAGATTTCAAGTCTCCTACATGAGGTCTGATGACAGAAGAAGATTTGAAGTCTTCTACAGGAGATCTGAGGATAGAAGATTTCAAGTCTCCTACATGAGGTCTGATGACAGAAGAGGATTTGAAGTCTTCTACAGGAGATCTGAGGATAGAAGATTTCAAGTCTCCTACATGAGGTCTGATGACAGAAGAAGATTTGAAGTCTTTTACAGGAGATCTGAGGATAGAAGATTTCAAGTCTCCTACATGAGGTCTGATGACAGAAGAGGATTTGAAGTCTTCTACAGGAGACCTGATGATAGAAGATTTCAAGTCTCCTACATGAGGTCTGTTGACAGAAGAAGATTTCAAGTCTACTAAAAGAGACCAGGTGACAGAAGATTTCCTACATGAGGTCTGATGACAGAAGAAGATTTCAAGTCTCCTACAGGAGATCTGATGAGGGAAGAAGATTTCAAGTCTCCTACATGAGGTCTGCTGGCAGAAGAAAATTTGAAGTCTCCTACAGGAGACTAGACAACAGAAAAAGAGTTGAAGAAGGTTCCACTGTCGAAATACTTTGATTCCGTTTCTAGAACTATCCTTTTAAATTGATTTGGTCAAACAGACAGATAATTCGCCTTTAAGTACAATGTCTGAGTTTAGTTTAGCAATAGTTATGGTTCCAAGAAGGAGGAATATCTACTATTTTTAGTAGCGGGGAGATTCGATTCGATTCCCAGATTTTCTTCCTGATTCGATTCGACCCGAATTTTGGGTTTCACAGGGCCGGAGTATGGACGCAAATAATAACTTTTGAAAAGATATGCAGGTATGAGTTCAATATTCTGCGGAACACATTGTGTCAGGTGAATGATTCTGCGGCACTCTGTCTGGTGAATGCCAGTTACGAAAGTGAATTTGGATGCATAAACGTCACTGTTTTCCATTTTTGTATTCATTTGTCGTCAGGTTAGATATTAGTAGTATAGCATGTACCCGATCGTGCCTGATTGCCCGGACTTTTGCCGGTGCAACTAGTGTTAAATTCCCATAGGAATCGGACTTTTGCCGGTGCAACTTTTGCCGGTGCAAAAGTACGGCCCCTTTCAGCTAGATCCGGTAAATACTGTACGTACTGCATATATAGTATGCTATGGCATGTATAGTGATATATGTACGCATGGGGCTATAGGTATATATTATGGATAAGTGATGGAAAGATGATGGGAAAACTGGGTTTTTTAAAGTTTTTCCCGCGAAACGGTTGACGTTGCTATTGACGTCGTGACGTAATGATACGCGCGCGACGTCATAGAGATGCTGACCGCTATTATTGTCCAGTATACAATCTGACATAACGTTATTCGGGTCTATTACCCCCCTTAGTACTATTAACCTACCGAATCCTTTGTATTATCTTATGGCTGGTATTGGTAGTTTAGTCTTAGGCCAGGCAGTATTATACTAGGTTGTTTAGAATGGGAGGTATAGGGAGTACGTTATGGCAGGTCAAGTGGTATTGTGGGTGGGGGTGGAGGTAATGCCTGGCAGTATAGAACTGCGGTATAGTATGGACGATATATACCTCTGTGGGCCCCTGCAGGTCCTATGTTAGCCCTTAGTACTATTAATTCACCTGATGCTTCATGTTATCCTATGACTGGTATAGGTAGTATGCAATGCTAGGCATTGGGGTATTGTGGGTAGGGGTACTGCCTGGTAGTTTAGAACGGTACTATAGTCCCTTTTTTGTCACATTAGGCTGTGTAAAAGCCCTCAATGGGTCTAATGTAGTCTTACCAACCGCTTCCATCTTGTCGCCAAAGCTCCAAGGCCATTACAGGTCTATGGCCTATCTGTCCTATCATTAGCATCTACAACTTGTTGTAGTCTTGTTCCATTGCGGCCTTGTACCAGTACTATTGGCTTCTGTTATTCTGCCCCATATCTCAACCATTACTTCCTAGCTATACCTGCAGAGGCCCACAGAGGTATATATCGTCCATACTATACCGCAGTTCTTTTCTGCCAGGCATTACCCCCACCCCACCCCACCCCACCCCACACCCCACCCCACCCCACCCCACAATACCACTTGACCTGCCATAACGTACGTCCTATACCAGTCATTGAATAGTACAAAGCAATCGGCTGGTAAATAATATCGAGGACTGGACCTACAGGGGTATATACCATGCATCCTATGCCACCCGTTCTAAACAACCTAGTATAATACTGCCTGGCCTAACACTAAACTACCAATACCAGCCATAAGATAATACAAATGATTCGGTAGGTTAATAGTACTAAGGGGGGTAATAGACCAACAGATCATTCATCCTGTACTGCCAATCTAAACCAGCAATGACTATCTCGCAATACCACACTACCACCCACCCACCCACCCTACTGCTTGACTTAGCTATAGCAGACATAGGATTATATGAAGCATACGGGGGATTAATAGTACTAAGGGCTAATTTGGGACCTACATGGATATATACCACCACTACCATATCGCCGCCACCCCACACGAGAAGTCCGACATCCACTAACCCGAATAACGTTATGTCAGATTGTATACTGGACAATAATAGCGGTCAGCATCTCTATGACGTCGCGCGCGTATCATGACGTCACGACGTCAATAGCAACGTCAACCGTTTCGCGGGAAAAACTTTCAAGAAAACCCAATTTTCCCATCATCTTTCCATCACTTACCCATAATATATGCCTATAGCCCCATGCATACATATATCACTATACATGCCATAGCATACTATATATGCAGTACGTACAGTATTTACCGGATCTAGCTGAAAGGGGCCGTACTTTTGCACCGGCAAAAGTTGCACCGGCAAAAGTCCGGTTCCTGTGGGAATTTAACACTAGTTGCACCGGCAAAAGTCCGGGTAATCAGGCACGATCGGGTACATGCTATACTACTGATATTGTAATAGCTTCCTCTGTACTACACAGCAGGGTAAGACTAAAATGCACTGCAAAGTAGCAGTTTCTGCATACTTACAACACTGCAGGGTAAATCTCATTATATGCACTGCAGAGCAGCAGTTTCCGCACAATTACCACGCAGCAGTTTATGACCAAACACGCAAAGTATCAGTGTCCCCATAAGCATTACACAGCACCGTGAGACTAAAAAAATAACTGCAAAGTACATGTAGCAGTTTCCGCACACTTACCACACAGCAGAGTAAGACTACAAATGCATTGCAAAATAGCGGGTTCTGCACATTAACCACACAGCAGGGTAGGACAAAACAATGCACTACAAAAGAGCAGCTTCCGTACACTTGCCACACAACAGCGTAAAACTTAACCCTTGAACCCTGGTGGTATCTTCCATGTCAGTTCAATGGAAGCAATAGGAATAGTCCATAATTATATTTTGTGGGTAGAGCAATTAATATTTTCAGCGTGTAGCCTTCGGTCTGCACGTTGAATATATTAATTGATCTATCCCACACTTTAACTTAGCAGTCATTCTACTTAACCCTTTACCTAACGTAACGGACAAAACCGGCCAGCGCTATTCTCAAATATTGCCAATTAATTTTCATTATTTTTTTCAATTTTTGTCTCAAAAACATAGGTTATGACCCCTCGTTGGAACGAGCTCGTCGAGCTCGTTCCAACGAGGGGTCATAACCTATGTTTTTGAGACAAAAAATGAAAAAAAATAGTTATTCAAGAATTATTTTTGCAAGTGTCGTCTGCTTTTTAGGTTAGGTAAAGGGTTAATGAAAGTATAACGTACCATGTTTCTGTGCCGGAAAAGCGGCCGCTCAAGTTCAAAGCGTTCAAATGCATTGTAAAGTAGCGTTTTCTACATATTTATCACACAATAGTGAAAGACTATAGACCACTACCACGTAGCAGTTTCCCCATACTTGTTACACAGCAGTGTAAGACTAAACATGTACTGCAAAGTAGCAGTTTCCGCACTTTTACCATACGGCAGAGTAAACAAAACATGTACCGCGAAGTAACAGGTTTCCGCACTCTTACCACACGGCCGAGTAAGTCAAAAAAAATGCACTGCGAAGTAGCTATTGCCGCAACCTTATTACAAAGCCTCGTAAGACTAAAGCACGCACTGAAAAGTAGCAGTTTCCGTAGACTTATCACACGCGGCAGTGTAAGACTAAACTGGAATACAAAGTAGCAGTTTCTGCACATTTATCACACTGCAGTGTGAGATCAGAAATTTATTGCAGAGTACCTTCCATGTGAACACTACTTATCACCAACAGCGGAGATGCAGATGAGGTGCCGCTAGTCTCTCCTGACCCCTTTGGTCAGATTTTGAATGTTTCAGTATATACCTCGGTTCACACTGTTGCTGTTAGCACCGTGCATAAATAATGTATGTCCGCCTTATATTCCTCCTTAGGCACGTTTCGTCATTTAATTGAAGACGTTCTCACCAGCGTTGCTACTACCACTCAGGAGATAGAAAATCATCCTTATTGGCTCCAGCCTTCGTATGTGCTCTCTTCAGATGGTACGTTCATTGTTTGGGGGAATGTGCTGCAAGCTAACAAGCTACAATGGCACGCCGCAGAACATTTGAAAATGAAAAAAGAAGCGAAATATTCTAGTTACGTATTTTTTTGCTTTTCTTTTCTTCTCTGAGGCGCCACCTGCAATCATATTGCTAGTCTCACTCATTTTTTTATTGGTGCTTAACGCCACATCAGCAGCTAAGGCTATATCGTGACAAGAAAACGATGGAAAGTAAAAAATGCCATTATCAAGTATAAAGTAAAAAGTTTGAATAAAAATAGAAAATAACTACAATAGAAATGTCAAAGACAGGAGTTGTTTGAGCAGCAAGGAGTAATGAGATAAGAGAAGTGAATAACTTATAAATCAACCTGATGAATTGAGACTTGTAGAATTTAGATTAAAAGTATACAAACAATTTTAAAATTTATAAAAAGGTTGATTACGAACACACGGTCGCGGTATGGAGAACTACCAACACGACGAGTAGCGAGGCAATCCTCGCTGACTCAGTCGCGCGGGGTGTTCTCACATTTGCCAGCAGGCATTGTTCTCATTAAAAAGGTGTTAATAGCTTAGACAATCGAGATTTGAAGTACAGTACGTGGAGAGTGGATTGTAACTAAATCACCCACAGAGTGGAGGTATCACTCAAGCTATAACTTTAAAATTTTGTACTTATAAACAAAAATCACAAGCAATGTTTCAGCCAATGGACCTCCGGGTGTAACCCGGAGGTCCATTGGCTGAAACCTTGCTTGTGCTTGTTCTGCTTTGCAACAAATATGTAATTATTGCTTCGGTGGAATCTCCACTCTGCGGGTGATTTAGTGATAATACACTCTCCACGTACTGTATAGTCTATACTATATTGATATACACATTTTGCGCTTATATACTTGAAATACCAATTAAGATATATATTTATTTATAAATATCGTCTCTTCAGTAAAACAATACGCCATCTGCAATGCTGAGACATTGCAGATGGCGCCATCTTGTACTCGGGGGACGATATATTGTTGAATTTAAAATTTTAAACTTGTTTTTCACAACGCAATTGTGAATTTAAACAGTGCATTCCATTTTTGACCGACGGAGCAAGATTTCGCGCTGCTGAAATTTAAACTTTTAGCTCTAACGTAAACAGATCTTTCTAATGATTGTTCTGATTTGTGCTTGGAAGTTGATGACTGCTAAGTTAGTTATCACATTTTTGATTGCCAGCTAATTTCCAGTCATCGCCGATTCGTCGTAAAAACTGCTAACAAACAGAGGACCAACGACTGTGAATATCTGTCATCAATACTAATACAGACTATAGCAGAGGTGTGAAAATGTCCAACTCCAGCCTGCTGACAAAGTGAGATACACCGGTCGAATGGGTAGCATATTAATGAGTGGTGATACGAGAAAAAGTGGAAAGGTATAAAACAGCCTGATGATTTTTTCCAGTTTAAAAGAATAAAAAACAATTTTAAAATTTATTAAAAAGGTTGATTACTTTGAGAAACGGCAGGACTTTATGCGGGCTAGTATGATACAATAGATCTTTTGGAGATCCAACTGTGAAAGACTGCATTCTGACTTGATTAAATTCAGTGCAATGTAAAAGAACAGAGCAAATATTTCATCTAGATTTGGGAGAATCCATTTGGGTTCTCCAGAAAATGGTTACGAGAATCCATACCTGCAACGAGTGTCCTAGGATCCCATGAGGCCTCCATGGTTGAATCTCGGTTGTATACTGATAACACACGTTAACCCTCTACCAGCACAGCTTTTAATTTTTAAAACATAAACTGATTTTGATAATGTTTTGAAACACAAACACTATTTACCAATGAAATCTTACAAATATGGCTGTCATTGGAACCGGCTCATTGAGCTGGTTCCAATGACAGCCATATTTGTACAATTTTATTTACAAAGTGTCAGGATATTTCGCCATGTTAATTGGCTATTTTGCTGCCGCTATGATAGGTACAGGGTTAAATTGACTCAATTTGTTTCATGCGAATTCTAGCAGAGGCCTAGCGGGGATGCAGCGCGAATCTACATGGATTCTTGCTGGACGCGTTGCGCGAATCTTTGCGTGAATCGATTCTCAGATTCTCGTCGAAATATAAGCCCTGAAGAATGTGCTCCACTGACAGCACTTGCTTCAAGGAACACACTCTGGTCGCATATTACCCTCTAACACAAAGGAATGTGTAAGTCTGGTATGACCAATATGACATCATGTCAAAACTACATGATCTTTTCTACAAAGGTAACGAGACGAGTAGTGATACAAAATATTTGGTCGGAAGTAATGGAGCTTGCTATTTGTCGTCCCATCCCATTCCGCCGTCTCACTCTCAAGGACATAATTATACATGTTAGGTACCCACGTTGACGACTCAGATGCCCTTCTCTAAAATCTTCCATTTTTCCTTCAAAACATAGCTCATATCCAATCTTTGGGACGGACTCGTCCCAACGAGATGCCATATGCTATGCTTTGGAGGCAAAACATGAAAATGAATGGCATTTTTACTGAGAATACTGCAAGAAGTGTGTGTACCGCGCGTTATGTAGTTTTTTTAATGTATTTGTTATTGTGATTTAACCCTTTACCCAACGCAGACGATATCGAAATTTATTATTTTAAATATAATTTTGTTTACATTTTTCATACAATTTCAACAAAACCATATCATGTGACCCCTTGTTGGAACGAGCTCGTTCCAACGAGGGGTCACATGATATGGTTTTGTTGAAATTTGTTGAAAAATAATATTTTTTCAACTGCGGAATTTACATATTACGCGGGCGGATGCGGGCGATTCGTTGGGTAAAGGGTTAACGATACTTTCGACAGCCTAGGTAATCGTGCCCCAACGTGGGCAATCCCACACATTATGTAAAGGATGAATATTGTAGTGTCGGTTAACGCTATGGAAGTGTCGCTTCTTTTCCCAAAAGTTTGGTCCGTGGCCTACTTAAAAATATCTTTAACCGCCCTTGCTCATCTTTCAGTTGTTTTTTGAATTTCAATCACTTTTTGGAGGTCAAATGTACGGATGGCGAAGTTGGGAAACTCGGAAAGAACCACAGTGCAACGGCGAGGAACTATCGAACTCTACCACTTACTAAAACTGCAGGGGTAGTATCATTTGAAGGCAATTGTACCGCCATCGTGTACACAATGCTACCCTCAATCAAGCCTGGGAATAAATAGCCTGCATTGTGACCTGTTAGCAGGTTATGCTTTATAACAAGGTGGTAACCTATGGGAAAAAGGTGTTGAAATACATTTCCGCTTTCTCTGTTCTTACTGTGCAAATCTCAAGTTGTGTACGTCTTGACAGAAAGTCCGCCCAAATAAATAGCAACAACAAACGCGCGATCTCACTTCGGCGAGATCGCGCGTTTGTCGTTGCTATTTATTTCGACGAAAATTCTGTTAAGGTGTAAACGACTTGCCACTCTTGTTATATGTGGATGCAATGCTCAACCTTTGAGTCGAATTTCTTCCCAAAGACTGCCATATCTAATTGGTAGAACATGCGGGATTAGGGAATTAATTTATGCTGTGTTTTATCGTAACATCTACGGCGTTCGCGTATTTTACTACTGAAGTAACGGTCACGTGATCTAAACGATCCTTCGCAAGTTATTTCCAGGCGTGTATTTTTAATTTTTTTTTTTGTTTATTAGTGTTTAACGACACATTAGCAGCCAGGGTCATATCTCGTCGGTGACAGTTTTACGGGTGGAGGAAGCCGGAGTATCCGGAGAGAACCACCGAGCAACGACGAGCAGCTGTCAGCTCTCCAACATCGTAACTCTGAACACTGAATCGCGGCGCAGGCAGGGTTAGATTGGTTGAAGACATGCGCACCACGGACGTGCAGTACGCCTTAGTACACAGCGTCATCGTGCCCCCATGTAGGCAATCGGGGTGTAGTGCCTTGCCCAAGGACACAACGCGGGAGCGCGAATCAGTCGCTGATATGGTCACCCGTCCAACTATTAACCGCGCGACGTAGCTTAACTTCGGTGATCTGACGAGAACCGGTTACCGCGACGTCACCGCGCCCCCTCCAGGCGTGTATCCTACTCCAACATATGCAATCGGGATAAAGTGTCTTGGCCAAGGACGCAAATGCAGATGAAGCCGGTCAGAAGCGAACCGTATATCTTTCGACCTCAAGTCCACTCTTCCAACCAATGAGCCATCATGCGCAATGGCGTTTAGTTTGAGAATGTTACCATTTGACATTGGTGCACTTAAGTCCTATCTGCCATTGTTGTGCTGTCTACAAGTATGGACCGATAAATACAGCGACCACGATTGTTCTGCCAATCAATACAAACGTTATGCCCTTGAAGTGAATATCCCGAGCTATTATCGAAAATAATAACGCCTATTTGGCATTGACACGAGGACATTTGTATTTTCGACGCATTCTATTTACAGATAAGCACAGACCATATATGTGTCCATGCACGAACGTTTGGACCTGATTAATGCAAAGGCGTGTGTGTTCCATAATGAAACTCTGTACTTATATGGTGTCGTAAATTGCGTTTATTTACAATCAATATAATCAAACTCCCCCTTTCAGGCTACCGTTACTACCGTTTGAATCGAACGCCCAGACATAGTTAATGTCTTATTGGAATTAGTTATGAGAAACTTTGACATCAAGTATTTAATTTCCATTCCACACAGCACATTATGTCAAACATTCGCAAGTAAAATGATTAAAGCTGGCGATAATATGTTAGCAAAGTTGTCTATCAGATGTTGATTTAGTATGTATGAATATTTTTATCTTATGTAGCTTCAGCTTTAGTCGAAATGCATTACAATTTAGCATTATCATTTTTATTTACGCCTATAATCACCTATTAATCATATGCAAGCTGCCACGACTCACATAGTAGTCCAAAGGTCCCCGCATTTAGCAACCAGTGCCGTTATCTCGTCGCCTAACTCGAATCGCAGACAACTTGCCCTAACACTTCATGTCATTAATTAATGCCTAATTAGGTCTAGATTTATATCAGATTTATACAAAGCTTCGAAATTCGTCCCGGTAATTCGATTCGATTTCGATTTTCGGAAACAGCCTTGTATAAGCTAAACAAGCTTACTGCTGAATCCACTTCAGTTTATGTACTATTGTGTTAATATGTAATCTGTTCTACAACATGTTTTCTGAAATAAATATTGTTTAAACTAATTCGATTCCCGTAGGGCTATTTCGGACATTTTTTAATCACCCCAGTGTTCTCAAAATCCTACAAAGTGTCTCCTCTTGGACGTTTCTACTGTCACCAGGTCTCCTGTACATGAAGAGTTCAATGAGTATCCGCCTCCTAAACTATGTTGTTTTCGTTTCTGGAATATCCCGCTTTTTTGATTAACTTGCCCACGCAGATAAGTCGTTGTTGAATATAATACGGAGTGGAGATTCACACCATCTGCTGTATTCACCGGTTGTGAGAAGATGCAATATCTCAACGTGGAAGATGGTTAGATTCGATTCGAGACTCGATTCGATTTGAAATTCTGTTTTGGTTCGATTCGAATGGAAATTTGCCTTTCGCGTAGCCGTACGTTACATTACTTACGGTTAAAACTAGAAGACCTGTCATGAAATGAGCTCAAATAGTACGTCGATCTGTGCGTTAGTCTACGCGTTATGACCATATTAAGGCTATCAAATTCTGTACATATGGCCTGTGCACAAGCAATGTTTCAGCCAATGGACCTCCGGGTAACCCGGAGGTCCATTGGCAGAAACATTGCCTGTGTTTACTATGAGTTACCAGGAGAACCTCCCGTGCTTTGGATGCCATTCGATATGGCAATTGCGCACAATTCCTACGCGCAATTAATCCTAGGTAAGCGCGCAGTTCGTGACTGTATTATGTAACTTACCCACGTATTTTCACACTTCTCGTGAGCTTGGGTGGATGGGGATCGTAAACCGGATAGATCTAATGAAACACTGTTATCGTTACTCTTTGATAAATCTCCTCGACAGCCGATGCTGCAAACTTATGTTCTAGAATATTAGGAATTCAAATACAAAGACAGGATGGACTGAGCAAGTGAGGGAGTGGCTAAAAAACTATTCAATGTAAATCTGACTTAGAAGTGGAGACAACCCAAGTTAAAAAATCGTAAGAAAAAGAGTCATAAAGGATCGTAAGCGAAATTTGCGCGAGGGTATCAAAGCAATGAGGTCTTTGGGTGGTCTGCGTGATAAAGAGAAGCAATGGACATTCGTTTCACTTTCGCCTGAAAAATATTTGGCGTTGGGCGTTTGACATTCGTTTGGTCACATAATATATGGTTTTGTTTTCAGGAAAATGTCTTTCTTCAGCTGTTCACTTTGTTAATTACGCGGTCGAGTGCGGTCGATTCGTTAGCTAAGGGGTTAAAAATATATCAAGGGAACTCTAATTGTCTGCCTCAACATCTGAACAAAATGTGTTTTGAATATGCGCATGACTTACATGATTTGCGAAGTCCAACATTTGTGATATGTCGCAATCTGATTGTAACATTAGCCGTTTATTCTGTGTTAATCTTTAGTACCAATAACAATTCATTATTGGCAACTTTTCTGTTTTTTTTACTCCATTTATTAAACTAATGGTTTTCTGTGGATACTTGAATCAACATACGTGACGTCAATCTTGTTTATTCAGTACTTCTAAGCAATAAATAACCTTTATCTGAGAAGGGTAGCCGTGTACTAAAGTGTCCCAATACACTCTTATCAGATAAAAAAAAAGTTCATACCAGCATGATATTCACAAAACAAATAAAGAAACATTTGATGGTATATATAAATGCGAGATTGATCTCAACGGAATAGGATTGAAAAATGACTGAAATTCCGAAACCTATCATTTCTATGGTACGTGAAGAGTGAGTTACCGTAAACACATTCACGGTGTTTCCACCCAAATTGTCAGCTTGATGATAAGTCTCGATTCGATGGTAAAACACGAGAAGCACAACTAAGTTTCGAACCTCCAAGTTAAACTTGTAGATCAATTTGTTGAGACTATTCTTGTGCTTTTACAGCAAGGGGTTAATAATAGAAGTGCGAAAATCCACTCCGCGGGTGTCATAGTGGTAATATCGTTCCCATGCAGTGAACTGACATTCTGAGCCTAGAGTACCTTACGCCACAATTAGAGCTGTAGGTTAACCGAAACCGAACCGAGGTTTTTTGTTTTTTTTTAAAACCGAAACCGAAACCGTCGACATCCCGTAATCTAAGGTTTTTCGTTTTTATTAAAATACTCTCTTGCTGCAGACATTCACAGAATGTAGCCATCCCAGAGTAGTGAGAGTGCCCAGACACTGCCAATGGCAGTGTCTGGGTACTCTCACTACTCTGGGATGGCTACATTCTGTGAATTTCCGACATTTCAGCTTAGTTGTGTTCGCATCTTTCCTCAAGTTGTGCGTAGGTGTCAGACCTCGAAAAATGGCCAAGCACAATAAAAGTTCTGTATATTTAGGTAGTTATTATATTGGCCTTCCTTATATATTATAGCTTATTTCGGGCATTCATTGAGTTTCGTTCAATTTCACTGCTATTCGGTTATGATTCCAGACATATAGAATGAGTTTTATTGAATTTTATTTGGCCTCATGAACAAACCGAAAACCGAACCGAACCGATGTTTTACTCAACCTGAAAAACCGAAATCGAACAAAAAACTTAAAAAACCTACAGCTCTAGCCACAATGCTTCCATTCCACAAGCGTTAAACAGTCGACGTATTGTACTGTTAACCCTTCAACTAGTGTAAGTTGCCAATGTTCTTAACCGATTTAACCCACAGTCTCTAGGGCACTTGTCGTAGGAGCAAAAGTTAATGTGTGTATATATAGCGTTTTGTTAGTTATCGATAGTTTAATGTACATTTTACTGAATATATATTAATTTTTTGAAATACCAATGCATGTCATTTAACCCATTACCTAATATATCTGACCCAGCGCCATTCACATAAAATCATTTAAGGCTGCACGTTGAAAATATTTATTGGTGGACCCCCAAGTAATCAATATGGACTCTCCCGATTGATGTTATTGAACTGACGTGGAAGATCCATTAGGGTTCAGCCGGTTAATTATGCAGGCGAATACGTCAATTCATTAGATAAAGGGTTATAAATATATCAAGGGAACTCAAATGGTCTGCCTCAACATCTGAACAAAATGCGAATACATTTTCTATATTTAGAAAATTTCGTAAAGGGGGCGTAGCTAAATATAGAAAGTATTCAAACATTTCAAAACAAAAAAATTATACTTTTGAAATGTTTGAATACTTTCTGTATTCAGCTGCAGCCCCTTTTGGAAATTTTCTGAATCCGCCCATGTGAATATATACCGAGTCAAAAAAGAAAGTATAATAGAAACAAATGTGAAAAAATAGCATAAAGGATGAAATATAATAGTTCTAATGTTGCATGTTTGTGGACAAGAAGTAGTGCAAAGAATTTATTTACATGTTGTGGTTGTCCACCAGACCGTATGCAATTTTGCTACGGATTTCAAAATAGCATGTGCTACCCCCAGAATGTCCAATTGAATGGGTGACCGACAATTTTCTTTGTGTAATGCTGTGCTAGAGAGCCTGGGTTATTGAGAAAACACGCTAGTTTTTGTCTTCCACATTTTAAAAAAATGTCAAGGTTAACCAAATATCAGAGGTTACGTGCCATTGGTATACATAAGTTTGGGATGCCACCAGCTGAGCTCGCTTCTGAGTTCGGAGTCACTGTGGCCATTATTTACCGTCCCACTGGAAGGTATAGAACCACTGGATCTACCGCGTTCAGGGTTATCAAAAGTTACGACCCCTGCACAAGTCCGACACATCAGGACGTCTCACTTGCGGGATCGCTTCCTTCCGGCACCGAGGTCAGCAGCAATTACTGCAGGCATAACTAACAATAGAATCAGTGCGCAAACTGTCCGCAACAGACTCGCTAAACACGGCATCCCAAGTAGGCGTCCATACCACGGACCAATCCTTACCCAACGCCATCGTACCGTCAGAATGGAATGGGTTCGTCAGCGTGTACGCTGGACTCAGCAGCATTGGGGCACAGTTTTAGTTAGTAATGGATCACGATTTTGTCTATGGCGCGCTGATGGTAGGGCCAGAGTGTATCACCGGCGAGGAGAACAGTTTTCGGATGCTTGCGTGCGGGAATGCGACCGTTTAGGCGGGGGTAGTGTAATGGATTAGGCAGGAATTTCCTTGCACCATCGAACGCAGATGATCTTCATCAATGGTAATCTGACTTAACAGCGATATGGGGATGGAATTCTTAACGCTGTTGTTGTCCCGTTGTTCAACGCTAACGTCGGATTGCAGTTATTCCAGCAAGACAATGCCCGATGTCACGTGGAGCATATCGGACGTGATTATGACCGATTTACAGTTTTATAGCATGAGAAGGAAGAAGGGTCAGCTAATTTGATAAAAAAGTACAGGCAGGGCAATAACTCGCGAACGACCGTTTAGGTCGTTGGGGTAGGTCAATTGTAAAATACAGGTTAGGATAAAACAAACATCCCAAATTAACTTCCTAATCCCGCACGTTTTATCAGTCAGATATGGGAGAAATTCGATTCAAAGGTAGCCAGAGCGAGGTGGAACGTTAGTTGTTGCGTATTATTCAAACTAAAATTCGGTCAAGACGTACTCAACGCAACAAGATGTATTGCGCAGTTAAAACAGTAAAGGGGAAAAACATTTCAACACCTCTTCCCTATACGTTACCACCATGTTATGTAGCGTAACCTGCTAACAGATTACGATATAAGCTCGTTTTATACCATGATTACCTATTCTACTATATATAAAAAACATGTGACATAAATTTTAGCTTTACACACCAACCGTGGTTAACACGCCAGCAATGGGATTTCAGTAGTAAAAATTTACACCTACAGTTAAAACTAGAAGTCCTGTCATGAAATGGGCACACACAGCACATTGATCTGCGCGTTATTGTACGCGTTATGGCCATAGTAAAGCTATCAAATTCTGTTCACATGGCCTGTGCACAAGCAATGTTTCAGCCAATGGACCTCCGGGTAACCCGGAGGTCCAATGGCAGAAACATTGCATGTGTTTGCTATGAGTAACCAGGAGAACTTACCGTGCTTTGGATGCCATTCGATATGGCAATTGCGCGCAATTCCTACGCGCAAATAAGCCTAGATGAGCGCACTATTCGTAACAGGACTTCTAGTTTTAACTGTACAGTGGAACTACATCCCAATTGACCTTTGGTGAACTCACCTTGAATGCAAACCTGTCTCAATGTATCACTCGTCTCCTCGTGAAGAAAGAAATGAAACCCGCAAGTGTTTATTACGTTTTTAAATAAGTTTACCACATAAGCTACCAAAAAATAACAAACATACAGTACGTGGAGAGTGTATTATCATTAAATCACCCGCAGAGTGGAGATTACACCCGAGCAATAATTGCAAATTTGTTGCAAAGCATAATCAGCACCAGCAAAGTTTCAGCCAATGGACCTCCGGGTTAAACCCGGAGGTCCATTGGCTGAAACATTGCTTGTGTTTTTTGTCGATATATACAAACTTTGAAAGTTATAGCTTGGGTGATAACTCCACTCCGCGGGTGATTTAGTTACAATCCACTCTCCACGTACTGTACGTTGTCTCATGTTAATAAGGCATCCATAAATCGAAATAGTATGTTATTAAAATGAAAAATAAGCCGTCACTTGCGCATTTCGTTTTCTATTTCGTTTCGGCGATAAAATTGCCAGAAGAAGCACCGCCCACCGGTGCTCGTAAAAACAAAAACAAATTCGCATGTGTGAATATTGATTTATGTAACATTCAAACTCTTATTAATCTGACGATCATGGTATAAATAAAATATACCCAAAGTAGTTTGGTGCACCAAATGTTCACCACTCATGGTGAAGTGGTTTTAACCGCGCGCCAAAGGTTCGCGGTTAACACCACTTCACCACTCATGGTGAACATTTGGGGTATATTTTATATATTTCCAGGCTCGAAGAACTGTTTTCCAGACGGTTCTGATCAAGCATAATAGTGGTCCAATTGAGATGTTGGTTAACTGGTAGAGTGCTGAAAGCCCATATTTGGGCTTTACTCTGAAGTGTAGGTACCGTAACTTAAAGGCTACATATTCAGTCGAAGTGCTCCACATTATGTTTTAAGTGAAATTATTTTATATGTATGGATTTCCCTTGTTATAATTTATGGGAGAGTGCCCAAAGGCACTCTCCCATAAATTGTAACAAGGCAAAGTCATGTGAACAAATTTTTGTGATCAAAAATAATTCAGCACTCTACCAGTTAAGGCGCCGCATGTACCTGGTGAGAGGCATGCGGCCACACTTGGTGACGCTTCCTCGCATTCCTCCATTGTAGTTCTATTTCGTTTTCTTAGCGTTGCCTCAGGGATTTTTATCATGGCACTTGGTGGTCATAATTAGTGTTTTCTGGCTTTATCTTGCTCCTTTGACTTGCGGTTTAGCTGGGCTAATAATCGGCGCAATTGGTGTCGGGCAGGTGTCATTACTTCTTTTATTCCATTTGGGCTGTTCTTTAAGATCTTTTTCTGGCTAGTCAAGTCCCTCTCTATCCATTTTAACTTGACTGATATAGTTACTGGTTCCGATGCTCTGCCGTTTATGTACTCTTTTCTTTTAGCTGCGTTTACCCTTATTCGCATCTCTCTGATGATGGTGTTCATGACCTTTGTTGAGGTCTGGCCGGACTCTACTGGGTCCAAAGTAAGCGGTGAATAAAGAGCAGGAGTGGGAGAGACGACAACCTTAACTTCTGCCTCTCTCTCCACGGGACGTTTCGTATCCATCGGCTCCTTCGGTGAAGGGATGGGTCATCAGATGAGTAGAGCTGTGAGGTGGGGTGAGGAAGTAGTGATTGTATCCTCCTCTTTATTCCCAACATCCTTCGCTTTATTTTTGTCAGGAAATCTATCAAGTACCGTGTGTCACATCGCTTGGTCGAATGGTTTATCTTCTTCTTCTTTCTCTCTGCCGCAGTTGAGGTTCCATTCTCCTTCGAGTGTGATTAGGGTGAGTCCTCTCACAAAGGGTACTACCTCTCCTCGAACCAATGGGGTATGAGATTTTAGGGCTAACACGTCTCTCTTGATCTTGTCTGGAAATTTCATAGTTCCAGTCTGAGGGTGCTGCCTTTTCGTTTGTTTATTTAGTGGGGTTTTACGACATTTGCAACAGCCAGGTTCACCCCGTATCAGGCAGTTTTACGGGTGAAGGAAGCCGGAGTATCTGGAGAGAACCATTTGACAGCGGCGAGCAACTATCAGACACATCAACGTACTAACTCCGCACAAGCAGTGTTAGCACTAGTTGGAGACAAGTGCACAATCGACGTGTAGTTCGCCTTAGTACACAGCGCCACTGTGCCCCCACGTGGGGAATCGGGATTAAGAGACTCGCCCAAGGACACAAGGCAGTACCCCTGGCTGAGATTGAACCATGAACGTTTCGGTTTGAAGTCCAATGCCGTAACTACTGAGCCATCACGCTCCCTGCTCCTTTTTCGCCCTGACTTCTTGACGTCTTCGCCGAGCGTGCACAACAGTGGTCGGAGCAGTAGCCAATATTTATTTAAACAAGCATCAACAGTCAAGTTACATGAAATCGTGGTAATTACGTGCCTGCTGTAATGTGGTTGACACACTGACACAAGGTTGGCATGCAATAAAAAATTTTGTCACCTTTTCGTGACATTTAATTATGGTTGCACGGCTTCTCATTGCAGGCGTCTGACATCCATTAACGAGGTGTTACCGTTCAACCAGCATCGTGTTGTAAAGTCATTAAGACATTTCTAATGCAAAGAACGCAGAGACTCCGCTCATAGATGTATAGTTCGAGATAAGCGTGGGCATTCACTGTGGGTGTGGGTGGTGGATAAGTCCTAATTTCACTATCACAACACTAATTTAACCCTCTAGCTAACGAAACAACCGACCAGCGCTTTCCACAAAAGATCGCCATTCAAATTTTAATTGTTTATTTTTGCCTTTAACCCTTTACCTAACGTGAAAAGCAGACGACACTTGCAAAAATAATTCTTGAATAACTAATTTTTTTCATTTTTTTGTCTCAAAAACATAGGTTATGACCCCTCGTTGGAACGAGCTCGACGAGCTCGTTCCAACGAGGGGTCATAACCTATGTTTTTGAGACAAAAAATGAAAAAAATAATGAAAATTAATTGGCGATTTTTGAGAATAGCGCTGGCCGGTTTTGGCCGTTACGTTGGGTAAAGGGTTAAAACATAGCTTATGATCCCGCATTGGAACGAGCTCGTCCAGTTCGTTCCAATGACGAAACATGAGCCATGTTGTGGAGGCAAACAATGAAAACTACTAATCATGAGAGACAAACTGCAAATCTACTCGGGTTCGGTAAAGAATTAACAGCCAAGTAGAGAGAATTACACAACCAAATCCAGCTCAACTTAGAAAACACGAAACAGTATTACTTATTTATTGGTGTTTAAGGTCACATACTTATGCACAATGGCTAATCATGACCGTGATAGTTTTACGGGTGGAGGAAACCAGAGTACCCGAAGAGAACCACCGAGCAATGACTAGCAGCTTACAGCTTCCCAATATCGTAACTCCGCACTGCAACACAGGCAGGGTTAGATTGGTTGAAGACATGCGCACCAACGCCGTGCAGTACGCCTTAGCACACGGAGTCATCGTGCCCCCATGCGGACAATCGGATTTAAGTGCCTTGCCCAAGGACACAACGCGTGAGTCCGAATCGATCGCTCAGACGGTCACCTGTGCGAGGACTAACCGGGCTCGACGTTGCTTAACTTCGGTGATCTGACGAGAACCGGTTACCGCAACGCCATCGCGCCACCAACGGGAATCAGTATAACTTCTAAAGAGAAAACTGCATACCGGAAAGTGTAAAAAAATATTTCCCGGCAATAATTTATATTTTTGCGTCCTCACTCTTTAGACAAATAGTTTGAAATGTACTTGTCCAATTTTCGGACTGACTTGACCTGGTCAACTTCCACAACTCACCCAAAGTACTTTGGTTTGTTTGTTTACTGTCTCCGAATGTTGCTACATGTACCACCACCAATGGACAATCGCAACCGCAACAGAAACATGAATCCATTTTGAGCAGTTATTTATGTTTGTGTTCTTTGTGGTCTGCGCTGGAGCGCGGTGGCACAGTGGTAGACTGTTGGACTTCTATGCTAGACGTTCCGAAATCGATCCTCGTCCGGGACGACCCGCGTTGTGTCCTTGGGCAAGGCACTTTATCCCGGTTGCCTACATGGGGGCACGATGACGCCGAGTACTAAGGCGTACTGCACGTCGATGGTGCACTTGTCTTCAACCGCTGTAACCCTGTTTGAGCGGTTGCTTGAAGAGAGTTAGAATTTTGAGGAGCTGACAGTTGCTCGTCGATGCTTGGTGGCTCTCTCGAGGTACTCCGGCTTCCTCCACCCCTTAAAACTGTCACGGTCGCGATTTGCCATTGTGCATAAGTATGTCACCTTAAAACACCAACAGATAAATAACTAAATATTGTGGATTGCGCATTAAAGAACTTGCGAATCCGATGTAGGTGTTTCCTTTGATGCCTGTGACAAATAATTGGCTGTTATGGCAAACAAGAGTTACTCGGGTTCCTAGAATTTCACGCAGTGAGCAACTTAAGGAACTATATGGCCGCGGGTGGAAATTTGTTCTGACCTTTTCTCGCCGTCAAGAAGAAAATAAAGCTACCGAAAAGCAAATTAATTTTGTAGTGTATTGTCCATGGAGATGAGAACTCGGTGAATTTTAAATTCTACCTGTTGTTGATACATTGCTGAAATCATCCTGAAATATGGTCTGAATCAATCAAAAATTGCTCATTGGCGCAACCAAAGTGTATTTAATTCGAAGGTATAGTACGGACGTCGTTGACTGATCATTTTTGACGGGTCTGTAATGTATCCACGGATGCAACAATGTTAGATTCCAAACACAAATTATAGAAATAATCTTTAAAAAATTAATTAAGGAAGCACCGGGTGGAACCCGGTGGTTCATTAATTAAAATTTTAAAGATGATGATTTTTATTGCCTGGTGAAAGCATGCATTGACATCACTGCCTATGTGTGGATTACGACAATCCATGGAGACTGGACTGTAATGCATAAGCATAGCCATCAGTAATTTATTTGTTCATTTATGTATTAGTGCTTTGCACCACATCAGCATCTAAGGCTATACAGTGGTGATATATCCATATATATTTTCACAATAGAGTTCATTAACTGTGAGAAAATAAAGTTATTCATCACAAACAGGAAATGAGTATACTGTAATGAAAGAAACAAAAGTGGTGCATAAATGATATCCAGAATTTACTGGGCATTATTTAACTCAATCTGATGATTGAAAGAAACTTCAAGATGAAATGTAGTTTAAATAGAGAGTAATCGCTTGATTGGACTGGTTACGTGAAATAATTCATGTGGGGTGAGGGACGTTGTACAAACACGAGTGCGCGAATGCGCACGAGTGTTTTACAATATAGTCCCTCGCCTCGAATGAATTATTTCGCGTAACCAGTCCAGTCAAGCGATTACTCTGTTTATTACTTTTCATTATTAACGATAATTATATTATTTAACCCTTTACCTAACGTAACGGCCAGCGCTATTCTCAAAAATCGCCAATTAATTTTCATTATTTTTTCATTTTTTTGTCTCTAAAACATAGGTTATGACCCCTCATTGGAACGAGCTCGTCGAGCTCGTTCCAATGAGGGGGTCATAACCTATGTTTTTGAGACAAAAAAATGAAAATAATAGCTATTCAAGAATTTTTTTTGCAAGTGTCTTATGCTTTTCCATCTATCCTGACATGGAATGCATTCAGGTCGTATCATCCAAGACTTATATCCTCACGACAATCGACTTTCGATAAAGTTATCTCTCTTGAAATTATTAGACGCGCGAAGAAGGTTCAACTAAGAATTAAATAATTGTTGGGAAAAACAGCTGTGGCATCGGTAGACGATAAGGCCGAGTTTCCTTTGACTAGTTTTAATAAACGAAAAGAAAAAAACCCAGACAGCTCTCTGAGCCCTCTGTTGATTTAGTTTATTCAAACTTGCAAAATGAAACTTGTTGTTTTACAGTTAAAACTAGAAGTCCTGTCACGAACTGTGCGCTTGTCTAGGCTTAATTGTGCGTAGGAATTGCGCGCAATTACCATATCGAATGATATCCAAAGCACGGCAGGTTCTCCCGGTTACTCGTAGAAAACGCAGGGAATGTTTCTGCCAATGGACCTCCGGGTTACACGGAGGTCCATTGGCTGAAAACACTGCTTGTGCATAGGCCATATGGACAGAATTTGATAGCCTTACTATGGTCATAACGCGTAGATTAACGCACAGATCGACGTGCTATTTGTGTGCCTTTGATGACAGGACTTCTAGTTTTAACTGTATGGCCAGCTAATTGGAAGCAAATACTTCACAGATGATCCATCATTAAGAATATGTACAGGTGTCACACCTAATAAGTCTAAATAACAATCCACTAAGGCGTCTGTATTGTATTACAGAACCATTAACCTTTAATACTTCTATACAATGGCTAACCGTGACCACAACATGGGGATAAAGTCCAGATCAGTCAATCGTTTATGCCCCATGTTGCCTATTTTAGAGGACTTGCATGCCAAGCATTAGCGACTGGGTCGTATTTTACCAGTAAAACCGTGCTTGTTTACCACAGTAAACAAGCACTGGCTAACTGCTGGAAAAACGTTCCAGCTTGAACATCACCAGTTGAATACAGAAATATATATGTCATAGCGGTGATTCCGTTAAATACGAGGGTTTAAAGGTTAATGGATGTGTAATAAAATACAGACGCTGTCCTTTCCATTAGAATAAAGTCTTGGCGGTGATATTTATTACATGTACTTCTTTCCTGGGAAGAAGAAACACTTGTAAATTACTGTAAAACAAACACTCGCTAAACAAAGGGCGACTGTTATTTAGAATTAGAAGGTATGACACCGGTATATGGATTATCTATGAAGTATTTGCTTCTAATTTGTTCTCATTTACAATCCGATACCATTTGGCACCGATAGCGTTCATTTGGAGCCACAAAAATCATTTCGCACCGATTAAAAATTCAACTCGACTCGCAATAATTCCAACCAGCGTGAACACTGTATGCTAGAGCTGTAGGTTAACCGAAACCGAACCGAGGTTTTCTTTTTTTTTTTAAAACCGAAACCGAAACCGTCGACATCCAGTAATCTAAGGTTTTTCGTTTTTATTAAAATACTCTCTTGCTGCAAAAATTCACAGAATGTAGCCATCCCAGAGTAGTGAGAGTACCCAGACACTGCCAATGGCAGTGTCTGGGTACTCTCACTACTCTGGGATGGCTACGTTCTGTGAATTTCCGACATTTCAGCTTAGTAGTGTTCGCATCTTTCCTCAAGTTGTGCGTAGGTTTCAGATCTCGAAAAAAGGCCAAGCACAATACAAGTTCTGTATATTTAGGTAATTATTATATTGGCCTTCCTGATTCTTCATGTATTACAGCTTATTTCGGGCATTCATTGAGTTTCGTTCAGTTTCACTGCTATTCAGTTATGATTCCAGACATATAGAATGAGTTTTATTGAATTTTATTTGGCCTCATGAACAAACCGAAAACCGAACTGAACCGACGTTTTACTCAACCTGAAAAACCGAAACCGAAACCGAACAAGAAACTTAAAAACCTACAGCTCTACTGTATGCAACGGAATACTTTGTTTGTCATGGTTAATTCAGTCGGGAACTCCTTTGTCTATTTCTGATTGGGAATGAGACATACATGCGGACACTTGAATTAAAACCTGTTGACGCAGTGCAAGTAGTTTCTTGATAGCATGTTGGTGAGTTACCGTTCCACTTTCCCGATACTACTACGGTAATGTCCACACAAGTGGATTGCTGGAACGCTCACTGACCGCATAGAAAAGGATATAAATAATCAATGCTCAGCGAAATAAAATTTCTCGAAAGTTTTCGGGTTCCCGACGACTCGTAATCGCAGATCCCATTTTAAGGAGTATACATTGTTATTTCAAAATGAAACAAAATACTGCGTTTTGATTGGCTGAGAGGTACGGTGTAACTTGCAATCCACAGTAGCTTTTTTTACACCGTGGTTAACCACCGTGTAAAACAAGAATGCACAATAGCAGGTTATATGGCTAAAAAGTGACCATTTTTAATTATTACTTCATATCTTCTGCTCGGTTATGTTAAAACAAAAATAAAAATACAGGCAATTTAATATTTATGTTCAATAAAATATTCAGATATGGATGTCACTGGAACTGGCTGATTGATCCAGTTCCAGTGACATCCATATTTGTCTGGTTTTATTGAGAAACTTACAAAGTACACATTTTCTGTCAGTTTTTTCCCACAATTTAGCTTAAAGTATTGAGTACACCAAAATTCTTGGAAATAAACCCGTTATCCTTGTGTTGTCCAGGGTTTATGGGAGTTTACACCGGTCTGGAAACTCATACACCCCTCGGCTTTGCCTCCGGGCGTATGAGTTCTCAAAACCGGTGTAAATTCCCATGGACCCTGGAAAACACAAGGATAACTAATTGCATCTGTGAAAAATGAATATATTAACGAGATGCATATTTTTCGACGCAATGCAGATTAAACATTTACAACATATCTGGGTTATTAGTGTCGAAAAACAGGCGTCGAGATAAGAAAGTGGATACACTGTTATTAGTTTTCGTGCTTTCGTGCTTGTTAAATACCATGGCATTTTTAAATACCTACAGTAACAGCGTAACAACATTTTTTTTTATTTGTTATTAACGACACATTACCAGCCAGGGTCATATCATGTCGGTGACACTTGTACGGGTGGAGGAAGCCGGAGTACCCGGAGAGAACCACCGAGCAACGACGAGCAGCTGCCAGCTCCCCAACATCGTAACTCTGAACTCTGCACCGCGGCACAGGCAGGGCTAGATTGGTTGAAGACATGTGCACCATCGACGTGCAGTACGCCTTAGTACACAGCGTCAACGTGCCCCCATGTGGGCAAGCGGGGTGAAGTGTCTTGCCCAAGGACACAACGCGGTTGCCGCAGGTGGGATTCGAACCGAGGACCTCTCGGCTTGCAGCCTGCACCTCTACCTACTGAGCCACCGCGCCCCCGTAACAACATTTACTTCATCAAATCCTCCCCCGAGTTCCATTGTGTTCTATGTGCCAACTGGCACATAGAACACATTGGACCTCAGTGGATGAAATGTCATGGGTTGGGAGGAGTTATCGCGTTTATTGACTTGACGTCATATTGGGGTGGGGAAGACCGAGTGGCAGCGCGTATTTCGCAGTCATGTTGTAAATGCATCAGTGAACTGCTATTACAGTGTTTCGTTAGCTATCATCTCCTATCAACTATTGATTTTAATCGTTTCGACTGGCGAAATTCATTATTTTGAGATAATAGAAGTCATCACTCACGATGAAAGATGTCGTCATATTTCAGTTTGAAATTCAATTCATCTCGTAATTATAAAATAGAAATGAAAAACAAACAAGAAGGCGAATCATCGGTCTGCAGTAAAACATGGAAACGGGCGTAAATAATGGATTTATTTATTAGAAGTGTGTGACCCCCCCCCCCCCCCCCCGACCCACACCTTCCAAAAGTAAGATTCCAGTAGAAACAAGCCACAATAAAACATTTTAGCTGGCGAGCTTTCTTTTCGTGTCACGGATATTCAACAACGCTCACCCATACTTATCGACATATTTGTGCATAAACGTTTATGGGTGCTTGACAAAACTTGCGACAACCTTGGTATATTTCGTCGGACAATTTTACTGCCGTGGAAGTCGGAGTACTGGGTGACAAATCACTGAGAAACGGAGAGCAAGAGTCAGTTTCACCAGTTTACTATCCACGCACAAGCATTGGTTGAAGGCAGGCGTACACAAGGCATGCAACATGTTGTCCATAGATGTAACAGTACGTCGACGCTACATTTGCGTTTAACCAATGCTAACCACAGATTTTAGACTCCTCTGTCCAAGGAATGAAATAAAAACCCAATGCTGAATTAAATTGGATATCACTCTCCTTAATCATAATGGTAATAAAACTTAGGCCGGCCGGTAATTTGTCGCGGTTCTCAGGTGGGAAGGCATTGGTTAACATTGCGTCCCCAAATGCCTACTCATTCCCACGCCTCTCCTCTACTCCCAGCACTCTGAGACAAAGTGTTTGATGACATCCCGTACCCCATTCTTCCAACTTTCTCTGATAAGCATATTAACCCACTCCTTCGCGTCACATATTAACCATATGTCATTCCTTCTCCCACCCCATTTTCCCAGCATACTCCTGATAAATCCTATTCTGTTAGACTGGTATTTTGACCATTCTAATATAAATCGTCCCAGGATCTCCTCTACGCCTAGACTACACATTTTGCATTCATTTCCATTGTCTTTTCCCGTTTTTCCCCTAAGCCCCAGCGACAACGACTTCATCTTGAACAACAGTGACCCCCAAAGGTGCCATCAATGTACTCTTCAAAACTTGGCTTCTGTTTATGCCACAGGCAAATTCTTTGCTTTGACCCCCTCTCGCCAATTCATGTTACAATGCGCCATGACTCTTTCTCTGACGGTTTCTTTACCCCGGGCTGTGACCACTTCTAAATCTAAGCTATCCACTGAATAGTTCTTCATTAACCCTTCACCCAACGAATCGCCCGCATCCGCCCACGTAATACATGTATGCAAAATCAGCAGCTGAGAAAATATTATTTTTCGAAAAATTTCAACAGAACCATATCATGTGACCCCTCTTTGGAACGAGCTCGTCGAGCTCGTTCCAAAGAGGTGTCACATGATCTGGTTTTGTTGAAAGTTTTTGAAAAAAATTAAAAATGATATTTAAAATAATAAATTTTGAAATCGTCTGCGTTGGGTAAAAGGTTGACTCCCTAATTTGCTCTATCCACCCATTTTTTATGTTTGATTTCCAATATTCTGGAACATTAATTTACACCATCGTCTGTCGGACAGATTTGCCAAATTGTTGAGATAGCGGAGTTGCATTAAATCTATCCTGTCCTTAATCCTCGTCCACTCAAGCTCGCACCTTATTGCTTCTAGTGGGAGCGCGGTGGCTCAGTAGGTAGAGGTGCAGGCTGCAAGCCGAGAGGTCCTCGGTTCGAATCCCACCTGCGGCAACCGCGTTGTGTCCTTGGGCAAGACACTTCATCTCCATTGCCCGCGTGGGGGCACAATGACGCCGTGTACTAAGGCGTACTGCACGTCGATGGTACGCATGTCTTCAACCAATCTAAGCATGCCTGTGCTGCAGTGCGGAGTTACGATGTTGGGGAGCTAGCAGCTGCTCGTCGTTGCTCGGTGGTTCTCTCCGGGTACTCCGGCTTCCTCCACCCATAAAACTGTCACGGTCATGATTAGCCATTAAGCATAAATATGTGACCTTAGACATCAATAAATAAATAAATAATATTGCTTCTAGTGCTGCAGCATTACTCGACACCGTTATCCACCGGCCTGCATCGTTATGCGGGGATTCCAAGCTCTTTAAAGCCATTTTGTGTAGAGGTATCACTTCCGTACCATATGTTATACTTGGTACACCCACCATTTCCCAAACTGTTTTCCTCACGAAATCTTATTGAAGCTGTTTCTCACTAGAAATCCAGAACAGATCCTGGCATCTGCAGGTGGTACGGTTTGAAGATTTAGGTCTTCGAATGGTACAAACGGGAATTTCCTAGTTTAAAAATAGATTAAGATGGACACATGGCGTCACAACTATACAGTGGAACCCTATTAGTTAAATTAGCCACTTTGCCAGCGATAATTATTCAGTTAACGAGAATATTCAATAAACAGTAACCTGGTCACTTTTCTGTATTCAAAACTGAGCATTTGTTGTATTTGATCTTGTTTGGCAATAACCCACGTGAGACTCCGGTACCGGGTCCTCGCCTAGCGGGGCTCCATCCCACCCAGAGAGAGTTTACTTTGGCACCAACTGCCGAGGGAAACTAAACTAACCACGTACGCCATATGACCACCGACAGACCTGATAATTATAATTTTCTTTTGTGCCGTGGACCGAAACGCTTCCCTTCACATTCCGATTACGTATTATTTATATATTTATTCAGGTTTAAGGACACTTTAACAGCCAAGGTCATATCATGCTGGGGACAGTTTTACGGGTGGAGGAAGCCGGAGTACCCCGAGAGAATCACCGAGCAACGACGAAAAACTTCCGGCTCCCCAACATCGTAAATCCGCACTGCAACACAGACAGGGTTAGATAAGTTGAAGACACGAAGACATGCGCACCATCAACGTGCAGTACGCCTTACTACACGGCGTCATCGTGCCCCTATGCGGACAATCGGGGTCAAGTGCGTTACCCAAGGACACAACGCGGGAGTCCGAATCGATCGCTCAGACGGTCACGCATCCAAGGATTAACCAGGTTCGGCGTTGCTTAACTTCGGTGATCTGACAAGAACCCGTTACCGTAACGCCACCGCGCCCCCTTTTACATATTAAGCTGATGCTTGAGTTGGACGACCCTGTATCTTATCTCTGGGAGGTGTTTTCGCTGGTCCGAAGTTTGTTTTGTTTGGTAACAAGTGGAATTTTTGCGCGGTGCCAAATAAATTTTTTGGTGCCAAATGGATGATTGTAGTGCCAAATGGAAACTGATCGTAAGTGCGATCAAACTAACCATGTATCGTCCCTTGGATGCAACGCGGCGCCATCTGTAATGATAAAGCATTGCAGATGGCACATTGTTTCACTCAAAGTACGATATTTTAATTTAGTGTTACCTGTCACTTTTAAGTGTTTTAGTCAAAAACAATAAACAATAAAATATAGATAAAAAAGTAATGTTAACTCTGCTTGTGTGGAGTTAATATGTTAGGCAACTGACAGATGCTCGCCGATGCTCGCCGATGCTCGGCGGTTCTGTCCAGGGATTCCGGCTTCCTCCACTCGTAATACTGCCGAGGTCGTGATTAGCCATTGTGCAGAAATATGTGACCTTAAACACCAATAAATAAATAAATAAATAATTCAAACTCAGTGTTTTTTTACTTCAAATAAATTATCTTCCAGAAGGACGGTAAATTGTTTTTTTTATTAGGGTTTAAAGACACCTTGACAGCCAAGGTCATATCGTGTCGGTGACAGTTTTACGGGTGGAGGAAGCCGGAGTACCCGGAGAGAACCACCGAGCAACGACGAGCTGCTTCCAGCTCCCCAACATCGTAACTCCTCACAGCAGCACAGGCAGGGTTAGATTGGTTGAAGACATGCGCACTATCGACATGCAGTACGCCTTAGTACACGGCGTCATCGTGTCCCCATGTGGACAATCGGGGTTAAGTGCCTTGCCCAAGGACACAACGCGGGGGCCCGAATCGATCGCTCAGACGGTCACCCATCCAAGGACTAACCGGGCTCGGCGTTGCTTAACTTCAGTGATCTGACGAGAACCCCTGTAACATCTTTGTGATTTTGTGTACGAATGTCCAGGAATAGCCACGAATTCCATTTTCCACGATTTACCACGATTTTGTTTAAGAAATCGCCCTGAATCTACTTCTCTCGCAACCTTACGCGACCTTTACACGACGTTCTTACGACCTTGTACGGTTCTTCGGGACTGTAGTAAGAATCTCTACGATTTTTCAAACCGATTCAATACGAATCGATACCAACTTATACGGTGCTCGCGCGACACTGGTAGGAAGCTGTACGAACTAGTAAGATGATGCAAGACCTAGCAAGAATTGCATGTTGTAGATGTTGACTCCTCGACAGTCAGAACAGAATGATTTCAGAGCCGCTAATTGCGGGGTTTATATCCTTTTTTATCGGGAATCGTGTGAGTTCTTGGAAGTTCCTACCGTATCATACTGGATTTTACAGGAATCGTATCAAAATCGTACAGAATCTTGAAACTTCGTAGAGATTCTTAGTGTGGCAGTATTAGTGTATTAGTTCTTAATGATATCGCGATAAATCTTGGTACGTCGTGCTATAATCATGTGAACGTCGTACGGAGGCTTGTCGGTGTCGTACGAAACTCTCATAGTGTCGTCTAAGTAGATCTTCATAGCTCTTACTAGTTCTTAGTGAATCTTGACGCAATCGTTCTGACCAAGCAAGCACGAACACTCCATAACACACAAGAGTACCCCGCACGGTCTATTACGTTCTAGAACAACAGCGGTACGCAGTGGCTTAGCGGAAAATCTTGTGCCCCCCCCCCCCCCCGCGAGATAGAGACGGGGGCCCTTTCATAATGGTGGTTACCTTTAAAACGGGAGCAAATTTAATGTTGTTACCGTGCACAGCATACAGGATTTCACGTAGTACATACGCCATAAATTAAATGAAGGTATAGCCTATAGGATCGATTCTAAAAGTACGACTCTGTAGATTTTTTCATTACATGTTTTAAGTTTCACCCCCACCATCCAACGATACACACATGCACGCCCAACATGTGTGACTTGAGAGGCACCATGTATGTATATTGTTCATTTCTCACCCCTATCAAAAACATAGGTTATAACCTCTCGCTGGAACGAGCTCGACGAGCTCGTTCCAACGAGGGGTCATACCTATGTTTTTGAGACAAAAAATGAAAAAAATAATGAAGCTTAATTGGCGATTTTTGAGAATAGCGCTGGCCGGTTTTGGCCGTTACGTTAGGTAAAGGATTAAAAGAATAATACATAGACTACAAAGAGTACGTCGTGTGGAAGTGAGAGTTTGAAATTATGTGTATTTGGTACCCAGTCTCGCTCTCTCTCTCTCTCTCTTTCCCTCTTTCTTCCGGCAATGGGACGACCTTCAAGACGAGGGCCCCCCTTCTAGCCGGGGCCCTCCGCAATGCGGACCCTGCGAAAAAAAACTCAAGAACACCCAAGAATACCCCATACGGTTTAGCACGGTCTAGTACGACAGCGGTACGACGCAGTACGGAATTGAAAATCGCACGATGGAGTACGAAAGTTTTAAACAATTTAAAACTTTCTACGCGTATGCCGACCAACCAAGAATACTCAAGAAGGTAACGAACCAATACGGATCTCAGTACAGATATTCACGAGTGCCCAATATTTCCATGCCGTAGTCGATCGTGTCAAAAAAAATCGCAAAGGGATGACAGAGGCTTTAAGCAAAACAAAGTAGCAATATAATGTTTTGATAAGAATCAGATTAACCCTTTACCCAACGCAGACGATATCAAAATTTATTATTTTAAATATCATTTTTTTAAATTTTTCAACAAATTTCAACAAAACCATATCATGTGACCCCTCGTTGGAACGAGCTCGACGAGCTCGTTCCAACGAGGGGTCACATGATATGGTTTTGTTGAAATTTGTTGAAAAATAATATTTTTTTCAACTGCTGAATTTGCATATTACGCGGGAGGATGCGGCCGATTCGTTGGGTAAAGGGTTAAATATATAATATACCCACAGTAGCTTGGTATACCAAATGTTCACCACGCGTAGTGAACATTTGGCACACCAAGCTACCTTGGAAATATTTATTTATACCACGATCGTCATATTAATAAGAGTTTAAATGTTGAATATATCAGTGTTCACATGTGCGAATCCTTTTTTGTTTACATAAACGCCGATGGGCGATACTTCCGCTGGCAATTTTATCAACGAAACGAAATAGAAAACGAAACGCACAAATTACGGGGCCTTTTTCATTTTAATAACATAATAACATACTATTTGGAGTTGTGGATGCTTTATTAACATGAGACAACGTATGTATGATAATTTGTGGTATCTTATGAAGTAAACTTATTTAAAAAAGTAATAAATAATTGCCGGTTTCATTTCATTCTTCACCAGTCGACAGGTGATAAATTCAAAAAAGTTTGCAATCAAGGCGACGTCACCAATGGTCAAATTGAATGTAGTTCTACTGCAGGTGTAAATTTTAACTAATGAAATCCCATTGCTGACGTGTTCACCACGGTTGGTGTGTAAAACTAAAATTTATGTTATAGGCTTTTTTTTATAGTTGAATAGGTACCCATGGTATAAACTGATAAACTGTTAGCAAACAGAACTATGATTATACCCAAAAGGTTACTTGCCAGGCATGAATTTTGTCTCACCTATATCGTCAGACAGCGATTTTATCGATAACGACGCACTGAAACTATAAGCGACAAAGCCTTTAAGAACTTCTAAAAATATAATTTGGGTCCCAACTGTTGGTGCCAGATCCTATATTTTTGGTGCTAAAAGAAATATGTTAGTGCAAGTGGCACCATTTGTACCCAACAGCGTGAAAACTGTCTGTGGCAAAAAAGCAATTTCGTTTTTTATATCACCATTATCTTAAAGTAGGGCGTAGAAAGCTTTTCGAACTGGGAGTAGGGGTACGGTCATAGAATGGCTCCCACACACTGTGTTACATATATACTGCAGTCGCCGTGGATTGGTTGTAATGCACGCGTTGGCAGTGATGTCCAATGACGTGACCAGGTGAGGGAGGGGGGGGGGGGGCGGGGGTACACGTGCCCCCCAAAAATTGTTCTAAAAAAATTAAATTTATGAAGTTCGGATGTACCGGTACCGTATTAAGTTAACTATTGTCAGTCGAGTTTAGTATGTTATGCCAATAAATTGATGTCACTGATAACGTTACTTAATCCAGCTGTCCCAGAGGGATAAAGTTTCGCATACAATTTTGTACACTTGTTGTCGATAGAGGATGCAGTTAATTAAGGTCATTGATAATGAATTTAATCCAGCTGGCCGATGGGGATATGTTACACCTATAATGCTTATGTTGTTTTTTTGATATCCGGTATAACAAGTATAATCCGCCCATACACACAATTAATGCTGACTTTAACCCTTTACCCAACGTAAAGCCCAAAACCGGCCAGCGCTATTTACAAAAATCGCCAATTTTTATTATTTTTTCATTTTTGTCTCAAAAACATAACTATTTTTTCCATTTTTTGTCTCAAAGACATAGGTTATGACCCCTCTTTGGAACGAGCTCGACGAGCTCGTTCCAATTAGGGGTCATAACCTATGTTTTTGAGACAAAAAATGAAAAAACAATTATATATTCAAGAATTTTGTTTGCAAGTGTCGTAAAGTTATGAATATTGTAAAGTGTGAAGAATTATTTATGTTTTTGGTGCCCCCCCTCCCCCCCCCAAAAAGGGACAGAATCTGGTTGCGTGCCTGGTGATGTCCAACCATGCGATTACCACGTAATAAAAATCATCATCAGCAAAATTGTTGGGAATCTAATACTATCGCGTCCGTTGAAATGTTGCCCACTCGTGAAAGTGAACAGTCCACGATGGCTGTACTGTGCTGTGCATCAGCTGTGGCTCATGTGGCATGGCAGTGTTACAATACACAAAGCTATGTTTAGAACCAACATACCTCCAAATTTGAAAACAATTACCCCACCTGGTCGGAATAATTGTTAGCTATCGAGCTAAATATGTGCGCTTTTTCTCGATTTTAAAGGCCGAAAAAGGGACAAACAAAATTAGGGAATCCTCGTCCAGACGTTAGAAATAAAGTGTTTGTACACCTCGTGCTGCTAATTCTCGATAAGATTGCAATGACCCGAAACCCAGAGTGAAATTCACGTTTCAGGTAAGGGACCCACCGCCCTGAATCTATATTTTCGTGTCAAAATATATCTGTCAAGATAATGTTAGTGTAGCTTAATCGCTCTTTCTCTCTCCCCACCCACTCTCTCCAGGTCATACACCCACGCTTTACAGTGGCTCCTTTCGCACACATTAATAAAACGATGATATATTTTTGGAACTTATACTTCATGATCTGACCACCTTGCGCGATTTTCAGGCCTGTGGTCATTCGTGGACCGTGACTTGGTCGAGGGCCGCTATTGACTGTTGAGCTGCTATATATAATCTGGTGGGGTCAGATAAACCAAGTTGTAATATACAATTCATCAGTGTCGTGCTGGAATTCGTAGCACCTTTTTGTAAGACAGTGTGTGTAGGGATGGCGCAAGGATTTCCGCGACGCGGGGCTGTGGTCTTCGACAGGGAGGGGATAGAAGGTCCCCTGACCTACCGGGCCCTGTTCGGGGCGTGAGAAAGTTGTGTTTTAAATAGGAAAAAAGTCGTAATACCTGTGACTCTATACGGTATGATAGAGTCAAAACGAAACGCCAAATGAAAAATAAAGTTGTGGCTGGTGGAACTAGGGCATTAAAAACAGGGGTCATGGCGATTGGCACAACTCTAAGGAAGATATAACTTAAAACAAAGACTAGGTGTTGTCCAATGATTGTGTAGAACGTTTCTGGTATTACACTAAAACAGAACCCTTGCAATATAATTAACACTCCCTGTGCCACAGTTATATCGTCCCCTGAGTTCCAATGTGTTCTATGTGCCAGCAGGCACATAGAACACATTGGAACTCAGGGGACGATATGCCCATGGGCTTTTTCCAATAACGCACGTGTATCGGATCTTCTTGAGTTATATATCTATCTTGGTGGTTTTGGCATAATTTTATCTTATTTCCCAGACGAATTTGGCAGAATTCCCGGACGAGGGATGAAATTGGTGATGTGACAATATTCTGGGACGGATACAGCAGTTGGTAGTTGCACGAGTCTAGCTTTCGTGTGCCTTTAGTCTTTTGCTTGGGTTTAGAGACAAGTCTTACAGCCAACGAAAATTCATGTCGGAAAGTTCATCGTTGAATCAGTGACATGTGATCGAATAAAATAGACAATTATCTAACGGTCTAAACGTCGTAGCGGCTGTGGGCGGTCACAGGTAGTGGCTCCCTTGACATGACGACAGCGGGTGGGTGGAGTGGGGGTATCCTGATATAAATTTCCTATAATTGGAAATTCGGAGGACAAGTCATGAGTAGTTCGAAATTCCATCTATCTGGATTTTTAGCTCCTTTGGTGATGCTGATGTCTCCTTTACTTCCCAAAATTCCAACTCGGTGTCAAATCGGTAACAATTCGAACTGTTACTATTTACAAGTACAGTGTACGCAATATCGAGCTTCATAAGTATGCATGATGTCAATTGGTATGAGATTTCTATAGTACGTTATTAATCGTAATAAAAAAATCCTCGAAATGCACTTCAAGAAAATCACATCATGTAAAATAGTTATCCTGAGTTAATTCCATCATTCACTGTTACAAAATGCTGAAACATCGAAAACTGATCTTTCTTGCATAAGATCTGATTTAATGTTAGGACAGTGTGAATTGCTCAACGTTCCCAGCTTGAGCATTTGTTTAGCACATATTCAATTCCCAGAATAATAAGAAATAATAATAACTTGATAATTCTATCATAAATGTGTTGGCATTTCAGTTGCTAGAATCAATTTTATGCCCCCTTTCATGGCTTCATTTTCAAAATGTTTCTCGGTAGTGAATTTCCAACTTTGGGGGAGGGACCGTGGGGATTTCCCCCTCCCGGCTTCTCCATCTAGTTGGAAATTTAATACCCTACACCCCGAAATGGAAACCTCTGGCCACGTTCCTGAGTGGCTCGAGATCCGTTTCCGTCAGGTCAATAAGTTGCTTGGTGAAGAGTTTGAGCCAATATCCTTCTCAGTCACTTGGTTGAAATTTTTAATGTGTTTTATCTTTACATTTTTAAATTTGTATGTTTGGATTATAATGGTAACGTATGGCCACATTCAGAGCACAGCATCCTGTTTTCAACAGACAATAACGGTTTGCGACCTCAAATGCTGCACATGTTAAAATCAATAATGCCTTTGTTCCACATGATGATTTTTTGATGCTGTGTCAGCAGCTTCGCGAGGTAACATCTTTCCGACTTAACCCTCCACAAGGTTGGATCGAGACATACGGGGTTGTTCACCTGTAAATCAGGCACACTTGTAGGGAATTTAACCCAATAAAGCGCCTGTCTGTCGACTTCAAACATTTATTTACATTTAATGACAGTATACCGGCCATTTTCTCTTTTAGTTGGTATTAGACTACCGTTTTCAGGAAACGCATGAAATAACCCTTTACCCGACGCAGACGATATCAAAATTTATTATTTTAAATATTATTTTTTCAAATTTTTCAAAAAATGTCAACAAAACCATATCATGTGACCCTTCGTTGGAACGAGCTCGACGAGCTCGTTCCAACGAAGGGTCACATGATATGGTTTTGTCGATATTTTTTGAAAAATAATATTTTTTTCAACTGCTGAATTTGCATATTACGCGGGCGTATGCGGCCGATTCGTTGGGTAAAGGATTAAATGCAAAACAGTTGCTAAAAGGAACAGTAGATAAACTAGAGCTTTGTGATCTCAAATATTCTGTCGAATCGATTCAGTCAGAACATTTCGAATCCAATCTCGAATCGAAACTCATCGTTCTTTAAGTTGGTGATATTGGACAATATTTACAACCGTATAAATTGTCGGTCTCCATTCACGTATTCTATATTATGACGACGAAAAAAGCGAAATAGTCCATACAGAATCTCAAGTCGCCTCGGAAGCGGAACCTCTTTGAATCTTATTCGATCATCAGGTCTCCTGAACAGGAGGCCTGATGATAGATTAAGAGTTCAAGGGGAGACAACTGATAGGAGTTTGAGAAGATCGCGATGATTTCAATTTTCCGAATCGGCACCACCTGAATAGAATGGAATAATCAGCACAATTTCGAATCGTATCCAGTTTCGAAGCATCGTGACTGAACAACGTTTCGGTGAAATTTTTCGCCCCGTTTTGATATCACTGTGGTGCACTTTCTTTGACGATTAACGCAAATGTGCAAACATGGGAACGAGAGTACTGCCCAGAAAGAAGTATGAGATTAAAATATATAAAGCAGAGGCAGTTATTGGTTTTACCCATCTGTTCTGTTCCGTTTCTTCCTAACCTCTCTCTTTTATTGTTCGAAGTACTACTTTGTGAGTGTGAATATCCTCTAAACATTCATGTGGATTCATGGTAAAGAGCACTTCATGTAAAAGCAATATAGTGATAAATATATAGATGAGCTTGTTTATATCATCAGTAAAAAGTAAAAAAAAACAAAAAAAAACGCAAGAGCTAAATATAAAAGGTTTTGTCCCTATATCCCGATAAATTCTGTCTTTTGATTGTTCAGAATGCCTTGGACAAATAGCCATGTCAAAGGGTGCGCCCAACATCCAAGGTATACGAGAGCGTGAAACATCTAGGGTATACGCGCACGCGAAACATCGGGGATATATGGCCTCATTATAAAACTCAAACCAAAAAAACCGAAAATAGTCACAAATATCATCAGATTTCCGACAATGCAATCATAAAAATAAAATAAGAGGAAATAAATCGCCTCCTGAGTACCAATGTGTTCTATGTGCCAGTTGGCATTAGGCCAGTAGGCACATAGAACACATTGGAACTCAGGGGACGATATGTCAACAAAATACTGTTTACTCGTTTCCTTAGCAACCCAAGGCATGCAACTCTATCTGTTGTCTTCTGCGATTATAAAACCAAAAGTATTATCACGAATTTGGTCCAAATGATTGTGGGGCTGAGAAATGCGTCCACAAATTTATTTTCACTAAGTTGTATTGTGTTTCAAACGGGACAAAAGCGTTATCTCCGCCAACAAGTATGGTATATGGAGATTTAATACCTGCGGCTCGTTGTTTAAAAACCGACATCCAGGTATTTAATTTCCATATACCATACATGTTGGCGGAGATAACTTATAATGAACTGCAGCTTGCAGTCATGGACTCGATTTTGTCCAGCAGGCAAGAGCTTACGCCTTCGTATATGGATGACATAGATGAATTCCCTACTGACAAGTTCTTGCCACCCGACATCTTCTTTAGATAAAACATGAAACTTAGCAATATATAGGATGAGATATGTTAAGAATTAGATGAAGTTGGCTTTGTTTCCACAGCCCTTATCTTGTCCTTGTACTTCTTCCTGATTTCTTTAAAACCTGAAAACTCGCAGGAGCTATTGCTGAGTTTACCCATCATGTATATGATCAACTACTTTGAATATCTTATTGAAGCTTATACACATCACTAAAGTCTCAAGAACGTGATGCTGATGACAACGTAAAACTTCATGAAAAACCAATTTGTTCGCTCGAAGTTCTATTACAATGAAAATTGGCTTCTTCGTAATATAATTCGATTCCCCGGCTTATAAATATGTTCATTAAATCTGTCACTGGCATGAAGGATACTTGTCTAGATTCCAAGATATTAGGTAATCCTACTGCTCCATAGTGCTTGAAGGGAAATGAAATGCTGGCTCGGTAATGCGCAACCCTAAAAAAAACAAATACGTTTCTCCGACTGGAAGCAATGAAACACTGAATGCGATGCCAGCGATGTCATCGATGCGGTAGGGACATTTTTAGTTATTGTGATGAATTGACGCAAACATGATTCAAGGTTTGTGGCTCTGAGCTTGTGTAACAGGAGGAGAGATAAGTGCGGGAGCCGGGGTTCGAACCGTCGACCTCTAGCACACAACGCGACCGATTTACCACGAGACTAAGAGATCCGGACCAACCAGGCTGGTTGGTAAATGTCCTTTATACCTCGACCGCTACACTACTCTCCCCTTCTTTTGAGATTCACCTACTGTGAATCTCACCCAGACTCCACCTCAGAGCGGTCGAAACATCCACCATGCTTCACCACAGCGTCCTCAACGCCACCAACTGCTGAGGATAGGACGAGCCCCCAAATGTAACACGAGGAGAGATAAGTGCGGGAGCCGGGGTTCGAACCGTCAACCTCTAGCACGCAAAACGACCGATTTACCACTAGACTAAGAGATCCGGACCAACCAGGCTGGTTGGTAAATGGCCTTTATACCTCGACCGCTACACTTGTGTTCAAGTTGGGGATCGGAGCTTATGTTCAACCGAGACGCGGAGCGTCTCGGTTGAACATCAGCTCCAATCCGTGAACATCTGGCCATGTTACAGTCAGTTTATCACAATATCGAATATGTTCCAATAAGAACCTTCCCGTATCCCGAAAGCTATATCGTGAAATGAACAAGGACACTTTTAACGATAACAAGTTTAGTAAATAAACCTCTCATGTACCCCACGACGTCACTGGACAAATGATCAATAAATTAGATATAGGTCGAGGTCATTCAATTTCGGGTTCAAATCGTAAACTGTTTTGTAATTTAAACAACACTTCATTCGGGACATCTTCCACTGAACGTGTGAAAAATCTCTAAAAATGAAGCAGTTTGCAAGTCATTCTGTTTGAGGAATATGTGTGGAATGGGTGACCTCATTTCAAATATTTTGCGTGGTGACGTCAGACGGTAACATGTGGTACTGGAAAGTTGGAAAAATAGCTCATTTCCAATCGGAGGGCGGGGATTTTAGTCTTATTGGAACATAATAAATTATTTCTCTTTTCAGAGCGCAGATTTAATAGGATATTTATTGTGTGTCTCTAATCTGAGGCCTTGCTCTAGAACAAAGACATTATTGACTAATTTGAGTCCGATGTCCAAAGTTTATTGAGCAATAATTGATCATCATTTTGACGAATTGTTTACATTAATCTCCTCACAATTTCAACCTGGTAGAATATATTTGTACCAGGGCTGGGGGGAGTTAAAATTTCCCTTAACACGTTAACGTGTTAAATATTTCTGCGTTAACCTGTTAAATGACGTTAAATGTTAAAATGAACAAAATTGTAGTAAAGCAGACCAATTCCGGCCATTTTTGCTGACTTGGTCTTGAATCTGATTGAACTTACGTACACTATTAACCCTTTTAACTCCAGTGGTATCTCCCATCTCAGTTCAATGGCAACAATTAGAAGAGTCCATACTCATTATTTGGGGTAGACCAATCAATATTTTCAACGTGCAGCCTTGGGGCTGCACGTTGAAAATACTGATTGGTCTACCTCGCAGATTCACTGAACAGCCGACCTATAATATAATGGCGTTGTGAAGTATCATGTTCCTGGCCGGGAAAGCGGCCGCCTGGATTCAAATGGTCAATATAGTTCTCTCGACAATGCGGCACAGTTTCAGTTAACTGAGTGAGACAAAAAAATAGATGCCCTATATATATACATTAGATGAGTCACGATGAATACAAAACATTCCTGATGCACCCTAACAAACTTCAAAGTTGACTGTTAATAACTTAGTTAAAAATTATTTAACTTTGTTAAAATAATTTAACACGTTAACGTTTGAAACGTTAACTGCTCCCAGCCCTGATTTGTACGTAAAGGATATCTTCGTAGTATGTTATTTATTTATTTATTGGGGTGTAACGACACTTTCGACAGCCATTTCATGCGGGCAAACCCCATTCTGGAATACAGTGTTGAATGATGTAATTCTTTTCATCCCGGTATGCGTAAATTTGGGGTGGAGAATAAATTGGCGGTCGTTGAATAGGCTAGAAATTAAATATCAAACTAAGGAGAGGAATCAGTAATAATTTATTTCTATAGCCCTACAAGGCTATAGGATTATATTATTATTGAATCCCCCCCCCCCCCCCCCCTTCAAATCTAAAACAGACTCGTCCGTTTCCCAGTAAACAGGAGTGCATCTATTGATGCCGTACCGAGACTCAGCGTTGAAGGGGATAAAACAGAATTTATGTTTCCTTTCACATATTTGTCTGCTGTATCCATTAGCGGTAGGATCGAATTTTCAGAAAAGCTGGTTTTGACTTTAACGCATTGATTGCATCGCGTTCAATGTGTAGCCAAAAGATGTCTTTGCCAAGGTAACTCTTATAATTGGTCAGCGCGATTCAGAAAAATCGCTTTGCTTGTTGTTTTCAATTGTTGCCTCTAAAGCATAGCATAGCATATAAAATAGTTATTATTCACACCCCAAGATCATTAGCTGTGCTTCTGAGACAAAAATTATAATATAGCAAAATTTGAATGGCGATTTTTCTGAATAGCGCAGACTAGTTTGGGCGCTACGATAGGTAAATGGTTTTAAAGGGCTGAAAAGTCCTTGGCTGTATCCAGGGACGTGGCGACAGGGGGTGGCTGTGGGGTGGGGGCGGGGGGTTGTCACCTACCCCCATCCCAAACCTGGTAAAACTTTCCTATAGGAAGTTCGGAGGGCATGTCATGAGTAGTTGGAGATTCCATCTATATGGATTTTAGAGCTTCTTTGGTGATGCTGATGTCTCCATTATTTCCCAAAATTCCAACTCGGTTTTGAATCGGCAAAAATTCTTACTGTTACTATTTACAACTACAGTGTACGCAATATCGAGCTTCATAAGTATGTATGATGTCAATCGTTACGAGATTTCTATAGTACGTTTACTTATCGTAATACAAAAAATCTCGAAATGCACTTCAAGAAAATCACATCATGTAAAATCGTTATCCTGAGTTAATTCCATCATTCACAGTTACAAAATGATGAAACCTCGAAAATTGATCATTCCTGCATAAGATCTGATTTAATGTAAGGACATTGTGAATTGCTCAAAGTTCTCAGCTCGAGCATTTGTTTAGCACATATTCAATTCCCAGAATAATAAGAAATAATAATAGCCTGATAATTCAATCATAAATGTGTTGGCATTTCAGTTACCAGAATCAGTTTTATGCCCCCTTTCATGGCTTCATTTTCAAAATGTTTCTCGAAAGTGAATTTCCAACTATGGGGAGGGATCGGGAGGGGTGTTCCCCCTCCCGTTCCTCCCCCTAGTTGGAAATTAACTACCCTACATCCCCAATCGGAAAACTCTAGCCACGTCCATGGCTGTGTTCTTTTCAGTGTGACACCCTTTTACTAATGATGACCTTCCCGTGACACAGCAGAAATATGTTTTGAGTAAATCTGGAATTCCGAAAATAGAATATTCAAAAGTCTGGTGTGTCGCGTTTCCAATTGCCCATGGATTATTCTAAATACGCAATGCACCACAAATAACTTCAATTCCCCGTTATTCCAGATGAATGGCGTGATTTTAGGAAATAAAATGCACTGAAATATGATAGTTTCTAATATTCGAGACAAAGGGGGGTGAGTTATATTTCACGTTGATATATCGATGGTAATACCCATTTTGTGGAACTGTTCTAGTGTGTATAATACTATTTTCCCCTCATCGTTAGCGATATGGACGACTATTTATTAGATGAGATTTTCTTTCACATAAATGTGGCAATGTACAGAATAGGAGATATTTAAGGAATGATCGTTTCTTTTTGTCTATTTCTTGAGTTATGAACCCCAAAAAACAAAGTCCAAACTGTGTAAATGGGCTACACCCATTTACACCGTTTGGACTTTGTTTTTTGGGGTTCATAATTCAAGAAATAGACAAAAAGAAACGATCATTCCTTATAATTAAACGTTCGCGACCCAAATAGATAAATCGTGTTAGTCGTCCTCTACTACCGCGAACAAATACTTTAGAACTAAAACTGGTAGACATATTATTTTTCCGGCATAAAAGAGGGCGCATATTATTGAAATGCAGGTAGCAATTGACACACTTTCCAAGTCAAATGCACTTATGTCATTAAATTTTTTATTGACCAATGAATTACGTAATGCAAAGAAAACGTCATAAGCCACGCGTCCCTCAAATTTCATTCAACAGTTCACTTCACGTAAAAATTACGTTCCGTGGTAGGTGGAAGTAGGCCATCAGTATTACATTGTATTTTGGTTTTGACCATTTCCCGAGAACTGAAAAACTCAGTTTGTCAAAGTGGAGTTAGATATAAATCCAGATGACATGAAATCAATTTGATTTCCAAAAGATTTATTCAAATTCGCAATGTCAAAATTGCCATATTCGTCGTGACCAGCCATTGTTTACAATCGACTTGGGTAAAACGATGAACGCAGACGATCACCCAGTGTGCGTAAAATTGAAGTGTCAAATAAATACAGTTGTGAAGAAAAAGAAAAATTGACCCACCACGGTCATTTAAATATTTTATAAATAATTTCATGGTGATAAATTAGTAATATAAATTTATTTTTCTTTTTCACATTTAGAACGTTCCAGTGTTCTAACTTCTATTGATTTGACACCATGTTGCAACTCCGAAGACTGGTATTTTAGGGGCGTGGCTGGGGCGGACCTAATTGTGTTTTTTTTTCGGTTCATTGAGTTATGAAAAGAAAAAACAGAATCGTGTGAACCAATCGTTTTATCTGAAAACGCATGAACCGAAAAAAAAGTTTAATTATAAATTATTAATCTAAATGCTTTTATTTTATTTACAGGTTGACTTTGAATTCCAGTGAAGATTCTCAACTATTTATTATTTCAGGTTTATAGTCACTCGTGTGCGCTTTGTCTTTGCGACTTGGTTGCTTTTGGGTTAAGTTGGTTGAAGGTTTAGTGAGTAGTTCTCATTCGTGCTGCTTGTGTTCGGTTTAGCGGGAAGTTTCTCAGGTTTGGACATTCAGATCTTGGACGTCGGAGCAATTAGTGTTCAGTTTATGCGGAGGCAATATTTCTTGTGAATTTATAAGGACCTATGTCGTTTTGGAATGGTAAGTTACATTTTATTTATAGGTTCTAAATTGAATATCAATGTAGCGTGCATCTGCGGTTTGATCAGAGTTCCCAGCCCGATCAAGCCGCAGATGAACATACATTGATAGACAGGAGTATTCTCCTTTTTGTGGGAAACAAAATTATTAAAGCCTTCCATTTTTATAAACTGAATACTGATGTTTGTTAATTTTTATATTTCACGGTCAACTATGATTTGTATAGAATATATTTGATGATGTAAATATTAGACTTGGAACATGATGTAAAAGAACTGTGACATACACAAACACTGTACAATGTGTAAAATAGTAAATCAAAAAATCCCTGATTATTTAGTTAACTTATTACCTCCGCGTGTTGGGGACCGATGAACCTACAGCCTACGTAACGCAGATCGTTTTACCATGTCGTCGCCTGAGTGCTAGAATGTTCTATGTCCCCTATGGGACATAGAACATTCTAGCACTCAGCCGACGATGTATCAGTCCCGAACCGAACATTTTAAAAGATCCTTCTTTCCATCCATCGTAGTGGCTTGGAACAATTTACCTCAATATGTGTCATCAGCTGAAACTGTAAATGAGTTTCAAACTAAAATTAAGCTATTAAAATTAAATCCTGTCGTGAAATCTCCACTTTATTTCTCCTCTGGAACAAGGAAACTGAACATTTTACATTGTAGGTTAATGAATGGCTGTAGCGAACTGAACGGTGATAAACATGCAAATTATATATCTGATACATCCAGGTGTAGTTGTGGACACGTACTTGAAAACAGTTTTCATTACTTCTTCGAATGTCCTCACTACGTAGTCCAGCGTGAAATCCTCCTTAGACGACTTTCTCAATTTAACATTACCTCCACAGACGATGTTCTTTTCGGAAAACCTAATTTATCACAAAATGAAAACAATCTGATTTTTAAGTTAGTACAGTCCTTTATTTCAGGTAGCAATCGTTTTAGTTAACCCTCAACCTTATCCCTTTTTGGTGTGCCTTCTCTCCAACATCAAATCAAGTTAAGGCTCGATGATGACTTGCGATGGCCGCATCCGTACGATAAGGACACAACACTCAACTATCCTCTGCTTTCTTTTGCTTTATACCATCTTATCCCATACCTGCATGTTGTGTCCTTCACCTCTCTCTAGCTACTATGAATTGGTTTGAAGTATGTTTATTGTATTGTAGATATAACATGTTTTTTTTTGTTTTTTTTTTTGTTTGTTTCGTTTGTTTTCGCATATTTTTGTTAGCTGCCATTGAATGTTTTAGGAGAGGAACTTATATAAGTTTAATAACTTGTGTTCCAATCCTTTTGTCAGTTTTCAATCTAATGACAATAAAATATGTTTAAACTCAACTAATAAACTTACTGTGATATTTTCAATAAATTGTATATAAACTGTTTATTGGAGTTCCACCAACTTATCGTAATTTCGAACCACACAGAACCACGACCTTGCGATATAATTACCCATTCGGCCCCTGAGTTCCAAAGTGTTCTATGTGCCAGTAGGCACATAGAACACATTGGAACTCAGGTGACACATTGTTAAACTATTCTGATATGACAACGATCTCAGCCGATGTGAATCAGGACAGAGTTATCCCCCTTGATGCGTTACTATGCGCAACCAATTTGTTTTCACTGAAATTGTTCGCCGTTATTCGACGAACGAAGTCAGGAGGATTGACGTTAAAAATGTATAATGGAGTAATTTGAAGCTGAGTTTTTGTATGGTATAGAATTAATGATGGCAATAAATAAGGGTTAGGCGACTGATCTGAAAAGGGAAGAACGTTGTACAGAAAATTCAACGGGAACTTGGATTCCGAGTCGAAAGCGGGGATTTGTTGCAGAATTGATATATATTCCCCCTTGCGTGACGTCATCAGAGACAGTCTGTGAACCAGGAAAGACCTCCAAAACTCTCCGGAACCTGTTCCAGTCGTGAAAACGAATTCCACCACTCTGAGGACTCGTGTGACTGGGATTAGCCTATTGGAATCAAGAGGACACAGAAGACGACATCGTCTGTCTCTCTCTTCGAAAACTGAAAACAGTGTGGTTGACAATTCCTAGATAGAAATCCAAATTAGTGTTTCTGCCAGGAAGTATTGGTAAGATCTTAGTTATTTTTTACCGTAATGTTTTTCTAAAGTAGAAATACCCCAAAGCCAAATCTACTTTAGATTCCTTGAAGGGGGAGAAGGGAGAGTTCGGCTTCGCCGAGACGTTCGGATAACTGGATTAAAAGAAGAATCTTCGGAGTTGCTGAAAAGAATGAGAAAATATAACACTGTAAGAGACCGGTAACAGAACTGAGAACATTTTGTAATTATTTATTTTGGTTTATTACATTCCTCAGTTCGTTTTGCATTGAATTTAATGTTGAATAAAAAGTGGTAATGTCACGAGTGAATTAAGTCACTTCAATAGTAACTTTGGAACGACTGACGTCTATAAGCCACGCCCCCACCGATTTGTTGATGTTTTGTTTTCCAGTTCCACATCAGTTAATTAAAATGAATTTTCGTTCTGAATATTTTTAAAAATCCTTTCTCTCCTCTATGAACAGGTTCGTTAGCACAGTTGACAAAATCCAAATAGAAATGTTTTATTTTATGGCTGAATGCCATTCCCCAAATGCGACTGGAACGCCACATAAAATAGTAAAATATCGAACGAAAGTCACAAAAATAAAACTGAGCCATTTCCAATCGAAGATTTGACACAGAAAGTGATGTATTCATACGCGCTAATTTCAGAAGTATTTCAGAGTTGCATTTGCGAATATTTTGTGTTGAATTATTTTTAATGAAAGACATTTTGGTCTAAAATGTCATTTACTAAAGAGAGTGACCCATTCTTACGGCAAGTTACGGTATATAATTCGCCTCGAGACAGGACTATTTTGTATTTCCTTCCTGCTAATTTTAGAAATGTTTCCGTGTTTACACTAAATTGGATTATATCTGACAATAGTTTGGATTGAATTATTATAGTAAAAGACCTCTTTATTCCAAATGTCATGTAATAAACAGAGTAATCAATTTGTTGTGAGCGTTACGCCCGAGTGATTTACGAAACAGTCCCGTCGCGAGATGAATTATTTACCGTAACGCTCAAAACAAATTGATTACTCTCTATATAATATATAAAGAGGTTATTACTTGGTTAGTTTCAGGCTGTTATAGAGTTACCTCGGTCTTATATCTCGACTGATATGAAACTAACCAACTAAAAACCTCAAAATATTCGCCACAATAAGTATTCAGTTGATTGTTGTGGAATGGTGGAGAGACATGGGAGTCCTGAGAATCACACATTTACGATTCGATTTGAATCGGGTCTATTATTCTAAATCGAATCGTATCTCGAATCGAAATGGCCATGCAGACGAAGTCAGAAGTGGCCGATCGAACTGACAGGAGTCCACCAAACATTATATAAAAATACAATCACGTTCGTTATTTCTACTGAACAGCGAGGTTACGAGCAAAATTTGAAAAGATTTGTCGCTATTTTGTGCGTTTGTAACTATCGCCATAACACACATATCAACGCGCGTAGTGACCTGGTATTTTCGAGCAATTCATGACAAGGCTTCTAATAATAGGCCAGTGTCTGTTATGTGCATAACAGAATCACCCACATAAACTCTATAGCTGTAGGCGTGTTTTAATTATTGTTGGGACAATTTGTTCTGTACAGATGATCAGTCTATTACTGAGCAATCCATCGAGACAGACCGTCCAGAAGTTTGATTCTTATATTGACATATTTTCCAAGATACATCCTTGATTTAAATTACATACAATCCCAGATACCATTTATCGGGACGCCCGAATTTCGTCTGATCGCTGTCCGAATGTTTGTACACTAGCGGAATTTGGGGTCTGTAAACCACCTCCCTAGACCCTCGTCCCGTACGGCTATGAGTGAAACACTTACCCCCGAGCATTAACAGGTGATGAAACTTGAGAATCGGCGGAAGCTTGAATCAGAAGAGGCGTCACAGTCAAGCTATATTCGACCTTTTTTTAGTTTTGTCACTTTCACCGTAACACCGTCTTGTGCACGAACATTATTATCATAAACAGAGAGAAACCGTTTCAAAAAGGTTTTCGTGGGGAAAACCATTTGGGAAATGGTGGGTTCGACTAGAATAACTTATGGTACGGAGTGGTACCCCTAAACCAAATGGCTGTAAAGAGCTTTGAAACCCTGCAGAACGACGCATGCCGATGGATAACGGGGTCGAGTAATGCCACGGCACTAGAAGCAATCAGGGGGGGGGGGGGGGTGGGTGGGCTTGGGTAGATGAGGATCAAGGACAGGATAGACTTATTGAAACTCTGTTATCTTATTGTCAACTCGAAAACCAAGACAGGGTGGATGGTCCAAGTGAGGGAGTTAACAGAGAACTATTCATTGAAGATCCCGGACCTAGACGTAAGAGCAACCCAGGGTAAACAAAAAATCGCCAGAGAAAAAGTCATGGGGGATGGTAACCTTACTTGGCGAGAAAGAAATCTTTGGGTGGCCAGCGTGATAAAGAGAAGCCTGGTTTTGAAGAGTACCGTGATGGCACCTTTGGGGGAGGAACTGTTGTTCAAGCTGAGGTCGCGGTCCCTGGAGCTGAGGGGAAAAATGGAGAAATCAGTGAAAAGGAGTGCCAGATGTGTAATTTAGGTGTGGCGGAGACCCTGGAGCACATTCTACTAAAATGCCCATCCGAGAACCGCGACAAATCAGCGGTCGGCCAAAGTGTTATTATTATTATAAGGCAAGAGCCACCTTTTAGAAATCTCGACCATATAGACAATTTAAACCTAGAAATTTCAAAGTAGTATCATTGTTATTAACAGATATGTTTCATACATACGTTCGCATTGTGTTCTGTGTGTCAGTAGGCACACACAGTGGTGGTGCCAAGGGGGTGGGGGTGGGGGTGGGGTCTGGGGGACTACATCCCCCCCCCCCCCGTCGGAGAGTTCCAGCCCCCCTGTCGGAGATTTTTAGTCAGTCCGTCGGAGAGTCTCGTAAATCCGACTTCACGAGAAATTTCCAACAATCGAATGTAGATATATCGTCTTGTCAATCTCGAACCCGTGCAGCACTGGAACTTTGATAGAGAATAGTAATTCTCACGAAATTCCTTAATGTCGTTCGTCAAACTGGCTTTACAGATGAAATATTTCCCGACCTTATTATAATATGTTTACTTTAACCCTTTACCTAAGGTAACGGCCAAAACCGGCCAGCGCTGTTCTCAAAAATCGCCAATTAATTTTCATTATTTTTTTCATTTTTTGTCTCAAAAACATAGGTTATGACCCCTCGTTGGAACGAGCTCGTCGAGCTCGTTCCAACGAGGGGTCACAACCTATGTTTTTGAGACAAAAAATGAAAAAAATTAGTTGATCAAGAATTATTTTTGCAAGTGTCGTCTTTTTTTCAGATTAGGTAAAGGGTTAAATAATCAACAAACATACTCAATTTGCTTCTATTTTGGTTCTCCAATTTACCAATTTTCACTCATTTTCCTTCGTTTGGGAGGTCAAATGTTATAGTCCCCCCCCCCCCCCCTTGTCGGAGAGGTCAGCCCCCCCCCCCCCCCCCCCTGTCGAGAAATCCCTGGCGCCATCCCTGGGCACACATAACACATTGGAACTCAGGGGACGATATCGTAGTGTATGCCAGAAGTTGACAAAATACTCAACTGACTCGCCATATCAAGTGGAAATCCTAGCGGGAGAGATCAATACCCCTTGGCCGAACTGGTGAAAACTATTTTGTTAAGAAAGTAGTCTTTCATTTTCAACAAAAATTGTCATTTTACGCGCAAATTCCAATAATTTGACGGATCTTCGCGTCCATTCGAATCCAAAATGACAAAAACACTAGGAGTCTTAGAGGTGGTACGCATCTGGTGTTTTACAGAAGAAACCATTTCGCACAGGAAAATTGATTACACGATTTCGGTGAGCGCGAACGCAGTCAAGTCTGTTATTGTCAAGCATCGAGATGTATTGGCATACGGACATTGGCTCAAAGTTGTTGGGCGTTTGATGCCGCGTTTGGAAAGTTTGGAGTTCGGTTCAAGACATGTTGACACCTGGTAACGAACTTTGAAGATTAATACCAACATCTTTTTAAATTTAATGATATGTTTCTGCACGCAAACTATATTTGCTGCACAGATGGGTAGGTATATTGTTGTCAGGAAATGTATAAAGAGTACTTGCATAGTTGGGCTCGTACAATTTTAAGAATTGTAAATGATCAACTTTTAAACAGTTTTCATCGGTCAAAATCTGTTCACATTGAATCGTTTTGTTGCAATTTTTTGGATAGTGCTTTTGGACACTCCCCAATAAATAGTTACAAAACAATTTCATTGGAATTGATATTCGTACCTGCAACTCAACAATACCAGCAGGGATGTGGCTAGAGGGTTTCAGCTGGGGTGTGCCACCGGTGTAAATTCCAACTGTGAGTGGTTTCGATAGGTGGTTGCACTGCAGCGCTGGGTGATATCTTTTAACCCTTTACCCAACGAATCGCCCGCATCCCCCCACGTAATATGCAAATACAGCTGCTGAAAAACAAAACCATATCATGTGACCCCTCTTTGGAACGAGCTCGTTCTTGAAATTTTTTTAAAAAATTTTAAAAAATGATATTTAAAATAATGAATTTTGAAATCGTCTGCGTTGGGTAAAGGGATATGAGCCCTTCTGAACATTTTCACTAGTCCTGAAACGGAAAAAGCATCATTTATAATGTGTCTGGGTCAGAAAATTTACCGGATTGATGTCAGAGTCGAAATTTTGAGACCATGTCAATTTTAGAGTAGGAAATTTGAAACTCAAGTTTCCAGTTGGAAATAAAAGATCAAAATTTCTCATCATTAGTTGGAATTTTAATATTTTTCATGAACAATGTTAATTTATTGAATTTCCTACTATTTGATTTTTGACCTCGGAATTTCCAACTATTGAAAAAAATACTCCTAGCTGGGGGGGGGGGGGGGGAGGGGGGTGAGACCCACCCCCACACCCCCTGTCGCCACATCCCTGAATACCAGTAGTTTTCGGTAGAGCTCACATTGGGGCTCCCAGCACTGAATCAGTTAAATCCAAGGAATTCTCTAACATATGAGGATGTTTTCTTGACACAGCAAAACACGAGCTATTCTTAGTGCGTCACGGAATTCCAAAAACACCACATTCAATGGATAGAAGGTGTCGCCTTCTAATTACACATTGAATAACCATGCCTCGCAATGTTCCATCAGTGATGTCTGGTTTCCCCTTACTTCAGAAGAATGGCGTGATTTCAGGACATGTGAAGCGTGGTAAAACAATAGCGTCTATAAATATTATGGATAATGTTTTATGCTGATACATCAATGAAAGTATCTATTTTATTGTACTGTCCTTAAGTGTAAAATGATATTCTTCCTTTATCTTTACGAGATATCGATATATCTTCTGTACTAAAAAGTACTCAGTTGATTGTTTCTTTGAATGCAAGACGTGAGCTTCGAGTTAACCCTTTGACCAGGGCTGGGAGCAGTTCACGTTTCAAACGTTAACGTGTTAAATTATTTTAACAAAGTTAAAAATTTTTTAACTAAGTTATTAACAGTTAACTTTGAAGTTTGTTAGGGTGCATCAGGAATGATTTTGTTTTCATCGTGACATCTAATGTATATGTATAAGGCATCTATTTTTTCGTCTCACTCAATTAACTGAAACTGTGCCGCATTGTCGAGAGAACTATATTGACCATTTGAATCCAGGCGGCCGCTTTCCAGGCCAGGAACATGACACTTCATAACGCCATTATATTATAGGTCGGCTGTTCAGTGAATCTGCGAGGTAGACCAATCAGTATTTTCAACGTGCAGCCCCAAGGCTGCTAGTTGAAAATATTGATTGGTCTACCCCAAATAATGAGTATGGACTCTTCTAATTGCTGGCATTGAACTGGGATGGGAGATACCACTGGAGTTAAAAGGGTTAATAGTGTACGTTAGTTCAATCAGGTTCAAGATCAAGTCAGCAAAAATGGCCGGAATTGGTCTGTTATACTACAATTTTGTTCATTTTAACATTTAACGTCATTTAACACGTTAACGCAGAAATATTTAACACGTTAACGTGTTAAGGGAAATTTTAACTCCTCCCAGCCCTGCCTTTGACAGGAACGACCAGGAACATGACACGTCACAACGTCATTAAATAGGATGGCTGTTCAGGAAATGTGTGGGGAAGACCAATCAGTATTTTCAACGTGCAGCCCCGAGGCTGCACGTTGAAAATATTGATTTTTCTACCCTAAATCATGATTCTGGACTCTTCTAATTGCTGCTATTGAGCTGACATGTAATATACCACCTGAGTTCAAAGGGCTAGCAACAATACAGATGCGTTCTTGATAGTAAGATGCGATTGGTCGGTATATATTTATTGTTACTGAAGTAGCAAGACGGAACAGATTCCACGTTTCAAAGTTAAGGTCCGAAATACATTTTTGTTTTGCATGTTAGAAACTACTTATGGAGCTAATACGGCATTGGACTTCAAACAGAAGGGTGCACGGTTCGATCCCCGCCAGAGGTAACTGCGTTGTGTCCTTTGACAAGGCACTTAATCCTGATTGCCCTCGTGGCGCTGTGTACTGAGGCGTACAGCACACCAATGGTGCACTTGTCTTTAACCAATGCTTGTGTGGAGTTAGTACATTGGAAACCAATGCTTGTGTGGAGTTATTACATCGGGGAGTCTGACAGGTGCTCGTAGCTGCTCTGTGGTTCTCTCGGGGTACTCCTGTTTCCTCCACCTCTAAGACTGTCCGCCACGACGTGACCGTGGCTGTCGAAAGTGCCGTTAAATCCGAATGAAAAAAAATAAAAAATAAATAAAATTACCCAATCTGCGGGCACGGTGGCTCTGTGTACTAAGGTGGACTGCATGTCGATGGTGCAATTGTCTTCAACCAATACTAACCCTGCTTGTTTGGAGTTAGTACGTCGGACAGTCGAGCAGTTGCTCACCGCTGCTCAGTGTTTCTTGTGGGGACTTCGGATTCTTCCACCAGTGAAACGGCCCTGTACGAGGTGGCCCTGGGCTGTTCAAAGTGTCGCTAAACCCCAGGGCTCGCCTTGAGTAAAATGGTCGGGGCCTAAAACAAAGTGCCCCACATATTGAGGTCGGGGCCTTTTCGGGGCTGATTTTCCATTTTGTCCATTATTGTTAGTGTTTTTTGTGGAAAATGTCGGGGCTTGAAAAAAAGCCCCCAGCAAGTGCTTCTCGGGGCCTGGGCTGATCAGCCCCGACTCAAGGCAAGCCCTGAAACCCCAATGGCAAAAACAAATACATAAATAATTAATTAATTAAATAAATAAATAAATGTATAAATATAAAGCTTCTCGACATCAAAATTCTGGAAGTCGACTTATTGCAGCCCCGATGCTAGAGGGCACACACTCTTGCACTGAGAGGAAAACTGTTGTATCTGTATCGAAATGTCTATGCTGTCACAAACTTTTATCTGTGCTGTTACATATTGATAATAAAGGGTAGAAGCTCTTCAAGTGCGTCATCGAATGTTGTTTTAACCCTCTACCCTGCGCACCTGTCAAAAATCGATATCGGAACTGTTCAATAAACCATCAAGAAATAAATTTAAAAACAATTTTGAAAAAACGCTTTAGAAAGGGAGCCTGTGAAAATACGTGTTTGCGGACACCAAAGCCCTCGGGCCTCCAGTTTTATTCTGTAAGGTATCAGACGTTGTTGTGGTTGTTTGTTAATCCAATTCTCGTAGCGTTTGCGCACAGACTGCTGTTAATTGAGTGTCATTTTCATTTACTCACAAGGATAATAAGTTATTCCAAATGAAACAGAATACTGCATTTTGATTGTTTGTTTGTTTATTGATGTTTAAGGTCACATATTTATGCACAATGGCTAATCATGACCGTGACAGTTTTACGGGTGGAGGAAGCCGGAGTACCCGGAGAGAACCACCGAGCAACGACGAGCAGCTGCCAGCTCCCCAACATCGTAACTCCACACTGCAGCACAGGCAGGGTTAGATTGGTTGAAGACATGCGTACCATCGACGTGCAGTACGCCTTAGTACACGGCTTCATCGTGGCCCCACGCGGGCAATGGAGATGAAGTGTATTGCCCAAGGACACATCGCGGTCGCCGCAGGTGGGATTCGAACCGAGGACCTCGCGGCTTGCAGCCTGCACCTCTACCAACTGAGCCACCACGCTCCCTGCATTTTGATTGGCAGAGGTACGAGGTAACTTGCAATCCACTGTAGCTTTTTTTTTTCACACCGTGGTTAACTATGGTGTAAAAACAAGAATACACAATAGCAGGCTATATGGTTAAAAAAGTACCCATTTTTAATTATTAATTCCTACCTTTTGCTCGGTTATGTTAGAACGAATTTAATATGTATGTGCAATAAAATATTACAGATATGGATGTTATTGGAACAGACCAATGATATCCATATTTGACTGGTTTTATTAAGAAAGTTACAAAGTACAAATTTTCTGTCAATTTTTGCCCACAGTGTAGATTAAGGTATTAAGTACACCAAAATTCTTGGAAATAAATCCATTATCTTTGTGTTTTCCAGGGTGTATGGCAGTTTGCACCGGTCTGGGAACTCATGCACACTTCGGCTTCGCCTCATGGTGTATGGGTTCATAAACCAGTGTAAATTCCTATACACCCTGGGAAACACAAGGATGACTAATAATATTCCAGTTATAGATATTCCAATCAATAAGTATTTAATTTACGTTGAAAGCAACAAGATGTTAATACAATGGGTAGAACTACGCTCAGTAATCATAACACTACAGCCGTGGTGAGCATCACTCTGATTTTCATTTAGCAACCAAAATGGCTTATGGTACAGTACCGTCGCCGTGGTCTGGTCGTAATTCATGGGTGGGCAGTGATGTCCACGCATGCGCTTACCAGGTTATAAAAGTCATCATCAGACAAATTTTAATTAATGAAGCACGGGATTGTACCCAGTGCTTCATTAATTAAATTTTTGATGTTTATTCAGATAATTTGTGTTTGGAATCTAATATTATTGCATCCGTGGAAATATTGCCCATCTCGCGGAAAGTGTCCAGTCCACGGCGGCCGCACTGTGTCAGTAAAGTCATTAAATATGGTGTCAGATCAAGTTGTGATTCAGAAACACTTGTTGCGTTGATTCAAAGAAATTGAATACAGTATTTCAGTTGGTCGGAACAGTGATCTGCAGGTTCGATTTTACGGTCAACTGAAATAGTTCAGACGATTGAATCTAACTATTGGTGATGTACTATTTAACTGGTTGAGTACTGGAAGCCACCACTATCCTGGCTTTATAAAAAAACTGAGGGTACCAGAGCAAAGGCTAACAATCTCCTTGCTCATGTTTCACATTCAGTCAAACACAAATAATATTTTGTTTATGTAAATTTGTTTTATCACAAATTATTGAAGAGTGGCTGTGGGCACTCTTCAATAATTTGTAATAAACAAATTTTGATGAGATTATTCCGTCCACCAAAAATAATGTAGCTATCAACCAGTTAAGGATTAAACTGGTTCCAGTCCATGACAGCGCCCATTTTCTCACTGAATTTGAGTTGTGGTTTGAAAGCTTGCCAAGAACAACTCACTTGATGCAAATGCACGCACCTGTGTCAACTTGTGTAATGAACCAGCATACAATGAAAGACATTTTTTTTATGGAATTATATCTCCGACCTGTCGCAATCTGTAAAACACGTTAGTGATTATTCGTGAAAATTCAATTGGGATAGTAAATATTAATGTTTTTAGAGAATTGTCCATTAACGCAAACAACAGAATAGAAGCTCTATATATTAAACAGTACACGCACAACAAAATGTAAAGTAAAGCCAGATTGTATTTAGTTTCGCATTTTTAAAGACTGTCGATATTTTCAACATATTCTCAAACGTGGTGCAATATTTTGGATGACAGCAGGATTTCACAGAAATGGAAGCAAATGGGCACCGGAGGTGGTAACACTACATGTACCTCCGAATGTGAGAAACCCTTCATTAATTTTTAATTTTCTGGGGAACGGGGAGGAGTATCCCCTGCCTCAATCGGGATAGTTTTGAAAATGAGAGCTCAAACGCTCAGATGTCATTGCATAAGCAAATTATTTATTATTTATTTGTGTTTAGGATCACATATTTCTGCACAATGGCTAATCATGACCGCGACAGTTTTACGGGTGGAGGAAGCCGGAGTACCCGGAGAGAACCACCGAGCAACGGCGAGCAACAGTCAGCTCCCCAACATACTAACTCCACTCCAGCATTGGTTGAAGGCAAGTGCACCATCGACGTGCAGTACGCCTTAGTACACAACGCCACCGTGCCCCCACGTGGGCAATGGGGGTGAAGTGTCTTGCCCAAGGACACGACGCGGTTGCCGCAGGTGGGATTCGAACCGAGGACCCCTCGGCTTGCAGTCTGCACCTCTACCTACTGAGCCACCGCGTCCCCGCATAAGCAAATTAAGGCTATATTGATTTTGAATTTCAGCTTTGTCGATAATACGACACTGGGTACTCGAACCCGCGATCTCTGGAAAACAAGGTACAGCTGGCGGGTGATATATGGATTATCTATCAAATCGATAGATTTTTTAAAGGTTTTGTGTCAAGATCATTTGCTGATCAGATTTTCAAGACATGTTTGTATATTGAGATTGACATTGATGCTACTTCAGGTATTAAACCTTAAAATTGAATATACTCCATGAACAAAAGGAAACGTGTTTCTCACAACTCAAATGTTTTGTCCATTGAAATTATAAAAAATGAGGTCAGTTTTGAAATACTTTTCGTAAATAGAACTTGCGTCAAAAAAGAAGGTCAATTAGGGTCAATAACAGAACAGATGTTTCGAGGATCGATCATTTTTCGTATTGAAAAAATGCACTGATTAGTTTTATTATTCCATTTAAAAAAGTAGCCTAGACGTCTTTCTTCCATTTTTTGGCTGAAAATGTACTTGATAAACGCAGTTCGTTCCGAGGTTTGCTTGAGAGGACGAGGCTAGGGTACACTCGACAGGGATGAGAAGACTGTAATGGCGCACCCGGGGTCCTGCAACCCCTCCCCTATTTTATTTAAAACATTGCATTGAGGGATGGGGAGGGGAGGAAGGTGTGGGGGGGGAGCTATATGGCCGCAATAATACGCGGACATCCACTGAGGTAGTGGATGTCCACACGTGTTATCGTATTTATGCATTTATATATAGGTGTTTAAGGCCACATACTTATGCACAATGGCTAATCGTGACCGTGACAGTTTTACGGGTGGAGGAAGCCGGAGTACCCGGAGAGAACCAACGAGCATCGACGAGCAACTAGCTCCTCAACATTCTAATTCTCTTCAAGCAGGGTTACATCGATTGAAGACATATGAACCATCGACGTCCAGTACGCCGTGGTACACGGCGTCATCGTGCCCCCATGTTGGCAACTGTGATAAAGTGCCTTGCCCAAGGACACAACGCGGATCGTCCCGGACGGAGATCGAACTCGGGACCTCTAACATAGAAATCCAACAGTCTACCACTGAGCCACCGCGCTCCCCACGCGTTATCGTAAATAATACTGTATATACCTTATGCATACAAGTACATCCGAACTCCTGTAGTATGAGCCGCTGTAATTTGGCTTTTGACAAAGATAGAGGGTATGCTCGAGGGGGCGAGCAAACATCTGCTGGTGTAAGCGGGATTAATCGTATTTGTTATTACATGTTGTCGTCTGAAAATACAACGTGGCGTTCGATTAGAACTGACACAATAGAAAATAATTTGATTTAAAGGATCGATGGCATACTGAACTTCTCAAAACCGAATTTCTAAACAGTTTAGCGTAATTTTTCGCAAAATCGGCAAATCTGTCCAGTATCTGTAGCGATAGGTTATTCATTTACTCCCACGGCCGTGGAGATTGGTATCAACAAATTATTACCAGAACTGATTACCCACACCATAGATTTCTTTTCGTAACGCCATCACAAGATTTGCGCAATAGAAAACACCCACAAAAAAAAAAAAAAAATGTGGCCAAGATTAATCCCAGAGGTTAGTTGGTGATCCATGTAAGTGAACAATGTATAATACTCTACACGAAACAAAAATCCTCTTCGATGGAATTACTAACCACACCGTTCATAAACACACGGTTACATACATTAACCTTACCGCTTTGAATCCGTGAGACAGCTTTTTTCGGTCCAGGTACATGATACTTCATAATTTTATTAACCCTGCACATTGAAAATATTAATTGCTCTACCCCCAGATAATAAATATGGACTCTTCAAACTGCTGCCATTGAACTGATATGGCATATACCACCATGGTTCATATGGTTAATACAGGAGTCTGAAAGGAATACATTTTATACAACCAGCCAATATTCCCAGTTATGAAGTATGTTCGGGTCACTCGTTAATGAATACCGTATGATTTGGAGATGTCTGCACCTGTATGTAGTGTTCAGTGGGGGCGTTATTTCCACCCGGATGCTGAACTATACTACTACTAATGGGAAGTATTTAACTGCAGTAAATAAAAAGGTATTTTATTATATTTTATCTACCATTTACCTCAAAACGCAATCGCAAACAGCAAAACCAGTGGCGGCGATAACAATTCGGAGAAATCTTGTGTCGTTATTGCAGTAACAATAAAAACAAAATGTCGACGCAAAAACGAGCGCACGCGCGTCTAACGGACTATTTCAGTGGCACTGATAATAAGTCATTCTCTTCAAAAATTGATAATGTAGCAACGAACACTGCGTTTCCTTTCACTCCACATACATTCAATGTTGCAGTGAATTACACGATCTAGTACATAACCAGGGCGAGGAGCACGTTGAAAATATTTAAAACGTTAATGTGTTAAATTATTTTAACAACGTTAAAAAAAATTAACCAAGTTAATAACGTTTAATTATTTATTTATTTATTTATTGATGTTTAAGGTCACATATTTATGCTCAATGACTAATCATGACCGTGACAGTTTTACGGGTGGGGAAAGCCGGAGTACCCGGAGAGAACTGTAGGAAATTTTGGCCAGGACTGGAGGGTTACCCCCCCCCCCCCCCCCCCCCTGTCGCCACGTCCCTGAATCGACTCTCATTGCTCTTAAATATTTCACTTTCTCACAGCCGTAAATATTACCAGTCATACTGTGTTGTAGCCTATTCAACGGTGACTCGTACTTTTGGGCAGGTCAATCAAAAATGCGGTATATTGCGGAACGGAATAGAAGTAGCTTCGGCAGCGGAACCTCTTGTAGCTCTCCTTCTATCATACAGGTCTCCTGTAATACAGGAAACCGGATGACAGAAGAAGAGGTCAAGAGTAGACACTTTGTAGGATTTTTAGAACATCTCAATGATTCGAAAATTTCCTAATCAGCGCGACTGCATCGAATCGAATCGAATTTTGAAGCTTCGTACAGCCCTATTAAATATACACTCCCTAACTTACCTGTGAATTTTGTGATAATATAGGAACAACCACTGACCAATTACTACACATTTAACCCCCATATCCTCTATCAGTCAGCACCACCAGGACATTAATACATTTATTGGTTATTTATTCACTTATTGCCTCTAAATACGGAGATGTGTAGATATGATGTGTTCTGTGAAATTCCCTGTGTTTCTTTTTTATCCCCCAAAGCGTTGTTTTAATGGGTGGGTTCAATGGATGGAACTGGAGCACAACGGAACAAAATATTATGATCTCTTAAAAAAGAACGATACCTGTTAAACACGGCCAATACATAGGTAATATGGATATTTAAATCTCGAATGCCTGTTTTAAAGCCGGAACCGTGAAGCTAAGGCTTAAAATTCGACATTCGGGGTTTACCTATCCACATTCCACGCGTGCTAACCGAAAATTCGACATTCGGGGTTCACCTATCCATATTCCACGCGCACTAACCGGGTTGAAGGGTTTGTTTACTAACCGTAGTTGCCTGAGCAGGAAAAAAAGGAGATTCGGCCTCTGATGTGAACCGAAAAAGCTTTTAAGTGGCCAAGTTACCACAAAACTATGTGGCCCCAGATGGGATAATTTATAAGAAAACTATCTGTCGTCTGAAAAGCGAATATTATTTTATAGCTTCATTTCATCTAACTAATGAAAGAAATGAATCGACAAAATGTCACTGACCTTACTGATTGTTCTAAATCAAAACAAAGTTGTTGTTTACATTTGAAAATATGTGTTCATAACTCCAATCGTGAAAGAAACGATATGAGTGTCTTGTTGAGTAGAAAAACAACATTTGTTCATTTTCCCGGGATTTTCAACGATGTCGTTGAAGTCGCATAATAAGCCTTTAACCCTTTACCAAACATGAAAAGCAGACGACACTTGCAAAGAAATTCTTAACTAACTTATTTTTTTTCATTTTTTGTCTCAAAAACATAGGTTATGATCCCTCATTGCTCGATGAGCTCGTTCCACCGAGGGGTCATAACCTATGTTTTTGAGACATAAATGACAAAAAAATAATTTAAATTAATTGGCGATTTTTGAGAATAACGCTGACCGGTTTTTGCCGTTGCGTTGAGTAAAGGGTTAATTGAAAGAACAATACACCAACACATCCATTGAATGAAGATTTGTTTTCGCCCGACAATGAAAGACATTTCGAGTTACCTCCCATCACTCGGAAATCGATCCAATAAATATCTGTTTATCACACATTTCACCGAATGTGCTGTAAAACTCCACGTGTTTCCAACAGTTATAGCAGGTTCGTTCCTTAGGGCTCGCAGCCATTTGGAACAGTTTTAGACAGTCGATTGAGACAATCAGAAACGTAAATTTGAAATATGCAGGAAACAATTTTATCAGAGCTAAAACTGTCAACGACTTAAGATCGCTCACGCTAGAATGCAAGTTAAAACAAGCACAGATGCGGATACAGGATTTTTAGCCCAAGAACATTAGGTTTCACTAGGGAAAAAAATCGGAGAAAGCTGATTTTTTCAGGGAATGTCGAGTACATGTCACTGAACGATTAGACAAAAGTCCCCTAAAATCCCAGTTGAGCTTTTTTTTCTACAGCCTTTTTTCGAAAACGCGTTTGAAAAAAATAAAAAAAATCGCACGAACTTTGTAATCTCGAATTGATCCAACTGTATTTTTTGTTTACGCGTATTTCGAGCTACATAATGTCTAATATACATTTACCTAGAGGAAAATGTGCATTCTGTGACAATTTCTGCGAAAAATTATTGAAAATTCACAAAAAAGTATCGGATTTACGCAAAAAATGACGATTTTCCTAACGGATTTGCCCAAAGGGTCGTAGTACAGAGCGGGATGTTAGTTGGACAGACGATAAAAAATCCACCACCATTTGAAGACTTTTATCATTGCTTACAAAATAGACATTATGGAAGACCCCCTCTGCTTCTGGCCGAGTTCCCCTTTTGGCATAAAATTCGTCAGCATGAGAACTCAACTATTTTCGGGCTTGGGACCGAACAGACACGTCTGTGTCTGGCAGCATTAGATCAATAAATAATATTTACAGAATGTACAAAAATCAATAAATAATATTTACAGAATGTACAAATCAATCAACACGGATTAAGTTACATTGACTATTATCAACGCTATATACAGAAATGACACGACCTATATACATATTATTCATCGAACTCAGAAATTTCCGACAGGACAGTGTTTCTGTGGTTGTTACAAGAATCCGAACTGCAATTACACAAACCTGAGCAAGAGAGTCCTGCCTTCTTACACCCACACCTTTTTGTACAAGCACTCTTGCAACCACAACTGATCAGATTCAGTAGGTTATCGGGGGCACATGGCTTTGTGGCTGCAGTCGGTACAAGAAGTCCATTGTCTAGCGACCACCCCCAATCCGTCGGAGGAAGCGAAGTGCCCAGCCATTGTTGGACCTGGAGATAACATCTGTAGACATGTTGTTGTGCAGCATCGCTGCTTGGTGGGAGTGAGGCTAGGTCGATGGGTTTATTCAGTTTAGATTTTGCTACATAACGCTTGTAAGTGACATATCTATATTGGTCGAGAGAGGAAACAGTTTTACTCCCGTATAAGATCAGGAGAAGTTGTTCCCCGGCAGCGGCTACTGCACTTGGTGTACTGTCATCCGCCAAAATTGTGTTGACATACTGTTGTGAGTCGCTAGTAAGTTACATCGGAGACAATTGTACTGAATACTTTCTTCTTACCAACTCGAAAGAGTGCAGAAGTAGTGTCACAACCACTTATAGAATGTACTACAAGGAGGTTGCTTCTATGGTCACCCATTTTGGTTGCTATTTCACTAACTGAAACTAGTAAGTTTGGAGTAATGGAATACATCATGTGAATATTACATCCCGGTTGAACTCGAGAGGTAAGAATGACTAACAAGTCTGTGTCTGTTCCCACAACGACAACATTGTTGTCATCTTGAGCGATGTCAAGTGCAGTTTCGGCTATCAGTACATCAGCATCAGCCTCGGCCTGCTTGGACTGAATATTGATAGCAGATAGCTCCTGCATTAGAAGATCGATCAGTTGGGTTTTGTTCTTGGCATTTGCAAGGAAATCGGATTGGGGTGTGGTGGCTGGTAACTCGGATGAGATATTGATATCAATGGAATACCTGTCTTTAGATCTACGGGCTTGTTCCATGCCCTTTGTCGACATTGTACAAGCATAACCATCAAAAACAACCACGACGTTCGCCCCAAAATGTCTCACTAGATAATTGGAATATGATGTACATATGTCCTTATATGACGACTGTTTAGGCCATACAACTGCCCTCAATAAAAATCCACCATCTACAACAAACAGAGAATGTTCTGGGATTTTAGTTTGCTCGGAACCGTATGTTTTGAGGATCTTACCGAGCGTGCTTTTCTGTGTCTTCCTCATTCCAGCAGAATCAAACAATGCTGGTGGTTTCGGGGCGAGTTCATATTTGAGATACTCTTCCATCTCTGCTTGTGACTGAATAACACATGTGATGCGGTTGAACAGAATTGTGGGGTCAATCACTACCTTTCTTCCACGGACTTTGATGCTATTTGTCATCGATGCGAAAGACTTCACAGTGTCAACACGTCGTAGTTTGATGCTGTTGAACGTTTTGCTTACAACATTCGATACGCAACATTCACCAATTTTGCGAACTTGGTCACAGTTCACAGTTTCGTCGGCCACAAGCCCGGTCGCTATAGAGACTAATTGTAGTGGATCTCTATTCTGAAAGGGGGAATGCACTCTGAGCCAGTTCAGTAATTTGGTGATATCATTGGCATCAGTCAATTGTGAACTTTGACGGAGATCCCGATGTTGTTCGCCATGACCAGTCTGAACATGAACAAATTTTTCGAGAGCATTACATATCGGAAGGCAAAGATGTAGTCCATGTACCCATTTCGCAACAGTGCTATCGGTTATTCCCCTGCCATGTGTGAGACCACCAGGGAGCTTGAACATTCTCATTAAACACTGCTCTATGGTCTGATCAGAATATATCCCGTCCCAGAATTTATCTGAGCGCCTTATGGTAAAGTAACCTTTCTCAGTGAACAACTTCAAATCATCCTGTTGCATTATTTCTGTTAGCTCATTCATCTGCTGCAAATAGAGATGAGAACTTTTTGCGTATGCAAAATGACCACCTGCGTGAAATACTGGAATCATATTGCGAACACAACATGTGTGGAGTTCCCAGTCGCCTGTGCGCTCTGCTCTCAAGAACAACTGGAGAAGACCTATTTGCTCGTAGTATTGTACCCAAAGCTTTCCTGTGCGTTCCTACGGACGCATTCTGGAGCAGTTCGTGTAATTTTGACAGTAGATGGTTGACACTTTCTTGATTGACAGCGTCAGCTGTTGTACAGTCACCTCTGACAAGTCCACAGAATATTTCATTGACTTCTGTGCAGTCTATGTTATCTAGTGTTCGGCTTTCTTCAAACACAAGTTTTGTAATGGCAATTTGTGTTAGCAAATGGGCACGAACTGCTCTTGAATATGCATGACCACTGATCAAATGATGGATTGACCCACCAGCATAAACAGTCCCCCAAAGTTCATCCAAGCCGCTACCAGCCATGATCGAACCAATTGCCCCTAAATATGACATAATCATATGGAAGCCGCCGAGTCTAACGAAAACTTTTGTCAACTTATCTCACGAAGACACAATCTCCACTGCTTTGATATGATTTATGTGATTTAATCGAACATGGAAATTGAAACAATGATGCTATAATACGGTATTTGAATGAGAAAAGTCGATGCCGTTTGAAGTTGAGTTTAGGGGGTATGGTTAATATTTCACACGTTTCACCAGTTCATTATGGAATAAATGACTATTGTTATATATCATTATAAAGCCACTGCTTTTCTGCAATTTGTGATATATAATTTAACTTCCAAAGTAGTCGTAGATTTGATTTAATGGACGTTGTGTACCGTTGTGTGTATGAAAACAATAATTTTTTTTTCGTAATTTTGTACATTTTCGTGAATATTTCACCATTGAGTGTGAGGATTGGTACAAAGTTGGCATTTTCTGTTGGGCATATGTATTCTCAATATAATTCAGCACGATATTTATGATTCTCACCCTACTAAGGCGAATAAGAATGAGAAATATGGAGCTGGGTCGAATTTTTTTTTAATTTTTTTTTTTATCAAAAAAACGCTATAACTAAAAAAGCTCAACTCGGATTCGCGGGGACTTTTCACACTTTATCCGCAATGTGTGTCCCGGAAACATATAAAAAAAATCAGCTTTCTCCGATTTTTTTCCTTACTTTCTCATTTTTATGTCTAATGTGCCTGGACTATTTGTCAAAAGCGAGTAGGAGTTCGAATGTTCACTTTGACCGTTTCTCATTTTCTTAGAGTTCGTCCCCTGAGTTCCAATGTGTTCTATGTGCCAGTAGGCACATAGAACACATTGCAACTCAGGGGACGAGTTGCCAGGAAGGGTGTGGAGGGAGGGGGGTATGGTCACAGGCTAATACCCGCCAACAACTTTTCTAGAGGGCATTTTTACAACGACTGGGGTCCAAGATATGTATTCTCTCTTGCTAATAGTCATGAACTCTGCTTCAATCCACTCCACTATGCTTAGCCAATTTTCGTGATTTCGTTTGACGAATCACTGAACATTTCCATGTAAACAAACTGGTTGAATTTAGTAACGCATCAATGAAGACAAATCCACCTGGCTCATATCGGCCTAATTCATATCGGCGTCATATTAGCCGAGTTTGAAGACATATCACCGAGTTTGATAATGGGTAATTCTGGGAAAGAAAATTATACCTAATGACTAAATGCAGATATCAAATCATGCACATCTGTGATCGCGTAATTAGAGCAGTACTATTCAGGTTGTTCTGTTATCATTATAATTGTGTCAGCTGATAGCAATCAGATGCTTGACTTTTAACAGGATCGAAACAAAAGTAACTAATCTCAGTAATTAAGTTAGAAAACAAGTGCTTCAAATTTATTGTTTTATGAAGCGGACGTGGACTCTTTTTAGGACATGGTCGATACAAATGGTAAAGTAAATCAGATATCAATTGTTGAGTTTCTTTCATTAAGATTTATTTATTTATTGGAGCTTAAGGTCTTATACTTATGCACAGTGGCTAATCGTGACCGTGACAGTTTTACGGGTGGAGGAAGTCGGAGTAACCGGAGAGAACCACTGAGCAACGACGAGCAACTATCAGCTCCTCAACATTCTAACTCTGTTCAAGCACCGTTCAAGCAGGGTTACAGCGGTTGAAGACATGTGCACCATCGACGTGCAGCACGCCTTAGTACACGTCGTCATCGCGCCCCCATGTAGGCAACCGGGATAAAGTGCCTTGCCTAAGTACACAACGCCGGTCGCCTCTGGCAGAGAAGTCCAACAGTCCACCACTGAGCCACCGCGCTCCCATTCATTAAGATAAATATATACTAACTATTAATTCACTAGTGACAAAACGGACAACCCTTTCTGAAAGTGTATTTCACAATTCAATTTTATGGGCAAAAGCTACAATGCACAAAATAGTTCAGAGTATTAAAATTAATATAAATTAATTTTCATCATTGTTCCGTTTTTTGATAGTCTGGAATGACTGTACACACAGGGATGTGGCGACGGGGGTGGGGGGGGGGGGGGGGTGTCACCTCCAATCCTGGTAAACATTTCCGATAGTTGGGAATTCGGAGGGCAAGTCATGAGCAGTTGGAAATTCCATCTATCTGGATTTTAAAGCTTCTTTGGCGATGCTGATGTCGCCTTTACTTCCCAAAATTCCAACTCGGTTTCAAATCGGCAAAAATTGCGACTTTTACTATTTTCAATTGCAGTGTACGTAATATCGAGCTTCATGAGTATACATGATGTACGAGATTTCTATAGTATGTTCACTTATCGTAATAAAAAAAAATCCTCGAAATGCACTTCAAGAAAATCACATCATGTAAAATCGTTATCCTGAGTTAATTCCATCATTGGCGTGCAAGTAACGTGCTGACCTTGCTGTCGGCGTTCTTGAATTTGAACAACGGACCAGAGTGCTGTTAGTCACCACACATTGGCAGGTTGTTCAAATTCATGAATGCCTCCAGCTCAGTTAGTAACTATTACGTATTTCTCAATTTATGTAACTGTCTCACTCGCTGTCTTCCGAAGAAAGTTCATGACCCACCATTGGGATGAGCAGCCCGTGTATGCTCCAATGGGTGCCGTGGGCTATGCTACCGGAAAGTCGGAATCACTTAATTATTTACAATTATGAATGCAGGTCTTGTTTTCTTTCTTTAACTATGGAGGGGGGGCGCGGTGGCTCAGTTGGTAGAGGTGCAGGCTGCAAGCCGAGAGGTCCTCGGTTCGAATCCCACCTGCGGCTACCGCGTTTTGTCCTTGGGCAAGACACTTCACCCCCATTGCCCATGTGGGGCCACGGTGACGCTGTGTACTAAGGCGTACTGCACGTCGATGGTGCACCTGTCTTCAACCAGTGCTAACCCTGCTTGTGTGGAGTTAATATGTTGGGAAGCTGACAGTAGCTCGCCGTTGCTCGGTGGTTCTCTCCGGGTACTCCGGCTTCCTCCACGCGTAAAACTGTCGTGGTCATGATTTTAGCCATTGTGCAGAAATATGTGACCTTAAACATCAATAAATAAATATAATAAATATTTAACTATGGATTTCACCCAGAATATATACTGTCAACAACGTATTTAAGTATTTAAGCTTCTATATTAAACTGGCTCTGGATAACACATCACATCTCCCAATATATCCACTGTGCACTGTGCAAGAACCTAATTACAGTTTAATTGACATAATTCATGCGCCACCTATTCTGAGTTTAGCAGAGAAACTTTTCCGAAATGATTTTAATTAATGAGAATATATACTTTTTCAATTTTTTTCAATTTCCTCATCCTCCAGCTAACGCTTCTTTCTCTCTGTTCCTCCCCCCCCCCCCTCTTTCTCACTTTGTTTCTCACTTCTTACTTCTTGCTACTTTCCTCTCTCACACTTTGTTTTCTTCTTTATTAAGGTGGGTGACAATAAAACAGCCAGTTGGCTAAGTCATCCCCCTGCAGAAAACAAGTTTTTAGTATGACATCATTATTCAAACCTGCGGTATAAAATGTAAAATATATTTAATTTTGTGACCATATACCTGTACTATAATGTTTTTTTGCAAATAAAGTTATTCATTCATTATTCATTCATTCCATCATACACAGTTACAAAATGACAAAACATCGAAAACTGATCATTCCTGCATAAGATCTGATTTAATGTTAGGACAGTGTGAACTGCTCAAAGTTCTCAGATTGGGCATTTGTTTAGCATTTGTTTAGCACATATTCAGTTCCCAAAATATTACCAAATAATAATAACCTGATAATTCTATCATAAATGTGTTGTCATTACAGTTACTAGAATCAATTAGAATCAATTTTATGTCCCCTTTCATGGCTTCATTTTCAAAAATTTTCTCGGTAGTGAGTTTCCAACTAGGGGTAGGGACCGGGAGGGGGTTTCACCCTCCCGGTCCCTCCCCCTAGTTTGAAATTCACTACCCTAAATCCCCTAATCGGAAACCTCTAGCCACATACCTCTGTACGCATTGCTGTTGATCTTTTTCGAGCGTTGTGATGGCGCAGAATTAATATTGCAATATGCACCAAACAGAACACAAAGAGGTCATAGAGAAAGGAAGTTATGAACAAAATACAGAACGTGGGCGGGAGAATGTGAGACCGATGAACACATACTGAAGACAAGTGAAATGTGGTCTCGACAGAAAGCAAGGATCTTATGCGTGGTCGTTTCCACTTACAGGAAAAGTACATGACAGATATTCGAGTTGACGACCAAGTAAATAATACAATTTTAATCAAAATGTTGACATGCTATTCTTTTGGTTCAGTAAAGCATCAGTTCAGGGTTTGGTTAAATCGGAAACGAATGTCAGTATATTAACATCTATAATTGAGAGAACGAAAGCCATACTAGAGAAAAGATAACTAGAGGCTCTACAGAACTGGAACTACATATAAAAATGTGATTTACCATAGGCTTTCCATGGTAACTATGAGCTGCAATTGTGGCCATGTTTGCAGCATTACATCAACATTACATGAGGATCATCGATAGAAGGTATCCCAATCTTCAATCACGCGAAGTTTCAAAACATTTGAATCCATCAAACAGAATCATAGAATGTCTCTGGTGGCCATATTTTCCAACCAACGGAAAAAAAGAGGATCGTTTGTAGAGGGCCTCCTATAGACCATTCTTGCGAAGTTTTGGTTCACGTCGGCTCCGTAGTTTCAGAGAAGATGAAAGTGTGATTCCCAATAGGGTTTCTATAGTAACTATAAGCCGCAATTGTGGCCATGTTTTCAACCCGATCAACATTAAATGAGGATCGTTTGTAGAGGGTGTCCCAGTCATCACTTATGTGAAGTATCAAAACATTTGGCCTGGCAGTTTCAGGGGAGTAGATTTTTGAAAATCCACATATCAGAATCAAAGAATGCCTCTGGTGGCCATGTTTTTCAACCACCGGAACAAATTGAGGATCGTTTGTAGAGGATCTCCCATAGACCATCCCTGCCAGGTTTGGTTCACGTCGGCTCAGTAGTTCCGGAGAAGAAGATGAAAATGTGATTTCCCATAGGGTTTCTATAGTAACTATAAGTCTCAATTGTGGCCATGTTTGCAACCCGATCAAAATTAAATGAGGACCATTGGTAGAAGGGGTCTCAGTCATCATTTATGTGAAGTATCAAAACATTTCGCCTGGCAGTTTCAGAGGAGAAGATTTTTTGAAAATCTACCAATCAGAATCAAAGAATGCCTCTGGCTGCCATGTTTTTCAACCCGCGGGAACAAAGTGAGGATCTTTTGTAGAGGACCTCCCATAGACTATCCCTGCCAGGTTTGTTTTCACGTCGCCTCGGTTTTTCCAGAGAAGAAGAGGAAAATGTAATTTCACATAGGGTTTCTACAGTAATTATAAGCCGCAATTGCGGTCATGTTTGTGAACCAATCAACATTAAATGAGGATCGTTGGTAGAGGGGGTCCCAGTCATCATATATGTGAAGTTTCAAAATATTTGACCTGGCAGTTTCAGAGAAGAAGATTTTTGAAAATCCACCAACCAGAATCAAAGGATGTCTCTGGAAGCCATGTTTTTCATCCGACGGAAGCAAAATGAGGATCGTTTGTGGAGGACCTCTCATAGACCATTCCTGCCAAGTTTGGTTCACACCCGCTCAGCGGTTACAGAGAAGAAGATAAAAATGTGAAAAGTTTACGGACGACGGACGCCAAGTGATGAGAAAAGCTCACAGGTGAGCTAAAAATGGGTCAGGCGACGGATTTCAGTACTGTAATCTCAAAAGCAGACCGATAATTCCTTGTGAGGAGGTAAGCGATCAGAGAATTTCTACCTGATCGCGACCCAGTCGCGATCCGGTAGATATTCTCTGATCGCTTACCTCCCCACAAGCTTCTTTCAAAAACAAACTGCATTTCGGATGCTATTTTGGTTTGTTTTTTTTTGCGCGTGAGGAGGGACATTTTTTATTAAAAAGAAATTTCAATTCATTGGTATGAGTCGCGACCAGATCAAGATCTCAAGTCGGGAGAGAGACCGTGTTGTGATCTCAGTACTGTAAACAAAGCTGAACCTCATCCACGTTTTGTTGAGTGATAAGAATGAAATTAGTTTGTCCTGCTGAACAATTTTTATGGGTCGCCTGAAGTAACGCATTGTGACCGTGACCAGGAACTAAAATTACAGATTACATTTCATCTCGAATTAAAGACGATAATGTCATTAATTTCTGGGAGCATATCATTTATTTGTCGCGATATTTCATTATGCTGCACGATTGGAAATCTTGAACAAGCGCTAGCACCATAATACATAAATCGGATGAGACACAAAGAAAATATTAATTTATCTTCTATTTCGCACCGACATGATTTAAGAGTTTTAGAGGGGGCGCGGTGGCGTTGCGCTAACCGGTTCTCGTCAGATCACCGAAGTTAAGCAACGTCGAGCCCGGTTAATCATTGAATGGGTGACCATCTGAGCGATCTAATCGGGGTACCGCGTTGTGTCCTTGGGTGAGACGCTTAACCCCGATTGTCCACATGGGGGCACGATGACGCCATGCACTAAGGCGTACTGCACGTCGATGTCTTCAACCAATCTAACCCTGCCTCTGCAAAAGTGCGGAGTTACGATGTTGGGGAGCTGGCAGCTGCTCGTCGTTGCTCGGTGGTTCTCTCCGGGTACTCCGGCTTCCTCCACCCGTAAAACTGCAACAGTCATGGTTAGCAGTTGTGCATATGTTTATGACCTTAAACACCACTAAATAAAGAGGTTTAGAGCCATCATTCGAGGAGTGTTGATATGAACTATTTTCAAGGTATAAAAGTTGACGTGTGTCTGTTTTTGTGTGACACTGAAGTTAATCTGAATGAGAAAACTAGTTTTATTTATTGGTTACACCCAAGACATGAGAGTGATATTGAATAGACAGTTGCGAGGGTGTGCACGAGAGTTTTGTCCGAGTCAAGAGACCCGAATAACTCTATGTTCAATGTCATGAACTGATGTGAACTACGGACCGACGGACGCACGGACGGACGGATGGACGGACAAAGTGGCGGCGATATGCTCCACCAAAATTCTTTCGGGAAGCATAAAAACAATTTGAAAGTTTATTAGAAATGTTGATTACTTTAGGAAATGATAAAATTTTGTGCGGGCTCGTATTATAAAATAGATCTCCCAGAGATTATACAGGGAAAAACTGCCTTTTGACACGATTAAAATCAATGAAGTGTTTAATAATGCGCATCACTGTCACACCTGATAGCCAGGAACACACTGGTAGCAGATTACCCTCTAACAAAAAGGAATTTGCAAAAAGACTTGCATGACCAATACGATCGTGTCAGAATAACATGATCTTTTTCTACAAAGATTACTAGAAGGATATTTATCATTGATAGTTGGTCGGAAGCGATGGAGCTTGTTATTTGCAATTCGCCTGCAACATTGATTTGATGTAGTTACTGATATGTGATTTAAAATCACTGAAAATAAATTTTAAAATCAGTGATAGACTTATTTAAAGCCTGTTTCCCTGCACTGTCTGTCCTGGTGCTATCGGCTATACCAACATGCCAAGGTAACCTACAAAGCACAGTATCATATTGGTCAGACATGAGAGTACCAACATGAGAGGATTCTTCAACTTTGGGTTGAGTAAAGCTAGGAAGGACGTTTTTTTCCTGTAGATCCTCGAATATTTTCAAGCACCAGTTGCGAAGCTTTTGCTTCAGCTGTGAAAATAGAACTGTTATTTGGCATTCTGATCGAGGTGATCTACAGTTAAAACTAGGAGTCCTGTCACGAAATGCGCACAAATATCACGTCGATCTGCGCGTTAATCTACGCGTTATGACTATAGTAAGGCTATCAAATTCTGTACATATGGCCTGTGCACAAGCAATGCTCCAGCCAATGGACCTCCGGGTAACCCGGAGGTCCATTGGCAGAAACATTGCCTGTGTTAGATATGAATAACCAGGAGAACCTGCCGTGCTTTGCATGCCATTCGATATGACAATTGCGCGCAATTCCTACGCGCAATTAAGCCTAAATGAGCGCACACGTTAATATACGCGTTATGACTATAGTAAGGCTATCAAATTCTGTACATATGGCCTGTGCACAAGCAATGTTCCAGCCAATGGACCTCCGGGTAACCCGGAGGTCCATTGGCAGAAACATTGCCTGTGTTTGATATGAATAACCAGGAGAACCTGCCGTGCTTTGCATGCCATTCGATATGACAATTGCGCGCAATTCCCCCTCGCAATATTAAGCCTAGATAAGCGCTCAGTTCGTGAGAGAACTTCTAGTTTTAACTGCAGTCACCAGTAACAACGACCGATGATACTTTTGCACCACTTGTAGGTCCATATGTATAGATCATTCTGTATGTACTATATTTAGACTTTATGTCGGCATATTTTTGTACGAACTGTACAGAGTTTGTTTCGGTTTTTTTTAGAAAACATCACCGAATCTCCCCATCAATACAAAAAGGGATTCGTCCATATTCCGCCAACAGCAATGAATAAAACGATACCATCCCGTGCGTTGGACGCGTTAAGCCAATCCAACAGAGCGTCCGGGAATCGCAAATATACTTTTGTTGACAATTTGTGAATATTACTCCATCATTTGATTAAAGATCTTGAGATCTTCCAACACTCTGAAACTCCTGTTTTTGAAAATATTTTTTTTAAATTTTCCAATTTGTATATTACGCTAGTGGTGTTGCCGATTCGTAAGGTGAAGGGTCAATGTTTAACGGGAAAACTGTGTGTACGCATCGATTCGATTTCGAGTCGGGCTAGACAAAACCTACAAAAGCTTTCCGGTAACAAATACAGGGATTCGCAACGATTTCTCGTTCGAAGCGAATGACAGAGGTCATTTTGAAAATAGCGATCATATTCTCCCAGAATGAAAACAGAAACACTTACCAGGCCACTAACCAGAGGAGCCAATACGATAAAACTTTTACAGTTGTATTTTTCAGAATTGTATTTTCTATTTATGGAAATAACTAACTGAAATGAATAATTAGCATTTCAAAAGATGTGGCAATTTTCCAACTGGCAATTTGCCACATCTTTTGAAATGCTAATGATTCATTTCCATCATACAATACAGGAAAATGCAATCGTAAAAGTTTTATAGTATTGGTTAGGGCTGCACGATATTCAAAACTGAATACCGGTATCGGTATTCAAAAAAATACCGCGGTATACCGGTATATCAAAAAAACTGTTCAGATATATGAACACAAGTACCACAATCGAGACTCGAGGCATCACAGCCGGAACGAATTAGCATGCCTTGATGACGCGATTCGAAAAACCTTTACCCGACGCAGACGATATCAAAGTTTATTATTTTCAAAATTAGTTTATCAGAGTTTCTCCAAAGATTTCAACAAAACTATATCATGTGACCCCCTCATTGGAACGAGCTCAACGAGCTCGTTCCAATGAGGGGTTACATGAAATAGTTTTGTTGAACTTTTTAAAATTTATTTTTTCAACTGCTGAATTCGTATATTACGAGGGCACAAGCAGACGATTCCTTGGATAAAGAGATAATATTATTCATTCGGGCCTACAGTTTAAAAACTCAAAACATCTTGAAAATTAAATTGTGGATAAATAAATAATGACGATAAACCGATATGTTTTAAATTACACCGGTATTCAATCGATATTGGTTTGAATACCGGTATATATCGGTTTATCGATATACCGTGCAGCCGTAGTATTGGCCCTGGCATTGCGTCAGACAATATGCTCAAAGAAATTGAAACCTCTTATCCAACTCTTGGAGGGGGAGAGTCTAACTGTTTCAGCCAACCTTGAATTCGGGCCGTTCGAATCCCCGACCTAATGCCGACATGGCCTTATTCGGGATGGCCTTCGATTCGGCTCTCTGATTCGTATATTTTAGAATAGATTAATTTATGTTTTTCCATAACAGGACGATGGCAAATAAATATCCTCTATCCACAGAATCACGCCACACAGAGGTGAAAGTATAGTTGCCTGTTGCGTTTTTGGTTCAGTCAACTTATCAGCATGCTTGTCTGCCTTACAATGAATCCCGCGCTCCACATTTCCAGGACGGCCGCCGTGGGCCGGTCACTTTCACGGGTGGAGAATATTCGGATTCAATGTCAATGTCAACATCGGAATCCCGATTTGATTTCAGGAGAGAAATTGCGATTTGCAGGGTCCAACCCTGAATGCGTGGCCCTCAGAAGATCCGTCATAAACCGGAACTAACTCGCCATGGGAACTATTTTGTGAAATAAATAAAATTCAATCCTCTCGTAACTAATACCGCGTAAAATGGTGAAGCAAATGGATAACTTTCTTTAAGTTTACGAACAATGCAGTTTGCAGATGGACAAGAACGCCTTGCCTCGCTCTGGAAACGGCATGAGTGCTTGGATATGTTGAAATGTGTGCGTTCTCAACAGATTATATCAGAGCCTTTTTCATTGTAAGACCAAATCCGTTCTACCATTATAAAAAGAAGAATCGCGGATTTTAATAGCCACGATACATTTTTTGATACAGTTTCAAAAAGAGTAGAACATGTTACGAAAAATGTTTTCTTTTCTGATTGAGGCCAAATCGTTATCAACATGTGATCTCCGACGATACGCAGTCACTAAATTAACAAATGCACACTGACATAACAAAAAAAAATATAAACAGAGGCTTCATTTTCGTTAAACTATCAGGGATCAGTACTATAAAACATTCACAACTGCATTTTCAGGAATTTTATTTTCTATTTACGACTTCAAATGAGTTAAAATGAACCATCAGCATTTTCAAAGATGTGGCAATTTGCCAGTTGGCAAATTGCCATAGCTTTTAAAATGCTGTTGATTGATTTTAGTCTGTTTTATTAATAAGTAGAAAATACAACTGTGAAAAATACAATTGTAAACGTTTTATATGTGGAAGAAATTTGTAATATGATTGTGGTTATTTAATACCATAGTATACACTATGGATAACCCTTTGGCATGTCTGTAAACGTAATTTCATTATCGATAAGATTTTTTTATCGATAACAGTATCGATAACATTTTTGCATCTAATATTTGAAAATATTAGAAAACAAGTTGTTCAAATCAGAACCAGAACGCCAGAATAAACAGATTGAACAACGTTTTCAGAAAAAAATGTGATTTTTTTTCAAATGGGGTGGCCGGGGATTAAAACAGAATAGCCAAGAGACCGCCCTACATCACCACCACCAATCCAAATTGCGCTCAACCACACAGATCAACCTGACAGACGCTAGAGCCGAAACAGCGGAACCTGGTGTTGGCGAAGCCGACACAAGCAGACTTATCTGCGATTGAAGGCAACTGCATCATCGATGTTCAGTACGTCTTCGTTGGCACCTATGCCGTGTACCAACGTGCGCAATCGGGATTAAGTGTCTTATCTGACGGCAAAACGGAGAGGGCGCGTGACAGGATCGAATCATCGATCTTTACGTTTAAAATCCAATGTCTAAATCAATGAGTTCCAGACACAAACAATGATGTTGTTTTTTTAAATGAGAGCATGTCATTGTGTCAGTTCATAGTCATTAAAGTAATACCAAGTGTAAACGAAAATAGAACCTATTTGCAAGTGCGTTCCAAGATAGGTTTCTTTGTTCTACATCGACCATCCTCTAACCCTCGGGTTGAATAAAACGAAATAGATCGAATAATGACAATAGTATACACGAATACCAGGGAAGAGGGACTAGCGTGTATATTATACATTTGGCAATAACATAAATAGAGGATATGGAATGAGTGTTTTTCTCATATAATATTTATGAAACGAGTCTAAGAATTTTCCGTTTTGGCGAGCCTCTGGCGAGCCCAAACGGAAAATTCGGACGAGTTTCATAAATATTATATGAGAAAAACACTCATTTCATATTCTATTTATCATATGACACACACACGCACAAATTAGCCACTTAGTATGACTTTTTAACCCATCACCTAACTTGAGTTGCAGACGGCACTTGGAAAAACATTCTCGTATAACTAAAAAAATTCATTTTTTTGCTTCCAAAACATAGGTTATGACCCCTCATTGGAACGAGCTCGTCGTTATTGTTACAGTTCCATATATCCAACGATTATTATCTATTTATATACTACTCAAAGTTTGCTAAGCACCAAGTATATCCAACTACCTGTTTTACGTTTTAGTTGAAATATTGTAATGAAAAGATGTTTTTATTTGTTATTTAATTATATCTTTAATGATTTAAGTACAGAAATTAAGATTTTATTTGTGTTTGACATTATGTTTTAGCTTTTAGATACGATAACCATGGAAAATGGATATTATTGGTAAAAGAGGAAATTGTTCAATTTGCCAAAACGTTGACGGAACGAACTGGTGTGGGTTTAATATCGAGTATGAGACCCAGTACTGTTAATTATAGCTTGACATCGCCTTCTCATGCTCCCAATCAGGATCCTGGTGGTCCCTTTTGAGATGTTGTTCCATTCTTGGATCAGCATCTCACCAAGCTCCTGGACACTTCTTGGCTGGACTGGACGGGTTGAAATTTCAAGCTGGAACTCATTCCAGACATGGTCGATTGGATTGAGGTCAGGGGATCTTGATGGCCGGTCCATACGCTCAATTCCCTCCCACTGCCGGTACTCCCCGACAGCATAGGCAACATGAGGACGGGCATTATCGTCTATCAGAATGAATCTATCACCCACTGCACCTGCATACAATCTGACGTGGACATTCAGGATCTCATCAATATACCGCTGTGCAGTCAATGTACCACGTTCAAGGACACAGAGCTTTGTACGTCCATCCCTGCTAATGCCGCCCCAGACCATGATTGACCCTCCGCCACAGCGGTCATGCTAAGCAATGTTGGCTGCATGGAATCGCTCCCCTGGTCTTCTCCATACCCTCGAAGGACTATCTGTGTGGTCGAGGCAGTACCTTGACTCATCTGTAAAAAGGACAGGTCAGCAATCTTCTCTGGTCCATCCAACGTGGTCCATGGCCCATTCATATCGTGCCTGGCTGTGGTTCTGGTACAGCGGAATGCGAATACATGGTCTTCTCCATCGGAGACCACTTTCGTGCAAACTTGCCCGGATAGTCTGCGTCGAAACATTTACCCAGGATGCATTCTGAAAGTTACTGCGAGGCTGGGTTGCTGTGGCAAAGCGGTCCCTACCGGCCTGAATGATCAAAAACCGGTCTTCAGCTGCAGATGTTGCCCTGTCTCTGCCACCACCATGCCGTCTTACTGGTGTGCCATACTGCAGGAATCTTGCCCAGGCTCTGGTTATCACCATATGGTGCACACCAAGGGCTTCACCAAACTGCCGATGGGTAGCCCCTTGCTCCACCATCCCTACAGCTGACACATTTCTGCTTCTGACAAATGTCTTCTCACATTTGCATTTGCCATATTCAATCATTAAATCACAAGGGTCTGTGTTAAAATGAAGATTGAATACCCTACACGTGTCATGTATATGAGGACAGTACATGTCAAATATTTGGTGCTTAGCAAACTTTGAGTAGTATACATTGGGTGTCCGACGTACCCGTTCAACAAGAGCGTCACTATGCACTGCATGATGCGCTCTTGGTGAGCTTTTGAAATGGTACAATTATTTATATTTTTGCAGTATTTTTATAATAAGAGAAAGACCTTTCCTTAGATTCTTTGAAATCAACAAACAACAATAACACCACATTTCGGTATGTATTTGTGCTCACAAGACCAATACAAACAAGAGGTAATCATTTTTGGAAACAAAATAATAATTTCTGAATCAGACATTTATTTGGAAACCAAAAGAGAGTGGATGGACGGATGGACGGATGAATATATTGATGGACAATACGACAGAATAATATGTTCCGTTTTGGGCGTACTTGCACTGAATATAAAGACAGTTATTATCCGGCAACTTGAAATGTATTAAATGCTATGTAAATAAAGGGCTATAACTCAAACAAACAGTATTTCGAATAAACGTCGAAGTCAAACGTATTTCTGTTCATTATACCAAATTGAGTATAGGTGTGTTGGATATAAATGAAGTTAACATCAGAAAACTTGAAATATATGATATTGCAATTCAACAAAGGGCAATAACTCCACAAGAGTATCTCCAATGAACATCCAAATCAAACTTGATCTCTATTTTCTTTTCATATGCCCGTTTAAAAAATTCAGGTTAGTTTTGTTGAATATATAGACAATATACATACAGCGTTTTTTTTTTATATCTGGTTTATGCAACGAGTTGAAATATAGTTAATATTTTCGAGGCTCTGCCGAGAAAATATTAACTATATTTCAACGATAAACCAGCTATAAAAAACACTATATGCATATTGTTTTTATCTGAAAACAAACAACAGTTTAACTCACTGAGGCTTTTATTCACTTTTATGCTCATTCCCACGGGCCTCCGTAGAAAAAGAGACAAAGCAAACGCGATATTTTGGTTGTTGCTGTACAGTCATGGACACTGTTTGCAGTTGATCTATTAGTCATGTTTTCTCAGCTCTACCTGTATGTATTCAATCGAGAAGTTTCCAGTTCCCATTAATTATGGTCCACTTTGTTTTTGTTTACAATGTGTACGAGAAATCTTTCCAGGGAGAAGACGAAATTGTAATCAGAGCAGTACTTTGATCGTTGAATGTAACTATAAATAGCGGACTACGCATTATTGATAATCTGGTAATTTCTGCATAAGGCTTTGAACAAAGTCGGTTGTCATTATTTCTTGATGTCAGCAAAATAAACTGAAAATTTACATGTTTATACTTAAAGAAAAGGGGGCGCGGTGGCTCAGTTGGTAGAGGTGCAGGCTGCAAGCCGAGAGGCCCTCAGTTCGAATCCCACCTGCGGCTACCGCGTTGTGTCCTTGGGCAAGACACTTCACCCCCATTGCCCACGTGGGGGCACGGTGACGCTGTGTACTAAAGCGTAGTGCACGTCGATGGTGCACCTGTCTTCAACCAATGCTAACCCTGTTTGTGTGGAGTTGGTATGTTGGGGAGCTGACAGTTTCTCGCCGTTGCTCGGTGGTTCTCTTCGGGTACTCCGGCTTCCTCCACCTGTAAAACTGTCATGGTTAGCCATTGTGCAGAAATATGTGACCTTAAACACCAATAAATACATAAAATACTTATAGAAAATATGTCATATTATTTCAATTAAATTTCACTTGCTCTTTCCACGTAGAATTCCACGCTGCGTTATAAAGTTTATGAATGAATGGAAATGGAATCGAACTAGGTCAAAGGTCATTCGCATAAATTATAATTATATACAACACCCGTTGTATATACTTCAAGTATATACAACGAGTGCTATACTCTATGGTTATCATCGAGGAATTTATCATCGAGAAACTTGAAATATAAGAAATTCTAAGTCAATAAGCGGCAACAATTCTTCAACAGGATACCAAAAACGTTAAAATTAAACTTGACCTGTATATACTTTACAGAAGGCAACATATCAAACTCCTATTAGCTGGAGCGAGCATTACGGAAACTTGAAAATATGAGAAATTTTAAATCAATAAAGGGTAATAACTCCACATAAGAATATCGAACAAATGTCATAAACGCAATTGATCTGTATTTTATGTTGATAAGAGCATTTACCCAAAAATGAGTTGGATATCATATGTGCAGCCAAAGTTATTATCGGGAAACCAAAAGTGAACGGACAGCAATCTATGAAATTCTCTGTTAATAAAGGGAAATAAATCGAAAAATCTCAAAATCGAACTTGATCTGGAGGTTTGATTTATAATGTCATACAATACGGCCGCCGTGGACTGGGCACTTTCCACGAATGAGCAATATTTCCACAGACGCGATAATATTAGACTCCAAACACTAATTACAGGAATAATCATAAAAATTTAATTAATGAAGCACCGGGTACAACCCGGTGTTTCATTAACTAAAATATTGACGATGATGATGATGATGATAATATTTATTACCTGGTACAGTTAAAACTAGAAGTCCTGTCATGAAATGGGCACAAATAGCACGTTGATATGCGCGTTAATGTACGCGTTATGGCCATAGTAAAGCTACTAAATTCTGTACATATGGCCTGTGCACAAGCAATGTTTCCGCCAATGGACCTCCGGGTAACCCGGAGGTCCATTGGCAGAAATATTGCATGTGTTTGCTATGAGTAACCAAGACAACCTGCCGTGCTTTGGATACCATTCGATATGGCAATTGCGCGCAATTCGAACGCGCAATTAAGCCTAGATAAGCGCACTATTCGTGACAGGACTTCTAGTTTTAACTGTAAACACATGCTTAGACACTACTGCGCTCACGTAGATAACAACCAGTCCATGGCGATAATACTGAAGAACAAAAAATAAATTGGATATCACATATGCAGCCATATGGTCTGGAAACCAAACGTGAACAGCGTTCTGGCGGATATGGACAACGTTATTATAATATTAGAACGTTTCTTTTCATGTTCTATCGGTCGATAGTACCTGAGTTTGTGTGATTTCTGAAATAAAACCTGAAGCAAACTCAGGTACTATCGACAGATAGAACATGAAAAGAAACGTTCTAATTATTTTATTATGCCGAACAAAAAATAACTTTCATTGTTAAGCGTTAACTGCAACATGCCATCAATCTTGTAACAACAATGCAGTCGAATCCAAAAACATGACGTCATTTCGAACGAATGACGTCTCTTCGAAAATGACTTGTCACAAGTGTCGTCGCTTTGGGAGTTTGTATATCACCAAATGCTAGTGTTTACAATTGCACCATGCTGTTCATGCTATAATTCATAATTAATGCTTGTGTGATAAGTGGTATAAATGAATGGAATATAAATTCATGTTTCTTGGACGACGACAGTTGTTAGAATTAAGCGGAGTGAAACAATTTATTTTGAACTTGAGGCGGATGCTCAGTGAGGTCGAGGAGTACTAAACTTGTGGAAATATAATTGATTGAAGTCATAACTCATATTCAGGATTCACTGAAGTGGTGAACAACACGTGAGTTTTTAATATTTCTGATTCTTTTGAATTCATTGTTTGCAATTAAAATTGAAAACACATCCACTGAAGATGATATATTTGTTGGTATGTTTGTGTCTATCGGTGACGAAAAAAAGTTAATCGACGCTGATCAATGGAAGTGGAGCTTACATTTTCTTTGTTCTCTTGTCTCCAGGGAAGAACGTTCCGATAGTACCCGAGTTTTGCCCCAAAACTCCAGTACTATGACTTTTAGAAGGTGTCAAATTAACCAATCACAACTGATGTTACAAACGCGAGGCATAATAAACTATAATACGTCCCGTTTCTCAAACGGGCGTATAAAAATGAAGAGGTTTATATTGTCTGACATTTGTGCACCTAACGATGGTAAACAGGTTCTGGGAATTGAAACCGAAAGGTTGCAATAACTCACGTGCTATTACACTTCGGAAGACGTGAGTGAGAAGATTAATAACACGATTGTCATTTGATGCGAAGTGTAATCACATTAGTCTTCCAAAAAACTTTACACCAAAGAGTAACGTCGCGCACAAATCAAAAATGTTTATCTTTCTTTTATATTAGATTTGTGATTTTTTCATTCTTGACTTTCTTACATTGTAGATTCCCTTTTAACTCTTTCCATGCGGACAGGCTATGTTTGCCGACGAGACACACCGTGTGTTCGAGAGCTGCTTCAGCTCATCTTACCCTGACATATCAAGAGGAAATAAACATTTTACAACATGGTATAGATATCTTTCGATGAACTTGATTAGATTGTCCATCACATGTAAGATACTCAGATCTCCGATTTAATTATAACCGTTTACCTAACACGAAAGGAAGACGAAACATGCAAACAAAATTCTCGAATTACTGTTTTTTCCTTCTTTTGCATCAAAAACATAGCCGATGACCCCTCAGTGGAACGAGCTCATAGAGCTCGTTCGTATGAAGGGTCATACAGTTAAAACTAGAAGCCCTGTCACGAATAGTGCGCTTATCTAGGCTTAATTGCGCGTTGGAATTGCGCGCAATTTCCACACCGAATGGCATCCAAAGCACGGCAGGTTCTCCTGGTTACTCATAGCAAACACATGCAATGTTTCTGCCAATGGACCTCCGGGTTACCCGGAGGTCCATTGGCTGAAACATTGCTTGTGCACAGGCCATATGTACAGAATTTGATAGCTTTACTTGGGCCATAACGCGTACATTAACGCGCATATCAACGTGCTATTTGTCCGCATTTCATGACAGGACTTCTAGTTTTAACTGTAAGCCATGTTTTGGAGACAAACAAATTAACAATAATAAAAATTGAATGGTGATTCCTGTGAACAGTGCTGGCCGGTTTTGGCTGGTTTTGGCCGCCACGTTTGCTAAAGGTTTAAAGACGGTAACCTTTTTATCTGAGTTCCATAATTGTTCAGTAGAATATTGTTTACGACAAAATCGGCGAATGTGTTGCGTATTGTTTACATGGCGAACAATTGTCTTCATTGAGAGTGATTTACAGGAATGTAAGGGCCCTTAATTTTCTAAAATTGTCAGTGCATTTAACACTAAGGGTATGGAAATCTGATATAAAATTTGAAATTTCGAAATGTAGCGAAGTTGTATCCTCATTCGATGAGTGAAGTATTTCACAAAGTCCAGGGTAGAATAAAAATACAGAAGATGATATTTTACAATTTTTTCGCAATCAGTTTGAACGTTTGACTATTATTCTCTGTTTAAACTCAATTAAAAATAAGAACGGCATTTTCACCATCGTTTGATCTTGTGTAACCTTTTTTCTATTCATGACATCATCAGCGTGCGCATCGTGAAATATAGTACAGACTCTATCCTGTCCATCAATATAAACAGCCTAGGAAATACGACTTGCTAAATTTTTCCTCGAGAAGAGTAAAAATTACTGTAAAAACACACTCGTTAAATAATGAGCAAGCCAAAGTGGACAGTTACTTGGTTGCTTCCATTTCTCTTAAAAAACTTTCCTTTTGTAACTTTTAACCATTTGAGCCCTCGTTTCCCGGAATGGTATCGCCTCTGTGTATACTTACAGTAAGATGGGTCAGTCCAATATCAATATACATGGAGGATAAAATAATAACTGCAGTCTGCAGCCATCCGGCTGCAGACTGCAGTTATCATTTTATCATCAATGTCCCGTGTATAGACCTCTTATAATAAGAACAAAAATGGGAAGAAATTCTGCCTTGGACCGAAAAATCGGCCTTAGAGTTCAAAGGGTTAATAAATGCGGCCCTGGGATTTTCAGGAAAGCGATTTATTCGCTCGCCTAATGCTCGCCTTAAAAAAATGAGGAGGGCGAAAAACAGCCCTCCTAGCCTTAGAAAATAATGATTACCACAACAGCCTATTCCTAAAACCCACAGGTTTTCATATCTCTGCTATGTTAGTGACCTCTGCAATATGGCCACACTGCCCGTTCCACACCTCCGGGTAAGGCCTGGAGGTGAGGGAAGGGAAGTGTAGCAATCGCACAGAGACTACCTGGTTTGCAGCACCAAATAAAATGTACAAAGCCCACTAGGCAAAATTCATTAATAGTACAACTTCATTTTGCCACTTTTAGCTTTTGTAAGCTTGAGGAGAGCTAATCGCTCCCTAGGCCATGTGAGGAGAGCGTTTTTTTAAGAATGCCAGGTCTGTAAATGAAAACAAGAAAGAGCTGTCAGTTGTTTTCGTTTATTAAAAGTAACAAAATGAAACTTCGCTTTATTTTTTATTGATGTCAGAGCATCCTTCTTAATTAGACCTTCCTTGCCCGTCTAATATTTTTAGTGGAGATAACTTTGTCGAAAGTGGATTTTCATGACGAAATAAGTCAGAGATGAGCAGTGTCTATAACAATTTAGTTCCACGGTCCCATAGAGGCCGTGGGATTAATTTGGGGTCTGTGTTGTCCTCTTATCAGCAAAGAACAACTTTTATTTAATTTTACGTAAAATGTTATCTGTGTCGACGTGGAAGGGTTAAATAATATTCTCAGTACACACACACCTGCAATGCAATGGCAGTTTATTCCAAATAAATACTATCTTCATGAAATCTAATGTAAAATCAATTATTTGACACAAATAAATATAGGACCAGTCATGTGCGAAACTTTGATTGCAGTTCTTTAATCGAAATGGCGGTATCTTCCGCGATTAGATTATTTGGTCTCGACCCACGTACATTTTCATAAATAGACGAGTGTAAAGTCGAGTCCGAATAAAGAAAAGCAATGAAAACAGCATCTGTGGTCTAATATCCTCGTATACTCTGTTGTGTTTTGGTGGAAAGCGTACAGGCAATTTGGATCGGATGGCGACAGAAGTTGCGATCTGGTCGGAATTATCTGGGTCATTTTGCATTCACAGAGCTGAGAATATAACATTGACACACCTGATCAAGCTTGCAAACCCCATAATCCTTAAACGAACATGTGGGAGAAACAAACACTTGACAAAATAGGAAACCCCCTCAGTTTTCGGAAAAGGTTTAATTTTAACACAGAACTCTCATTACAACGGGAGATCCGTAAGCATGCATATGCCAGGATTTGACCGAATAACATCTGTACAAAGATAATAGCAGCCTGGGTGTGTTCAACGTCGAAACACTGAAAGTATTTAAGTTTTCTGGAAATACAATCTAATGGGTTCAGATACGGGATAACGGCTCCTGTCACTCAGTCCACCATAAGTGTCATCGGGAGAGGTACTGACACAATGATTCGAATGTATATTTTTAGAAAATATTTAGACCAGATTTTCGCACAGGATGTTGATGGTACACTTCCATTGAACCAATCAAACAAAGCTTCTACCCGTAGAACTGCCAGAACCAAGTAGGAGGCTGAGTCGTTCAATTCAATCAAACAAACAGACACACAGTGCAGTAGGGGTAGGTTGTTTTCTTGTACGTGTGACCAACAGTACATCGCATTATTGTGTTCTGTTGTGACTGTATGGTTTTGAAACTCCATATTAATGATATTCCTCTCTTCAGATCAAATTAAAAACAATGATTTCTGTTTGGCTTCTTCTTATACTATCATATATCTTATTGTATCATATGACTCGTCCGTTTTGTTCACTTTAAAACATTTAATATTTTGTTTTCCTAATAATCAGTGCTAAATAAAGCCTTCCGTCAATTTCATTGGTCAATTTCAAAACTAGACAATTTGATTGGCTGAACAAAATACAACTGGGCCACATTTTCATAATTTGCATAATTAGAGTTGAGAGCCTTCATTGGTCAATTTCAAAACTGGACAATTTGATTGGCTAAGCAAAATACAACTGGGTTACATTTGCATAATTTCAGTAGGGAGAATTTACGTTATCTGTCCTATTTAGGGTGGGTTATATTGTATTAATCTTTTACCTTCAAGAAGAACGCCATTCATTTTTTTTATATTTTCACTTTTTGCTTCCAAAACATAGGTTATGACCCCTCATTGGAACGAGCTCGTTTGGGAGAGGGTGGGATTACCGAGTAAAACATGTGGGACGGATGTGATCACTCTCAATCAGACAGAAGTGAGGGACTTGGAAGTTCTACCCAGTGATGCGGGACGGCGGATAATCGGACCAAGCAGCGCAGCTGTGCTGGAAGCGGTCAGAGGGGAACTTGGGTAGATGCCGGTTTAAGATAGAATAGATATAGGAAAATTATGCTACCTAAAGTATCTGGAAAACCCCCAAACAGCAGATAGTGTAAAACAACGTTTAACCATGTATGAAACCATAACATTCAGACTGGATGGATAAGCCAAACTGGGGACCTAAAGGAGAATTAATCCATAGAGACTGAAGATTTTGTAGAAGTTGTAGAAGGTGGCCTGAAGCAGGCCAGTAGGCTTATCATGGGAAGCGTGCTGAATGATTGCAATAGAAACTGGCGAGGTGGAATTAGGACCAAGAACCAAGAGGTCTTTAGACGTTTCGACGGTTTGTGCAAAAAGGATGTCACTGCCTTTGCGGAGAACCTGGACGAATCTTATGGGGGGGGGGGGAGGGGGTGGGTGGGCGGTGGGCCTTGTTTTTTAAAGTGAAATCGAAGTCACTGCAGTTGAGGGGGAGAATCGGGAATGGAGAGGAAAGAGTGTGCCAATGCGTAATTTAGGAGTAACGGACACCCTGGGACACCTCATTCTAGAATGCCCCAAATATTTGCCTAATAGAACAAGACTCCGTAGACTACTAATGGAAAACTGGGATGAAAACCTGTAGGATAAGTGGATGAGGAATGACATGAGGGAAAGGGTCAATTATATAGTTAGGGGGATCGAGAAAGCGCCAATGCGTGGAATTATAAAACCATTTTTCGACCGAATGCTTGGAGATTAGGAGGGAAAGTGGGGAGGAGTAGCCCGGCAGTGAACTGGATAATTGTAAGCCTCCTCATTCGAGGACCGCAACAAATTAGCGGAGGGCTGAATGATTATTATTATTTGAACAGGTGAGTCTTTTTTGGCAACCACACCTTGACGTCTCGCAACCTTTTACCCTTTACCTAACGAATCGCCCGCATCCGCCCGCGTAATATGCAAATTGAGCAGTTGAAAAAATTAAATTTTTCAAAGTATTTCAACAAAACCATGTGATGTGACCCCCTCATTGGAACGAGCTCATTGACCTCGTTCCAATGATGGTTTCGTTGAATTTTTTTGAAAAATTAAAAAAATTATATTTAAAATAATAAATTTTGATATCGTCTGCGTTGGGTAAAGGGTTAATTCATTTGGAAATTGGAATTCATTGTTGAGTTGATGGTGCATTTTGAAGTTAGTGGCTCAACGTCATATTCATAGATAATTGTTCGAAGGCCCGAACGTATAATTTAGTGTGCTGGCGGGTACGGGGGGGGGGGGGGGGGGGGGGGGGGACTTGGAGAGAGAAAACAACGAAAATCACTCCATACTTATGACATCTCCCTAACAATGTTAACAAAATTGTCCGATTGACAAGTTTGCAAGCCTCACGGTAGGCAAATACACACTCCAGCTTCGGGTCTAGGTGTTCGAAACTAAAGCAATCTTTGTCAAAAAGAATGATGACCTAGCTTTGAACAGTAGCATCAAAATATACATTTAAACCACGATTGTTTTGTGTATTCGGGGTTACCGGATAAAATACAGAAATTGTGAAATGTGGTAGAAACTCCGCGTGTGGAGTCTGGCCTATGTGTTAGTTCGTCACCTAAGAACGCATCTGATTTGACGAAACGCATCCGTTGACGCCATGTCGTGAATGTAATAATGCTTCGACACAAAACGATGCCAAGCAAGAAAGTAAATGGACTGCCTCCAAAGGAGGGAGTACAGGGAATGGGAATCAACGAAACTTGTTGGAGGTTTTCCTATATTTCAATCGCGGATACGCATGAACAACTCCAAATTGTGTCGTTTGATTCCTGTACCCCGTCCTCCACTCTCTTTGTGTGTTGACTTAATCCTAGCACATTTCAAGGTAATCAGAACCTACAGTTAAAACTAGGAGTCCTGTCCTGAAATGCGCACAAATAGCACGTCGATCTACGCGTTAATCTGAGCGTTTTGACCATAGTAAGACTATCAAATTCTGTGCATATGGCCTGTGCACAAGCAATGTTTCAGCCAATGGACCTCCGGGTAACCCGGAGGTCCATTGACAGAAACATTGCCTGTGTTTACTAAGAGTAACCAGGAGAACCTGCCGTGTTTTGGATGCCATCCGCTATGGCAATTGCGCGAAATTCATACGCGCAATTAAGCCTAGATAAGAGCACAGTTCGGGACAGGACTTCTACTTTTAACTATAAGTACAGCCGCCATGGACTGGTCACTTTCCACGGGTGGACAGTATTTCCACGGACGCTATAATATTAGATTCCAAATACTAAATACAGAAATAATCATCAAAAGCATCGGGTACAATCCAGTGCTTCATTAAATGGTTGATGATGATTGTTTTTAACTGGTAAACGCATGCGTGGACACCACTGCCCACACGTGGAGTAAGACCAGACCATAGCAACAGCACTGTGACTGTGTTCCGGAATGGTCGTGGGAGGATGCACGTTTGGCCGAACACGACATGAATACGGTTCTTAACGCTTGACTACCACAGATTTTACCACGACACGACATTCCCGATTGCCGTTGCTAATACCTGGATTTGGTCGATTCACGTATCACCAAACTTGAAGTCACATAAGGCAGTTTGAAGGCCATGCGGAGGTCTTCGAATATGCCAATTATTAGACAATAGTAATCTGTCCGACTACAGGCCGACGAAACAGAAACGTTTAGGAGGGGGGAACCTCCCCAAAAGCCTCCATTTTCCCAAGCATTCCCCACCTCTGACTATTGCATGATGGCGAACTGTCCCAGGGACCGATCAGGACTATTTAAAATACGCTCTAGCCTCGAAGTCTATTTTTTCAATTCATGCGCCATATTTCAACTTACGGAGTCACACTGCTGTTTGTAACACACACTGCAAGTATGCAATAGCTCTCATCATTTTCATTTAGTACACTATAGCAAACATTAATCTTCACTGTTTTTTCTGATCAAGTCTTGGCTGCCTATTTAGGCAGCCAAGACTTGATCAGAAACCACAGTGAAGATTACTGCTTGGTAATTAAGACTTGAAGTATTAACTTAAGCACTCCACAACAATGATAAATGTTAATCATATATATAATACATGTAAGAGTGTCTCTCTCGATTATCCATCGAAAGAATATCAAAATATGATCTGAGAAGTTACGCGCCAACTGAGAAGCCTATTTCTGAGATTTAAGAGCCAGGCCCTGATGTTTCAGAACCAAATACGCACTGGCGCATGCCCAGGTCGGTCCCTGCTGTACAAAAAATCAGGAAGTAGCTCTCCCAAAATTTCGTCCGTCGAGTATTACAAATAGTTTTCTTTATTAACAGAAAATTCCCATTTTGTGGAGATTCAAAACATCACAAGCTGTTTTGGGATTTAAAAACAAGGGCACTGGAAGAATCTGAGGACAATGAGTACAGGGGTATAAAAGGGTACTCGACTTGGGGATGAGTTAAGACCGGGAGTTCACAACTTATCATGAATTATAATGTGACACTCAATAGTGTTGACATTCTAAATATATTGTCCCTTGAGTGCAACAAGACGCGATCTGCAATATTTCTTTTTTTTATTGGAGATGGCGCCTCGGTACATTCAAGGGACAATATAAGCTTTAGAACTCAGCCAGCTGTTCATATAGTTTCGTTGGTCGATGATTATCGACCAGTCTCCGTAATTATACCTGATTCCCCCACCCGCAGCCAATTGCTATTGGCAAACGTAAAATATGTTAGAAGCAAATACTCGACAGCTTCTCAGTTACAGTTCGTGGAAAGTTAAGTCGTTCTGATAGTGCATTTCTTACGAAAAATGGCACGCGCTGCCACATTGCTCTTCCACTAGCCTCAGGGCAAGGTGGCAGCTATCCCCGACCCCTCGCTACCGTCGGTCTCGTTTAAAAATTTAGAAAAATAGTACAAATTGAATAGTACATTTTTTTTAAGAATTGGGCCTGCTGGCCGGCTTGGCAATCAATGAAACCGGAATTTTGGCCGTCCTTCTCATGCTGGCGCACAAAAAGCAAATCATTGGAGCAAAAAATTGTTAAGCACACCAAAAACAAATCTAAAATAGAGTTAACCCTTTCACTGCCACGCCCACTGAGCCATATATAGAGGCCCTCTATGTACGTCTTTATGCGAGGAAGTTTAATAAAAATTATGACATTCTTGAAACTCTATCATCTGATTAATTGTTGGAAAGGGCTCCCTGAGCCCTTTCCAACAATTAATCAGATGGTAGGTTTGATCTGCGCATACAAAAACGTACAGATAACCATCGTAAAATAGGTGACAATAGTCGCTTTCGGCAGCGAAGGATTTAAAAGACCCCGTTCTTCGAATCTCCAGGTCTACTGGAAATTACTTTATCACTCAACCAATGAAGCGACACCTACCGCACAAGCCTCATCAGAAGACGTGTATCACTTCTTTGAAAACATAAACCAATCGTCTCACAACGAGAACAATACTACAAATTATGGCCCAAATATAGACCCCGGATGTAATGGTTACCTGGTATGGAATTGAGCGACGAAGAAATCAGAGGCGCAATAAAATCCCAGATTATGAAAGAGTACATTAAGAGTACTTTAAAAATCATGCTTTCAGTTTATAAACTTCTCTTTAATATAATTGTTGACAATGGATTCATATCCGGTACCTGGTCTGTCGGCAACATCAACCCCATATTTGAAAATGAAGGAGACCCTAAAATGCCCAGAAATGTATAGACCAGTAACAATTCTTTGCTGCTTTCGGAAGGTCTTCATAAAAGTAATTAATATTAAATTGACATGGGCTTTTGAGGACCAAGGTTTAATGTCGGAATGACAGTCTTCCGAAAAGGTTACTCCACGATAGATCACATATTCTTAATGTACTGATTCACTCACCTGTTTCAAAAAGATCCATTGAAAATTATACTGCGCATGCATTGATTTTAAACAAGCTTTTGATAAGGTCTGGTGAGCCTATCTTTTGCAAAAATTAATAAATAATGGAATTCAAGGTGAATGTTTTCTCTGCATTAAGGGCATATATACTGTGATTAAAATCAAAGATTCGGCTGGCGACAGATTATTCCGATGAATTTCCACGTTAACACTGAGTGAGACAGGGAGAAAACTTGTCACATTTTGTTTTCGCTCTCTGTTTGAATGATCTGAGGGGATTCTTCATGGAAAATGGTGTTGACGGACTCACTAATTTGAAGTCGTCATTAGAAAATGAACTGCACATATTTGTATGCTTGTGCGTACTACTGTATGCATGTGATACTGTTATACTTGCTGAAAGAGAAACATATCTCCAGTCTGCTCTGAACAAGTTTGTGGAATATCGTATAAAGTGCAACATGGAAATGCAGAATATACCCATAGTAGCTTGGTGTACCAAATGTTCACCACGAGGGGTGAAGTGGTGTTAACCGCGAACCTTTGGCGAGGGGTTAACACCACTTCACCACGAGTGGTGAACATTTGGTACACCATGCTACTATGGGTATATTATATTTATACCATGATCGTCAGATTATTGAGAGTTGCTATTATTTTTTCTCGATTTACTGTGCAGGGGCCGTACATACGTGCGAATTTGCTTTTGTTTACATAAGGATCGGTGGCGGTACTTCCGCTGTAATTTTATCACAAAAACGAGATAGAAAAAGAAGCAGGGCCTTTTTCGTTTTAATAACATAATAACATATTGTTTCGAGTTATGGATGCTTTATTAACACGAGACAATGCATGTTTGGTATTTTTGGCGTTTTATGGGTAAACACATTTAAAAACGTAATAAATAATTGCCACTTTCATTTCACTCTTCGCGAGGCGACGTGCGATAAATTTAGACAAGTTCGCATTCAGGTCGACGTCACTAAAGGTCAAGTTGGATGTAGTTCCATTGTATGTGTAAATTTTAACTACTGAAATCCCATTGCTGGCGTGTTCACCACGATTGGTGTATAAAGCACAAATTTATGTCATAGGCTTTCCATATATAGTAGAATAGGTAATCATGGTATAAACTGGTGTATTCAAGACAAAAAAAAATAAAGTTCGGAAAATGTGATGGACGAAAACAGAGATTCTCAATTTAGGGGTGGAAGAAGGAAAAGCGATAAAATATTTAGGAGTTATTCTTTCGCATAATAGTTCTTTCGCGAAGTGAAGAAAACATAATTTAGAACAGACAAGGAAATCCATGTCCTGTGTTGTAAGAAAGGCAAGAAATTTAAATTTAAATGATAATACGTTTTGATATAGTTCCTATAATCTTGTATGGAAACGAGGTTTGGGGGTTCGAAAATTAGATTTATTAAAAAAAGCTGCAATTTAAATACTGAAATTAATTCTCGGTCTGAAAAAACGGACACCTTCATTTATAGTCTTTGGGGAGGTTGGGATGTATCCAATCGAAATTCTGATCAGACTAACGATGTTCTCATATTTGGCTCGGCTGATCAGCGGAAACCCCAATGAAATTGCGTTGAGTTTATTTAGATACGCATTTTAGCAACACATTTTAGATTCTAACAGATACGCCTGGGTGGAACATTTGAACTATATTTTGAAGTCACGTGGCTTATCTTACTATAATCAGTACTGCTACGATCCAGAAAGTTTAATAGCAACTATAAAGAGAAATCTCACTGACCAGTTTATCCGGTCATGGAATGGTGAGGCAAAAATTCACCCTCTGGCACATTTAAGCAACTTTTCAATTTGTGGAATATTTTACCATTTTTCCTGCAAGTGCAACAAAAAACGTTTCTGAAATTTAGAACTTCGAATCATCGACCCCCAATAGAAATCTGGACAGGTACGCCGAGAGAGGAATGATTGTACCCCTTGTGTGACGAGCAAACGCTAGGTCACGAATATCATATCCTCGAATGCGCGAATAATGAGAGAACAAATATATACGCAAATAAATTTATCAATAGAATGTCAATTAAATGCTTTTGATATAGTTTCTATAATCTTGTATGGAAGCGAAGTCTTGGGGCTCGAAAATTTAGATTTATTGAAAAGGTTGCAACTTAAATACCTGAAATTAATTCTCGGTCTGAAAAACTGGACACCGTTATCTATAGTATTTAGTTTGATCAATATTTATTCAAGGAGACTGATATTGTACATAGAATAATGAAGTTCAAACACAAAATCAAAATGACTGCACATTATGGCAAAATATTAAAGTATGTATTATTATGAAGATAAAAGTAGGAAACAACGGATATATAGACAGGATTCGGCAAGAATGCAAGAGCTTATTGTGAGCCGTCTCCTTTTGTACTGTTGGTGGGGGTGGTGGGGGTAATGTATCCAATCAAAATTCTGATTAAACCAACAATGATCTCATATTAAACTCGGCTGGTTGGTGAGAAAACCCAATAAAATTAAGATTATTCACACCTTGGTATCTACGGGAAGTCTTTCTTAGTCGCTAAAGTTTGATGAATTCCCTTAATTATATCGCAGGCAGGGGGGGGGGGAGGGGGGTACGTAATTTATAAGACATACATTGGAGGCGTGGTTTAGAGCGGGCCTAAATGCGTTTTTTCGGTTCAATGTGTTATGAAAACAGAAAAAGAAATACTTTAGCCAATCATTTTGCCTGAAAATGCATGAACAGAACAAAGGTTTAATTATGTCGTTATAAATGTAAATGTAATGATATCTAGATGGGAGATCGGTGGCTCAGTGGTTCATGAATTGAACTTCAAATCGAAAGAATCATGGTTCGATCCCCGCCAGGTGTAACTACGTTGAGTCCATGGGCAAGGCCCTTCATCCCGATCGCCCACGTGGTGGCACGGTGACACTGTGTACAAAGGCATATTGCACCTGTATGGTGCATTTTTCTTGTCTTCAACCAATGCAAACACTGCTTGTGTGTTTTTAGTACGTTGAGGAGTCTGGCAGTCGCTCGCCGCACCTCGATGGTTCTCCTCGGGTACTCTGGCTTCCTTTGCCGTAAAACCGTGACCGTCCGACACGAGGTCAGTGGCGTAGGGGATGGGCCCGCAAGACCCGCATTGCGGGGGGGGGGGGGGCGGGGCGGCTAGAAGAGGGGCGCCCGTCTTGAAGGACGTCCCAACGCTGGAAGAAAGAGGGAAAGAGAGAGAGAGAGAGCGAGAGAGTGTACCAAATAATTTCAAACTCTCACTTCCACACGACGTACTCTTTGTAGTCTTTGTATTATTCTTTTAGCCCTTTACCTAACGTAACGACCAAAACCGGTCAGCGCTATTCTCAAAAATCGCCAATTAATTTTCATTATTTTTTTCATTTTTTGTCTCAAAAACATAGGTTTTGGCCCCTCGTTGGAACGAGCTCGCCGAGTTCGTTCCAACGACGGGTCATAACCTATGTTTTTGAGACAAAAAATGAAACAAATTAGTTATTCAAGAATTATTTTTGCAAGTGTCGTCTGCTTTTCAGGTAAGGTAAAAGGTTAAGTGAACGCTACACCATTGTAACTGATAGGGGTGAAAAATGAACAGTATACATACACGGTGCCTCTCAAGTCACACATGTTGGGCGTGCATGCGTGTATCGTTGGATGGTGGGGGTGAAACTTAAAACATTAATGAAAAAATCTACCGAGTCGTACTTTTAGAATCGATCCTATAGGCTATACCTCCATTTAATTTATGGCGTATGTGCTACGTGAAATCCTGTATGCTGTGCACGGTAACAACGCTACATTTGCCCCCGTTTTAAAGGCAACCACCATTATTATGCAAGGGCACCCGTCTCTATCTCGCGGGGGGGGGGGGGGGGGCACACGATTTTCCGCTAACCCTAGATGTCGAAAGTATCGTTAAAACCCCACTAAACAAATAAACAAATCAAACAAATGATATCTTAGTCAGATACCCCACTCCTTGTGATGCGCCATACACCTACCGCAGATGAAACAATCATGCATGCAAACGTCTTGTTGATCTCAAGCAAAACGGAATCTATTAAAACACATCTCTCCATAAGCGTATATAGGACATGTAGGGCCCAACCAGCAGCATATGCGTACCCAGAGTCAAGGCATTTGAGCGTCGTTTGAAATTTTCGAACTTAAATTGTTCGGGGTATGGGATATGGGCTATCTATTAAACAAACAGACTGGTCACAACACATTATGTTATTTTACTTCCATCTCCAGAATCTTTTCCATGGATGACGGATGGTTTACTGCTACGGGAGATGCTTGAAATGTATGCTTAAAATGACAGCTAATAAGAACTGTAGAGGAACAGTAAAAAATTAATCCTACACGCCAAAAGGATATAGGATTACATTTCTATTGAACCGCCTCACATAAGCAAAACAAATTGATCCGGTTACAAAGTCAACGATGAACGTCGCTAACCATCCGCCCCCGCGCGCAATATGATGTCAAGTGAATCAACGCAATAACTCCCCCCACTGTTAACGTTTGATGACGTGAAACCTGTTACGCTGTGACTATAGTCACAGCATAACAGCTTTCAGTTCATCAAACGCCGTAATGTTTTCCTAACACGAAAATTAGTTACACGGTGTTACCTTTCCAATCTTGTCACTTGTTTTTGTCAGTTTTTATTAAAATATGTTAGAGATATTCGATCTTTATTCCCACGAACAATGCGCATTTCACCAACATGTTCATTTTCAGGAAAATAAAAATGTTTGGGATATTTTTTTGTTGAGGATTGTTTATTAACAGTAACACCCCCTCCCCCCCCCCCCACACCCTAATATGGCGTCGATTCACTGCCTGAGAGCTAGAAGCCGCTATCAGGGTTTTCAAAAATAATTGAGGATTCCAGAGCGAAAGCCAACGTTTCCCTTGCCCATATGTTCTATTCCGTCAAACCCAAATAATATTTTGTTTATATAAACTTGTTCTATTACAAATTATTGGAGAGTGCCTGCAGGCACTCTCCAATAATTTGTAAGAGAACAAATTTTGAATAATAAATTCAGACCACCAAAAATAATCTAGCCCTCAACCAGTTAAGACACTTCTCTGCATGTGACCAATGGGCGTTCAGCAATCCAGTTGTGTAGAGATCAGTGGTAAAATATTGTCATCGTGTTCGCAATAACTTCGCAGAAATAAAAAAAAACAACGAAAAAGCAATAAAATACTTGGATATCAAATAAAGATATTTGCATGGCCATAAACACAGAGTGATAGTTGATTACTTTTTTGCAATAATGGTTGGTAAACATTCTGCGTTTAATTGAAATCGAGATATCTCAATTACTCACTCGGGAGGAAAAGTGGCTGAGGGCGTAAGTAAATAAGATTAATTGCTCTATAGTCTGTCCGGAGGACAAGGTGCACGCGGATAGTTACAATATTGTGATTAATCATGAGAAGAATCATTATATTCAGTGAATTGTCGTATTCCGGAAAGCATATTGAGTTTATGACAATTATTTCGGCGACCGAATTTATATTTGTTTTCCCAGACAACCCAGTTGGATGCACAGGGCTATACATAACTAAATTCATGACGATTACAATCCAGCAGAGGCAACGGAATCAGGGGACGGGGGGGGGGGGGGGGGGGGGGGTCACATGGGGGCATATGCTTCTCCACCTTTTTTCACAGACAGTTTACATGGTTACACAATGAGCTAAAATGGGCGCATGCAAACGTGTCAATATACAGGCATTCCTGTAATATATATTTGCAAATCTAAACAAACACATCACCAAAGAATCCCACCTTTCGGTCGTTTCGGCCCGTTTCTGCTACTTCAGCAATTTTTCCACCGACGACTAGCCATAATCTGTGAACAAATACTATAACAATTGGCACAGCAAAATACTGGGTCACGAGTGCTCCTTTTTGCGAAACGAAAACTACTTTTCTATACATGTAGAGTACACTATGGTTTTAAATGCGCCTCAACACTACAGGAGTTGTCCGTCGAAAAGAAATGGGAAGAAAACCTCTGCCAGTCATTTTATGTGCCAGGACGCCAAGACGAGATGGAGAAGTCCTGTTTGGGTTTCAATTATACTTCTCACATTATGCTACAGTACAGCCGCAGTGGGCTGGCCACTTTCCACGGGTGGGCAATATTTCCACAGACGTAAAAACATTAGATTCCAAACACTAATTATAAGAATAAATAGCAAAAATTTAATTAATGAAGCACCGGGTTCAACCCGGTGCTCCATTATTTAAAATTTTGATGCTGATGATTTTTATTACCTGGTAAACGCAGGCGTGGACATAACTGCTCACGCGTGGATTACGACCAGTCCACGGCGACTGTACTGTAAGGATCACTTCTACCTGTCTACATATTTGATACATAAAAGGCCAAAGGTGTATAGTTTTAAGTTTGTTTATTTGTTCATTAGGGTTTAACAGCACTTCCAACAGCCTGTATCATATCATGTCGGAAAATTGGAGGGAGTCGGAGTACCCGGAGGGAACTACTGAGCAATGGCGATTAACTTTTGTGCTCTCTAATTTACCATCCTGACACAATAGGTTAGCACTGGTTGGAAGTTAGTGTTACGTTGACATGTTGTACATCATCAATGGTCGACACGTTGTGTGTCCACGGTTCACTTGCCTTCAACCAATGCTAACTCTGCTTGTGCCAAGATGATATGATTATAGAGTGTGACAGTTACTCAGCATTACTGGGTGCCCCTCTATGGGTACTCTAGCTTCATCCGTCTGTAAATGTGTACAACTGGATATGACCCAGACTGTGAAAAGTGTCTTTGCTCCTCGATAAATAAACAAACAAATAATGTACACATTTTCCTTCCAAGTACAAATCCGGCCAATGACAAATCACACATTGATGCCATTGTATAGTGAGAATGAAAGGAATGCACCAGGTGCCACTACTGTAAAACGTTTACAATTGTATTTTCTAGAATTGTATTTTCTACCCATTAATATAACAGACTGAAATGAATCATTAGCATTTCAAAAGATATGGCAATTTGCCAACTGGCAAATTGCCATATCTTTTAAAACTAGCAAAATGCCATATGTTTTAAAACTGGCAAATTGCCACATCTTTGAAAGTGCTAATGGTTCATTTCAACCCATTTAAAGGCATAACTAGAAAATACAATTCTAGAAAATACAGTTGTAAAAGTTTCATAGTATTGGCCACTGCTCAGATTGTCCCGTGGAAAGTGGTTTCATCAAACACTTGTGTGTTTCGAGATTGATCTCTCTCCTAATATCTAACACTTCATCTTAATTTGCATTCCAATGATTTCCAATGAAACACTGTTTTGATTGATTTTGATTTTGTTACATAATACAATGACTTCCTTCAAGAATCGAAACGGCTCCAATTAACAATTGTCTTCCTCTGTCATCCTCATCCATCCACCTATAAACCTGCCCGTTGTAGAAAAAAGTGTAATATCGATTCATGCATACAGTGCCAGCTGAAATAAGTTTTAGTGATATAAGAAACACATTTCCATCACATTTTCCACTGTTATTAATCCCAAGCTTTGGTATACTTTTTGGAGGAAGTTCTCTTGTAATAATCAACGAAGAAAGTATATTCTCCCCCACGGCATGTGTAACATACGTCTGTCCAGGGTGAGATAGCAGGGAGAGACAGATGTATCCCACCCCGCCCACGTGACGTTATATATTTATAACGTTATTATGACGTTATGCATATCGTATCAGTTTCTTGATACCAACTAATTCATATTGACGTCATCAGAATGCCGTGTGATCAAAGTTTGATGCCCAAAACTCTTTAAACCCCAAGATGCTACCGTTCCTAATTGATTCCGTGGTATATACCTTTGGTATATACATAACTTTTGCATGATCTTTCCGATGGTGTCATTAGTTTTTCAAAACAACGAATACCAAATGAGTTGATTATATCAGCACGTGACCGCAGATTACCTCTGGCTAACGTAACCGCTGTATGGTGGGGGAGAAAAATAATCCCTGATGGGTATGGGTGTGAGATGGGAAAATCTCACCGTCGGGACAAGATATTTGGTCCTGACACTCGGCAAGCCTCGTGTCTGGCCCAAATATCTTGCCCTCGGGTAAGATTTTCCCATCCCACACCCATACCCATCAGGGATTATAATAGTCTACACCCTTCTTTAAGCGTGAATGCTAGCTCAATGATTAACAAAATCCGACGTTGAGGACAAACAAATCCATAAGATGACTCCACATTTTGCTAGTAATACTCAGTCTTTGCTACACGCCAAATAAACAAAACACATAACACTTTATGCCGACAAGCTAGGTGCCCATTTGAAAGAGCCCGCAGGTTTATTCAGTAACAATGCAGCTCAACAAATCAGCAAAAGTGTATCCCCAGTAGCAGCGACAGCGCGTTACAGGAAAAACCCTGCGGGAAACCTGTATCCTGAGCCTTTGCAAATGCCGCCTGCAGGGTAAGCGCAGAACCACGCTTTTACAAACATCTTGTACAGAAAAGATTTGCAATACGCTTGACGTTTAGAAGGCTTAAAAAATTGGATGAATTGGAAAACAAAAAAAAAACAGCACTTGACTCCAGTCAACTATCAGAGAAAACAAGGCCAAGAGCGAATTTCTTTTAGAAATACCAAAACGATTCCCAAAATAATCTTTTCGCACACGCAAAAGAATTCCAGATAAAATAAATTGCGTGCTCTTTCGATGGCAAAACGCTTGAACTGATATTGCCATCAATCGTGATACCACACTCCTGTTCACTCACGTGGTGAAAGACCAAACAATCAATCAGTGAACCGTCCTTTGTTTATTTGAACGGTCTATTAAAGACAACATTTTCCAGCTAAACTAACGTAATGCAGGAAAATATAATTCTCTGTAAAAAGTTATCCCAGGAGCGAATAGCCAGAGAGACTCGTAGTATTAAAAGAATTTTACATGCAGTTAAAAGTAGACGTCTTGTCCCAAACTGTGCGCTTATCTAGGTTTAATTGCGCGTAGGAATTTCGCGCAATTGCTATATCGGATGGCATCCAAAGCACGACAGGTTCTCCTGGTTACTCTTAGTAAACACAGGCAATGTTTCTGTCAATGGACCTCCGGGTTACCCGGAGGTCCATTGGCTGAAACATTGCTTGTGCACAGGCCATATGCACAGAAGAATTAAGCACAGATAGTCTTACTATGGTCAAAACGCGTAGATTAACGCGCAGATCGACGTGCTATTTGTGCGCATTTCATGACAGTACTTCTAGTTTTAACTGTGTTCAGTCACATTTATATTATGCATTATCTAGGGCACAAAATAGGGTACACAGAGCTTTAATACCTGGATGCCGATTTTCCAATCCGGCGGAAGATCGAACCGTGCCCTTATGGTTTGAAGTGCAGTGATGTAGCCACTGAACCACTGAACCACCGCGCTCTTGTCAGCAGAAATGGGCAATTGTCTAAAGCATTGACTATCTCCACTGATCTGTACATATGGTGTTGACTGAAAGTTTAAATGCGTCTGAGAAAACGAGACCCCCAGCTTTTGAGCTGCTCACTGTAGTAGAAGCAATAAAGTCGATTACTGACTGTCGAGTCCCTAAGTTGGTCGTTATACAAGTCAGCAATCTGACCTAATATTACTCGTCGTCATCCTTCATCGTATTAATTCTTACTCTCTGGGTATTTAAAAAAATGTTTTCATCAAATCTAGTCATGGCTGCTATGAAGCCGCCATGACCAGATTTGATGAAAACTTTATCTAAATCTAACTCAAGAAATTATTGATCAAAAAGTAAATTCAGTTTACGGGGCAGAAATTTTGTTAAATGTGCCCAGATAATACTCATTATCATGGAAAGAGATTTCCTGTCCTGGACAGGGATATCCACCAACAACATGCAAGGAGTTAAAGCTGTAGTGTTTACTTCACCTCCTCCCCCAACCCCCATTGGGTTTTAAAAGCTTCCAGAGCGGATTTGTGGTGTACTTTAGCTTTATTGTGTGAATAAATTATTGAAAAATATTGAGAGACGAACCCGGGAAAGGCATTGCCTCCTCCCCCCCCCCCTAGCCCGAAGGCCAGCTGCCCCCTCTACCCCCGCTTTTCCGGCGTTCCGGTTCAACCCTCTTCTTACGCGCATACGTAACTCCGTGTTTCACTAGCGGAATGTTGCGACAGTGTGGGGCTGGTTCAGTACAGTACGTGGAGAGTGTATTATCACTAAATCACCCGCAGAGTGGAGATTCCACCCAAGCAATAATTGCAAATTTGTCGCAAAGCACAACAAGCACATGCAAAGTTTCAACCAATGGACCTCCGGGTTAAACCCAGAGGTCCATTGGCTGAAACATTGCTTGTGTTTTTGTCCATGTGTATAAAATTTGAAAGTTATAGTTTGGGTGATAACTCCACTCTGCGGGTGATTTAGTTACAATCCACTCTCCACGTACTGTATGTGTGAATGTAAACAGACTTCCTCAAAGTTAGAAATTCCTTGTTCAAACAGTAGAGGTCTATGTGGAATTTCCGAGCTGGCACTGCTCCATTCAAGACAGAGGTTCTGATGGAAACCAGCAGTAAGCAAAGCCGGATTCGGGAATTTCTCACAATATACAACACGTGGAAAGTAGATTACTAGTAAACCACTCGCAAAGTGAAAACTCCACCCGTCTAAAAACTCATTGACCGTGAAAATGCATAAGTATGATAAGCAAGGTTTCAGCCAATTGACCTCCAGTTTCAACCCGGAGGTCCGTCGGATTAAACATTGCTTATCATTCTTCTGCGTTCTCGAAATCTACACCACGAGTGTTTCCCCGTGAACCGTCTCTCTGTCTGCTGTAAAATGGGCTATATTTTGTCAATAGATCTTACTGCTTTTCACGGCTTTCTCGAAGTTATCTCTAATGGCTGCCTTAGAAATTTTGTGGATTGATATCGTTAGCGCCTGTCTTTTTAATTTCGTCTTCCTTCGAAGAGGATTTGTGAAACAATCATAGTGTGATATTGTACACCTTGTCAGTACTTCTCGTCCCAAAATCATCCCTAATTTGTTTTTTGTCATGAAAATCGACTCCCGTGGAAGGTCCAATTAACTGGTTGAGTGCTCCAAGCCACTATCAGGGTATTTTTTTTTATATAAAAATGAGGGTTCCAGAGCAAAAGCCAACATTTTCCTTGCCCATGTTTCATATTTAGTCAAATGCAAATACTATTTTATTTATATAAATTTGTTTTATTACAAATTATTGGAGAGTGCCGATGGCACTCTCCAATAATTTGTAATAAAACAAATCTTGAATAACAAATTAAGACCACCAAAAATAAACTAGCCCCAACCAGTTAAGAAGCAAGTACTTCTTGAGAAAGTAGAAAATAAAACCAAGTTTCGGAGCTGTCTGTTGCTTTCGTTTATCAAAAATGTTAAAATGAAACTTGGCTTTTTATGGAAAGCGACTTAGAAGGCACTACTTTACAAAGAATACGTTACTAAGAATATCTGTCAGTATTACACCTGCCTACACTAAGTGAATGCCATGGATTTACCAAGTCCAGTTCAGTTTATTGTAGCAAAGTGGCATATTTGCTTGATCTCAGACAGTAAACACAATATCTAGGACAAAGACAACTACTATAGGGTACGCTTAACGCGATATAAACTATGTCGGGTCAGGATATTGCATATTAGTTCCCTCCAAGTAGTGTGGTGAGTAGGATATCATGTGCGTTTTGACGCTAATGTTATTTGCCCACTATTGACCCGAAATTGAAGCCATATCGAGGCATAAGATCGATGTGAAGGTGTCCTGGTGACCGGAGAGTGTCGCCGTTGTGACGCCATAGTCATGGCGATTCATGATGATAAAGCGGATGCACATGGCGCATTGTTATGGCAATATGCGATTAAGAAGTCTTTTTTTGCTTAAATTGGACTCACATCTTGGATACTAATATGTCAAGCGATTACTACTGAATGGAAAGTATTCGGACTGATCTCGGTTCTGCCTTCCGTAATGCTTTACTTTGTGTGTGCTGAAAATTCTTACCGAATAGACGATAATTGTAGGGAGAAAACAAACGAGCTGCACGTGTAACTCTTCAAAACAACCGACTGCTAAACTGCAGGTCAGTTACATTATGTCCATATATAATGTGTGTAACGAAATGTGTATGGGGTGTGTATATCTTTTTCAGTTGGTATTTGTAATTACCAGGAAACGATCTAGAGAACATCTGCCATCATAATGATGATGAAGGTGCACGAGAAAGTGCCAGTGCTCTTAAAAGAACCTACGCCACTTACAAATTTATATACAACCAAGACATTAATGTAAACGAGTTAGGTAACGTTATTAAATCAGACGTGGCGGTAACTAATCTTCCTAGTCTCAGTTTATTTATGACAATTAAAATACTTAACGTTGTTCTTTTTTTTTTAAATTATTTTCCAAGCCTGGAGTCAAGAGAGTTCGTACATTTCCACGAAGTTGCCATTTCCCGCACGTTTCAAAAACATTCACCTGAATAACTGATACCTCCTGTCGCCATTTATCGTTGCGTAGATAAACTTGTTAACGAGCATCCAAAGCTTGGATGCTCTTTAAAAGGATTATCTTCGCCAAGATAAAACTATCTCATACTAATCATTGTGTAAACATGTCTGTTGACTGTAGAGATTCCGCAAGATGGCAGAAGGCAAAAAGGGGAGAAGTACAGTACGTGTAGAGTGTATTATCACTAAATCCCCCGCGGAGTGGAGATCCCACCCAAGCAATAATTGCAATTGTTTTGAAAAGCGTAACCAGCACAAGCAAAGTTCCAGTCAATGGATCCTCGGGTTAAACCCGGAGGTCCATTGGCTGAAACATTGCTTGTGTTTTTGTCTATATGTGGAGAATTTGAAAGTGAGACTTTGGATGATGCCCCACCGCGCGGGTGATTTCGTTATAATCCACTCTCCACGTACTGTAGGCATCTCAGAAAATACCTTTCTATTCTACATAAGCGAGATTTTTCGGCTAGCCTTTGCTGCACAATATACATTCAATTTTATGTGCATGCCACATTGTCGGGGTTCGAAGGGCACGCGATTTCAATCATCCAAATAGGAAGCGATAACCGAATTCATGTTTTATTAGTTTTGACAACAACATGCACCAAATAATTGCGCACATCTTGTCCCATGGGAGCACAATATGAGCAACCCATGCAGCTTGTGGGGCACATGGCCTGTTTTGCATATTCCCGTTACAAATATCATTAGAAAGTCACAATTTTGTAGAGTAGCGAGGCAATGTTTTGCCTTCCACCATCTTGCAGAAACTACACGGTGAACAAAATTATCTGTGCGGTGTTGAGAATAAGACAGTGAATAACTGACGACAGCCCCGGAAACCGATCGCGTGTTGCTGTGCTGATTTTCGGCGTTAACACATCGTGGCCTGGGTGCTAAGATGTTCTATGTCCCATAGGGAACATAGAACATTCTAGCACTCTGGCGACGACATATTATTACCACTTTAGAGCGCGTTCTCTACAGGGCTCAAAATAAGCAGTGTCGCGTCGCTTTTTGCTATACAAAACTTGCAAAAAGCTACACAATATTCAATTAAGTATAGCATTGTGCGATAAAAGATAATCAACTGCAGCCTATTAGGCTGCAGTTGATTATCTTGTATCGCAAAATGTAAATGAAAATTTGCGAATAAATTTGACAACTAGTTCACTGATGCTTTACTTCTGATTGTGGAACGTTCCAGGCATAACTCAGATTAACTCTCCATCAAGCATCATTAACAACTTCATATGTAAGATGAAGTCTATTGGTTAAAATTCTTCCTGTTTTTACAACATTTTGCATAAAATGTCCATTAAAAATGACTTCAAGCCCATCAAATTAAAAATCCCAACTTCCATTTTGAGAACTCTATTAAACAACCAAGACGCCATTTGAAAATTTCCAAGTCCATGCAACCCCCCTTAAAGGCAGTTCAGTTAAAAAACATAGTTAATGTTTCATGTGTTGCAGATCATTTGGAAATGTCCAGAAATGGATGGAAACTATTCTATCTACTTAGAAGAATTCAATACAAAACAGCATAACATAACTCTGGTATACAAAAACAGCTATGTAATTTTTATAAAATGCTATTCATGTTTTGGAAATGTATAAAGCATTTTGCTACGCAAAGTAAAAAAGTTATTTTGAGCACTGGTTCTCTAGTATATGAACAAAGTTTAAAAGGGCATTACAAGAACGTAATGCTCAACTTCAAAAAGTCACTTGTCGTGTCGGGTCGTTAATGGGTGAAAACTCGCATTAACAGCCCGACACATCACGCGATTTTCGTTCCTTGCTGTCGTACAATCGGAAATGGAAATGGCTTCAACTTGTAAACAGTGTGATTTTATTTGAATTACTAAATATGTAAAATATCCAGCAAAGCTAGCCTCATAAGAACAAGCAGCTGTATAAAGTAAGAAAGTCTGTATACATTTTAAACCTTTATTCCTTAAAAATGGTAAATATCAGGTCTCTTTAAGTTTTCTAACTTCGTTGCAATTGAAAGCGTGCCGCTGCCAATCACGTGATAATCATGTGACACCAGTTTGCTTGACAACAGACGATATTATCATATGTCGAAATTGAAGACTTTAAAAATGTCATGTAAGGTACAGGGTTAAAACTTTTTCAACGGCCCTCGACTTCGTCTCGGGCCTTTTATAAGATGTCAGGCTGTTATTCACATCTGTGGGGCCGTTAATAAACCACAAGGCTCGACAAAGTCATGTTATTGTCATATTATTATCACCGGTCGTAAACCATCGGATTAGGCTCAAACGCTTCATTAGTTTTAAACATTTCCGTACATCTCCTCTCGAACTTTCCAATTTGTCTTAACGAGACTCGGACGATGCATTTCAGATAATTCGCTGGACAATATGATTTACGATTGGCATATTGAAAAGCTAGCCAGTGGCTTGTTTTCTCCTTCCAAAATCTAGGGCAGCAAGAAAGGTTGTGGACATAGTAATTAGAATCCATGTGGAATAACAGTTCGCATATTGGTTTAATACCCGGCCATTCAGCGTGTGGGTTTTTATCTCGACATTTATTGACAAGACTAGTAAATAGATTCGAGGTCTCCGAAGACAAATATGCAGTTCATGGTGCATGGGGTATTAGATTAAACATATTTGCATTTGCCATTCAACAATGCAAATCGGGAATGGAGGACAAGTGCTGACCACTGAGAAAACCCTCCGCTCCAGTACAAAGACTGACAGATTACAAAAGGGGGTATTATAACCGGTGGTTATGGAACCTTTCTAGTTGGGTGGCGTGGACTGGTATTCACCTGGGGGGTATGTGTGATGGCTTCAAAGTGAATGTGTGGGGTAGACCGATCAATATCTTCAGCGTGCATCCACAAGGCTGCACGTTAAAATATATCAATTGGTCTATCCCCCCAAATAATGAATATGGACTCTTCCAATTGGACTGACGAAGAAGATACCACCAGGGTTCTGAGGGTTAAAAGACGTAGACTCAACAAGATAGATCGAAAGTTGGTAAATCATAAGAATTAATTCTTGATATCGCTGGGTTGAGAATTCGACCAGTCTTCCGTTTTATGGTTAGATTTGTCATTTTTGTCATTTTACGAGTAGAATAGTCACTTGAATACCATACACATCGGCAGAAGGTGTAACAAAAGAACACTTACCTTTCGATGAAGCTGTCTTTGTTTGCTGGTTATTCTGCGGTATTCACCTGCAATAAGAATAAGTATTAATGCTGCACGGAAGATGCACATCAGATTAGATGAATAATGATACCCGATTCTACATCCGCGAAAATACAAAGATAGTTTATGAATTGAACAATCGATCGATTTTTCTTACCGCAACTAGTCGTTTTATTACATGCCCACGCAGTCTCTCTTATGCAGTACGGCGTGCAATACGGCTGTGCAATACGGAATTCCGTATTGCATACCAACCTGTTCTAACCGGGACTTTTTTTATGCAATGCGACTGCATAAAGTGCATGGTGTTTACCACCGTTGATAGAAAAGAAAATTAGGTCAGTAGGTGCTTGGGTCATGTAATAAATACAAAACCACATGTATGTTTCAATGAGTCGTTTTGTATTCAATTCGTCAGATGTGCGTAGAAAGAAAACGTCTCGACCTTCGGTCTCGACGTTTTCTTCCTACGCACATCTGCCTCATTGAATACAAAACGACTCATTGAAACATACATGTAGTTTTGTCTATGTATTAAACAACCGTACTAATTTTACTTACCCGTGTAAAGACAGAAATGTCTTGATGCAAATTGTCCATAAAACTAGATGACGTATATGTCACAAACGGGGGCGTAGATTCCGGTGTGTGAATGGGGGGAGGGGTGAGGGTAGGGTGGGTGGTTACGTGTGGGAGTAACACGACATAAAAAGTCTTTGTCTTGTCGGGCAGCAGTCGGGCAGTGTTCTACTGCCCAATGAATGACATATTCAGTACTACCTCCCCCTGGACATACAACTGTCACATTCGGTGGCTGGTTTGGATATGCGTGGCTCAGGAAGTAGGTCCAGCCCTAGAAATTAACCAAGGTAATCAACAATGTCGTGGTAAAGTCGTGGCAAAATACCTCGCCTGTAGCCACGCAATTGTCGGTTGTCGTTGCTATTTCGTTGATAACATACTCCTTGTCTGAATAGCTCGCCGCGTAGCATACGTGTAGGTATGTACATGAGAATCATGTCGCGGTCGTTTCCTTGGAAACTGTATGTGGCTGCCCAGAACTATCGTGATCTCCGGACAAACACAGTGAACGCGTTTGTTCAACATTTCGAAAATACTGTGCGCTGTAAACTGTGTGTTGTTTCAACGCGAATGCTTCCAATGATTCAGGTACAAACACGTAAAAGTAATGTGGTTTAATAATTTAATAATTAAATAAGAAATTTTTGAGGGGCGTTCTTTCCCCATTCATAAACAGAAACGGTTTTGGTCTTTCGTAAACGCACCTCGAAAGCGTGTAATGTTCTATAAATAGTTATATAAACAAATTGTAACTACGCACGCCATGTACACTGCACTTGCAGGATAAAGATCTTGTATCAGAGGGCCCTGATACACGATGCCTTCAGGTAATTACCGTGCTGTTCCAAAAGAGCTGACCCTTAAAGCCTGGAATCTTCTCATGCTGTTTTGTTACACAGTAACGGTTTCTGTTCTTTGATTTGTAGTTGTGTCTAGACAAGTCTTCGCTTCATATATAAGCAACCAGGGCTTGTCTAAAAGAATTGGAAACATACTTAGAATGTATTAATGTGACAGGCCACTTTACCGGCCCAGGAACATGATACGTCATAATTTCATTAAGAGGGATGACTGTTAAGTGAATGTGTGAGTTGACCAATCAATATTTTCAACGCGCAGCCCTAAGGCTGCACGTTGAGAATATTAATTGGTCTACCCCCAAATAATGAATATGGACTCTTCCAATTGCTGTCACTGAACTGACATGGACGATACCACCAGTGTCTAGAGGGTTAACAATGCAACGTTTAAGCTTATCCATAGGATGCGCGTTTACGCACCTGTTCTAAGGAAGTAATTATTGACAAAAGTCGAAAATAGGCCTTTAGGAGTTGAAATATCGTATAATTATCGTTGCAGCTCCAGCACCAGAAACTCTTATGCACTGGTACACACTTTACGCCATCAGACATAATTATACACCACGACTCGATAATGAAAGAAATGGAATTTCTGTGGATGAACCTTTCAGGTTTTCTTTCATCGGACCGAGGCAAAGTCAGTTCTGTGTGACAACGGAATTGATGCCCCCCGCCCACTTCATTCAATTTTCTCTATTCCTGCATGTGGCGTTTGGGTGCATTTTCACGGTACAGTTTAAAAAAAAAAAAACACTTTCATTGTGTCATCTGATTTTTTTTTTTTTTTTTTAGGGTTTAACGACACATTAACAGCCAGGGTCATATCATGTCGGTGACAGTTTTACGGGTGGAGGAAGCCGGAGTACCCGGAGAGAACCACCGAGCAACGACGAGCAACTGTCAGCTCTCCAACGTCGTAACTCTGAACTCTGCACCGCGGCACAGGCAGGGTTAGATTGGTTGAAGACATGCGAACCGGTCACCGCGACGCCACCGCCCCGCCCCCCCCTCCCTGTCATCTGATGACTGAATGTCAGACTCATCGTGTATTGCACCTCCAAATACCATTAACCAAGCATAGTCAAGCTTTAATATGTTATGTCGTGAAGTCCCGTACTGTACGCGGATAGCGGACTACCACTTTAACAACTTGAGGACTATGGATTCCTGAAATAATGTAGGACACATAAAGTTTTTGATAAAAGACCTCGGGCGTTCTTTGGTTGGAAGTTCAAACATTGTCGACAATATTCGTCATTGAAAGAAACTAGCAAGAAAGTTAGTTCCCTTACTTTTCCAAAGCTCTCAGCAAAATTTAACACTATGGGTGCGGGAATTTCATAAAACAATTGAAACTTCGAAATGGTAGCGAAATTGTATCATCAATATTTCACAAACTTCTGGCATTTCCTGTAGAGTAGAATACAAAAACAGGAAGAAGTTCTGGCATTTCCTGTAGAGTAGGATACAAAAACAGGAAGAATTTGGATTTTCACAATGTTATACCAATCCGTTTGCACGTTTGTCTATTATTCTCTGTTTAACTCTTTTGGCGCGACAGGCGACTAAAGTCGACAGACGGCACACCGCGGAAAGGTACTGCAGTAGTCGTTTTAGCCAACTGTGTGTGACCATTTCCAAGTGATTTTAACCCTTTACCCAACGCAGACGATATCAAAATTTATTATATTAAATACCATTTTTTTCAAATTTTTAAAAAACTTTCAACAAAACCATATCATGTGACCCCTCGTTGGAACAAGCTCGTTCCAACGAAGGGTCACATGATACGGTTTTGTTGAAAGTGTTTTAAAAATACTATTTTTTCAACTGCTGAAGTTGCATATTACGCGGGGGGATGCGGCCGATTCGTTGGGCAAAGAGTTGAACAAACATACGTCTTCCTATGCTACATACACCATTTATGTCCCATCCATGAACAACGATACTGTCCCTTGAAAGTATAAAGGTGCCACTTGAATATATACAGGAAATCATTTGAAAAACGGTCTATGAGATCATTAGAAAATCTTTTAAAATAATAACGCTTTAGTCTAACAACCTATACCTTTTGTAAAATTCCTGATGAATATTAGGCGCTAAGAATTCTGTTTCTCAGATTATTCCGCGCCAAAAGTGTTAAATCCACTCAAATATAAGAAAACAGCGTTTTCACCATCGTTTGATGTTCTAGGAGTTTTTACCTGTCCATTATATAGACAGTGTGCGTATCGTGACATACAATACAGACAGTGTCCTTTTCATCAATATGAACGTCTAGGAAGTTAGTATTGCTAATTCAGATTCAGATTCAGATTCTTTATTTACGGTATACATATAAAAAAACGTTTTACAGATAAATGTTTTACAGACAATGTATTCAGCATACCGTGGGAAGTGACAGAGCCAGATTGGCTGTCTACCTGACACTCCCTAGAAAAATAAAAATCGCAACAGACTGTGATGAAGTGATCGGACTTGACGGTAATTAGTCTAATTCCTAATCAGGAATGGGTGTTCATATTCTTTTGCCAATAATTTGTTCTCGTATAAAAAATAAGTTAGGGGGAAATAATTATAGATTCCAGCGGACGACTGGTACCTCAATATTGCTTATATCCCGAAACAACCTGCTTAATATATTGTTAACACAGTTCAGGGTTGCAAACAGTAACAACAGATCCCGTCATAAACTATCGTATAAATCTTGGAATAATACAAGTCTGTTAATGGGAGGTCCACATCGGTTGACACACGGTGGGGCGCAAATAGCGGTGAATCAGCCCGTTTCAGTTTAAATTGGAACGGCTCCCCCCGCTGTACCTCACGGCGTGACAGTCGGCATGACACGTAAATTATTTGTGCATTTTCACGGATCAAATCGAAGGATTTGCAGGTTGTACAGGACGAGGATACCAGAATGGGACACAGAGCATAACTTGTGTGTATAAGTTCTTTTTGGTAAGTTCTTCTCGGTAATTTAATGAAAATACTGATTTTTATTATGTACATTCTGGGCAATAAGGGTTATTACACCGGACATAATTGGAGTAGGAAGAAATAAAATCGGAGGTTAATTTGCGTCTAAAGGCGGTTCTATTGTTAATATTTCGAACAGTGACGTCTAGAGCATTCCATAATTTCGGGAACGTGTATAATGGAAGTTTATCTAAGGTACGGTTTCGTGTTTTTTCTATGTTCAGAAGTCCAGACTGTCTGGTTGTTCTACCTGACGAATTGTCGTTTACGTTGAACATATCATGAAAGGAAGAAGGTAATTGGCCTTTATGCCAGTCAAACATGAACAACAATGCATGTAGTTTAAACAAATCGTCAACTTTGAGGATTTCATCCTTCTTGAACAGAGGGTCAGTATGAGAGTTGTACTTTTTGTTATTGACAATTCGTAATGAACGCTTCTGCATAATAGCTAATTTATTAATTGTTTTCGAGCTCCCCCATGTTACGATTCCATATATTAAATGGCTGTGAACCAGGGCGAAATACAATGTCTTCAGGACTCGATGAGGGAGGATATTTTTTACTTTGTTGAGACTATAGTTTGCTCGCGCTATTTTCGAGCTTATTCGGGATATGTGGGCTAATTTGTTTCCCGGGAAGAATAAAAACTTTCAAATTACTGTAACACACATTCGCTAAACAAAGAGCCAATGTGAACTAATTCGTGCTGGTATGTGCGATACTATACGTTATACAGTTTGTTGGTGGCCTAATATGGTATATATGGTGTCAATTAATTCCATATTGGACTCGAGCGAAGTCCAATATGGAATTAACTGACACCATATATACCATATTAGGCCACCAACAAACTGTGTAACGAAAATATCTTACCGACTGCTGCATCGATGCACAGAACTAATAACAATTGCGATCAAAATTAAATGAGAGAATTCTCACAATGTGTGCACGTGTCTTTGCCTTGTTACAATTTATGGGAGAGTGCCTACAGTTTCATTTCGAAGGTAACATGACACACATCCACAGAATATGAAGCATTTTAAGTTGCCTAACCTGCACTTCAGACCAAATATGGGCTTCCAACACTCAGTCTTTCAACTTGAAGCGTTTATCGGCTGCCGCCATTTTGAATAATCAATGAACAAAGGGGAGATTACCCATAGCTGTCAGCGTATATTGATGTTGACAGGCAGTATATAGTTTTATATGCAGTCTGCATGTGACGTCTTTGAACCAATGAAATTCCCAGATACTTGGAAGAGGTAAGATATTGATAAATATTCTTAATGACGGATAATCCGTTGCTTCTAATTGGCTTGCGATAAAAAGCCAAGTTTCCTTTTATAACTTTTCATAAACGAAAATAACAGATAGCTACACGAGCTATCTGAGGATTTCGTTTATTGGAAGTAACAACAGAAAGCTTCTAGTAATTTCAGGGAAGATAACTTCATAGAAAGCCGTTTTTCATGACGAGATAAGTCTGAGATGTGTCCTTCGTTCGCTTGTTAACATACAATGTGTTTCTGGGTGGAAATATGAGTGTTTACTATCAATTCACTTTACTGCATTTAGGCCATTTTCAGTTGTTCTAAAACTAAAAAAAGCCCGAAATGTGCATGTACGAAACGAATATTTCCGCCTAAAAAGTGAAACGAGTGTGTTTTGAAAAATACTTCTGGAGTGTAATTAGAAATCGTACCCAAAGTGTCCGAAGTTCCAGTAGAGGCTTTCAGCATTTTCAGTTGAGTCTTGACAGAGGCTTATGGTATCACTGAACTAAATATTTGAATTAGAAACACCCGCCTTGAAATGTTGCACTCGGAAGTGATGCAATCTCTAAAAATAAACAGCCTTGGGAAAATAAATTGTTTCAATAAACGTTTGAAGCATTCTGTTGACATCTTGCATTATTGATGAATATTCCAGATAAAAAAGACGGTGATTTGATGACTTTTGGATCTAAAAATACAATTTACATTTGGTGTGTTTTTGTAGGGAATTCCCTGAAAAATATGTGCACGTGACCGGTACTTCCCTTGCTGTCAATTTTCTCTCTTATTTGTTGCATGACTCCCTGTTTTGGGGTCAAAACAATTTGTCTGAAGGGCTATTCTTGACAAAGATATTTGAATGCCAAAATTAAAGTGATGCGATCATATTTATTTTTTGCCTGAACGTTATAATGGTCGCCTATGGGGAAATATTTAGTTCCATGATACCTTATATCAGGTGATGAAAGTTCGTGAGTACTGTAGTTCATTGTAAGCTCAGCTATAGATTATAGAAAACATAACAATCGTATCCTCAGCACAGATGATATAGACATTTGCACTTTCACTAGATCGAGAACTCTTCAAATCACTTCCGTGTATTCTATCGTGGCTATTGTTGTTTATGAATCATGAAATATATTAATGTAGTCACATTAAATAATAATAATGATAAAAACACTTTGGCCGGCCGCTGATTTGTCGCGGTTCTCGGATGAGAAGGCCTTGGTTACCCCTGTACTCCCAACTGCCTCCCTATTCACACGCTTCTTCTCTCCTCCCAACACTCGGAGACGAACTGCTTGATGGCATCCCTAGCCCCATTCTTCCCAATCTCTCTGATTAGCATATTAACCCTTTGATACTTTTGTACGTCTTATGACGTACGAAATGAAAGATCGCGTTGATACTTTTGTACGTCTTATGACGTACGAAATCAAACAGCACATTCATACATTGTGGTCATTTTTTTATTATTATTTTTCGATTTTTTAAAGTTTTAACCTCAACTCCTGTTTTCTCCCGAATAGTGCTCAGCGACAGCCGTTGAGCCAAATGTTATCGCAGCTTAAAATACTGATATAATCCTGCTGTCAAGACTTCTTAACTGGTTGAGTGCTAGAAGCCACTGTGAGGGCTTTCAAGAAATGCCTGTGCGCACTCTCCAATAAGTTGTAATAAAAAAAAGTTTTGAATAACAAATTCAGACCACCAAAAATAATCTAGCCCTCAACCAGTTAATCACTAATGTGAAAAATATGTTATTGGTACTTTCCGACGTTTGACGTCGCATATTGAACGTTGAAGAAACTGGATTCCCATTGACGTTTGAACGTCAGGGTGATTAAAGTCTCAAAGGGTTAACCCTCTCCTTAGAGTCTCACAATAAACACATGTCCTTCATTCTCCAATCTCACTGCCCCATTATACTCCCAGTGAATTTTGTTCTTTTAGACTGGTATTTTGGGCATTCTAGAAGAGAGAGTTCCAGGGTCTCCACCACGCCCAAATTACACAACTGGCACTCCTTTTCACTGTTTTCCCAGGTTTTCCCCTCAGCTCCGGGGACCGCGATCTCAGCTTGAACAACAGTGACCCCCAAAGGTGCCATCAACGTACTCTTCAAAACCAGGCTTCTCTTTATCGCGCAGGCCACCCAAAGACCTCTTTGATTTGACCCCCCCCCCCCCCTTCTCGCCAATTAAGGTTACCATCCTCCATGATCCTTTCTCTGACGATTTGTTTACCCTGGTTTGCCCCAACGTCTAGGTCTGAGATCTCCGAGAAGTTCTCTATTAGTTCCCTCACTTGGACCATCCACCCTGTCATGAAATGCACACAAATAGCACGTTGATATGCGCGTTAATGTGCGCGTTATGGCCCAAGTAAAGCTATCAAATTCTGTACATATGGCCTATGCACAAGCAATGTTTCAGCCAATGGACCTCCTGGTAACCCGGAGGTCCATTAGCAGAAACATTGCATGTGTTTGCTATGAGTAACCAGGAGAACCTGCCGTGCTTTGGAAGCCATTCGATATGGCAATTGCGCGCAATTCCAACGCGCAATTAAGCCTACATAAGCGCACTATTCGTGACAGGACAGGACTTCTAGTTTTAACTGTACATGCATATCGCCTTACTATTTCGAAAGTCGGCACCAAGTTGAATCATCTTGTTACAAGTGGACCGATTATCGGAATAGCTGTTTCTGCCATGACTGAATCTAGCAGTTGTTGGAGTAGCTAAACGCCTATTTTACCTTCCTCCAACTGACTGACAACGCCTCCGTTTCTGCCACTTTCAGGGACGTAATTCTCCTACCCTCTTAAAATCAGATGAGTTAAAGTCAATTCAAATCAACTCGGTTGAGTGAATATGAACCCAAATGGGTTCATATTCACTCAACCCAGATGATTTGGGCTAATTTTCCCTCAACTGATTTTAGAGTGTACACAATCATTGAGTTTTTCAAGATATATAACATTTGTCTTTGAAGACAGGATTTCTCCTGGAACTTTGGAATGAAAATCGGAATTAAGAAGTTTGTTGAGTTTGTTTACCGATATATTGCGTCTGGCATTGTTTGCACTCTCTGATCTGTGCATATTTTGGCCGGGCAAGCAAGGACCTTTGCACCAGTGAGTACTCCACACCGTGTGTAAATTTTCGCCGGGTAAACAAGGACGTCTGTCCCAACTTGGTATTTCACAATTTCTTGAGAAACCTCTACTCGCCGAAACCCATCATCGGGAAATTTGTGGAGAGGATGTCACACCCAGTCCCCCGACCCTCTCCAACCCTTCGAGAATTTCCATCCATTTCCTCATTTTTCTAGAGTTTTCCTACGACACTAGAAGGTGATTATTTATTGATGTTTAAGGTTACATATTTATGCACAATGGCTAATCATGACCGACCGTGACAGTTTTACGGGTAGAGGAAGCCAGAGTACCCGGAGAGAACCACCGAGCAACGACGAGCAGCTGCCAGCTCCCCAACATCGTAACTCCGCACTGCAGCACAGGCAGGGTTAGATTGATTGAAGACATGCGTACCATCGACGTGCAGTACGCCTTAGTACACGGCGTCATCGTGCCCCCACGCGGACAATGGAGATGAAGTGTCTTGCCCAAGGACACAACGCGGTTGCCGCAAATGGGTTTCGAACCGAGGACCTCTGGGTTTGCAACCTGCACCTCTACCTACTGAGCCACCGCGATCCCCACTCGAAGGTGATAAAAGAGAAGCAATATTAGCATCTGACCCTTTTTAAAAATCGCTTCCAATAGCGTTGATGTAAGTGATGTTAACCCTTTACCTAACGAATCGGCTACACCCGCCCGCGTAATTTTCAAACTTAACAGATTTTGCAAACGGTTTCAACAAAACCATATCTTGTGACCCCGTCATCTGAAAGAACGCATCGAGCTCGATCTAACGAGGGGACACATGACATGGTTTTGTTGAATGTTTTTGAAAATATTTGAAATGCAATAATAAAAATGATACATTTTGATATCCTATGCGTCGGGTAAAGGATTAACCCTTACTCTGCCGAAAGCGACTATTGTCACATATTTAATGATGATTATCTGTACGTTCTGGCATGCGCAGATCAAATCTACCATTTGATTAATTGTTTGAAAGGGCTCAGAGAGCCCTTTCCAACAATTAATCAGATGATAGAGTTTCAAGTATGTCATAAATTTTATTAAACTTCCTCGCTTACAGGCGTACATAGAAGTTCTCCATGTATAGCTAAAGTGAGCATTGCAGTAAAGAGTTAAGGGGTGATAGTGTCAAGTTATCGAATGAAACTATAAATTATTTTGCCGTTAGATTTTTTTTACTTATCTCGACTATACGGTTGTCGAAAGGATTTTTTTTAGTTACCAGAAAAGTTTCTGTGAAGTGACTTGAAACTGTTTAATAGCGTTTACCATATTTACCCCCATTGATTATTTTTAGGTTGGGATTAGTTTGATCGAAGCAAAAGATGAACCATTATAGCACTCGGGAGTTCTTAGATGTATTAATATCGGTAAATAAACCACCAGGGCATAAACACTAATTGGCAAGACTCGCCTTCACTTACCACTTTCTTTCTTTGGATGAAAAGTGGCTGAGAACATCACTCAGAACACGAAGACGTAAAGTACTGTTTTGTATGTCTCATTAGCACATATATTAATTGAATTGATGCCATCCAAGACCATGCTCCCCACATATGTACGTATAGAGACTGCTAAAACCTTTTTGAAATGAATTCCGTGACCATCAGTTGACGAAAGCATCTAGGTCTACATTTCTAAAATTAGAGGAAATTTTTCAAGGCTCCTATTCTTCAGCTTTCGCAGTTTTTGTGATATTCTTACGCGGCTCACGGAAAAAAGCCCAACTGGAAAGAAATATACAGTTAAACCTACAACTCCGGCCACAAACTATGCGCTTATTTTGAAATAATTTCGCGTAGGAATTGCGCGAAATTTCCTAATCGAGTGGCATCCAAAAAGCAGGACTGATTTTCATGGTAATCACTAAACACCACAAGCAATGTTTGAGCCAATGAACCTCCGGGTTAAACCCTAAGGTCCATTGGCTGAAACATTTCTTTTGCATAGGGCATATGTACAACATGTGATAGCTTTACATATAGCACGCAGATCAGCTCGCTGAGTGAGGTGCTGTTTGTGGGAAATTCATGACACACACACACCCCACCTCAACAATGGAACAAGATCGTTGAGGCGTCACATGATATGGTTTGGTTGAAATGCTTTGAAAAATGTGAAAACAAAATAATGGAAACAATAAAATTTGAGATTGTGAGCATTGGTTGAAGTGTAAAATTAGATAATAGTTTTAAACGGCTTATAAAAACTACAGTTATACAGTTATTTAAAACAAATTATGTAGAAGTCCAAAACGTACTCGCATATTAATTCTTTCTCTGCAATTTACACCATGAAGGGTTTTTTCTTCTTTTTTATATTCGGTGGAATGGATCGTACATAAGTTTACACTCTGTCTACTCTGTAAATGATTGCAGCATATACTGTATTACACCTTGCTATTTAGAAATGAAATATGTCTAAACCTCACCATCCTGGTGTCAAAATACCGAAAGTTCAAGCTGCAATTTTGTTTCCTGTAAATCCCTCCCAATGACGAAAAATCTCAGCCATGGATATATTTACAACTCTTCGCTTCTCAAATCAAAGACCAGCTGCTGTTACTTGGAGCTGTCACACAGCACTTCACCTTTCTCAAGTAATCTGCAGTAATCGGGTTCCATTAGAACAATTTAAAATGTCCTTAACAAATTTAACAAATTCAATCTTGTATGACAGAGCTCTTTGAGCTCTGTCATACAATGTTGAATTGGTTAAATTCCTTGTTGCACTATGGGAAAACTTTGCAGCTTATTTTTTATATTTTTGACATATGTGTGAAGAGGGTTAAACCAACGCTCGGTATACTTCCAGCTCAACACAACTGGGTACATTACTGTAGTTAGAAATATGGACGGGAATTTCAACCGGACCATTGTCTGGTCGAACTTCGCTATCAGAACAAAACCACTGTGAAATGTCAGATCTTGAAAACCAAATGCGAGAACATTGATTTTCAGATGTTGTCTTCATTTGTTTTTCTCCATCTGGTCGGGGAAGGGATTGGGGACAAGACATAATGTATTTGGGGAGTGTGCACCGTGTTCATAATTACACATATTTTTTTCATCATGCATTTTTTCCTTAAGCCGTTTTTCATCTGTATATTATCATATTGTTTTAATGGAACCATATGACTACAGATCACTCGAGAAAGATGAACTACTCTGTGACAAATTCAATTAAAAAAGCTGGTATTTGATTTTTTGGAGCAAAGAGTTGTATATATTTATTGATGACTCACAATTTTCGTCATTAGGGGAGATTTACATGAGAGTTAACTCCCCTTATTTTCTAAAAATACGGCAGTAAATTTATAAATGAGGGTATGGTGTTTTCATAAACAAACTGAAATTTCGAAATGTAAGCAAGGTTATGTCACCAATGTGCGTATCATTTCACAAACTTTAATCATTTCCCTGTAGAGTAGTATAAAAACACAGGAGCTGTTTTTTTCCATTTTTTTACCCTAGTCAGCTGGAACATTTGAAGATTATTCTCTGTTTGTACCCATTTAAAAATAAGAAAACGGCACCTTCGCCATCTTTTGATGTTCTATAACTTATTTTGGGTTGACTTCCAACAGTGTGTGCATCGGGTTATACAATAAAGACACTGTCCTTTCCATGAATATAAAAGTCTACGAGGTAGCATTTGCTTATTTTGTCCCTGGGAGGACTAAAAAATTGCAAATTACTATAAAACCGCGTTCGCTAAACAAAAAGCCAACGTGTACAGTTATTAGGTTGCTTCTAGTTAGTTTGCAATATAAAGCCAAGTTTCCCTTCTAACGTTTTAGTAAACGAAAACAACAGACAGCTCGGGGGGGGGGGGGAGGATGTCTGTTGTTTTCGTTTAGTAAAAGTAACAAAAGGAAACTTCGCCTTATTTTCTGTTGATGCCATAGATGTTTTATTATTAACAATTACATGCTTCTTAATTGGACGTTCCACGCCCGTCTAATAATTTTAGTGGAGATAACTGTATAGAAAATCAATTGCCATGACGAGATAAGTGAGAAGGTGTCCACAGTCCAAACTAGTGACCGTGCCTTCGAATGCTAATCTGCCCGTGATCATGCTGTAAGAGCTGTTATGATCCTCAGTTTTGGAGAAATGGATAAGGTTTCTTCATTTTTTATAAAAAGTAAAAACAACAGCGCCTCTAACCACAGGGAATCCAGAATTTCCTTTTGTCCATCCTATATGAGCATGACAGTGCTGATAATCACACTGTTCTGAAGCACTTGTGTTATCAGTCTGTCACAAATGGAAATACAATTATAAAAATACAGGACCCCAACAGAACCTTTGGCATACAAGGCCCAAGGCTGCACGCTGATTGAACTACCCCCAAGTAAGGAATATCGATTCTACCACTTGATGTTTCTGAACTGGGATGGAATATACCACCATGGTCCAAAGGGGTAAAACTAAAATACTACTCCGCCATAAATGAGTACTCCATCATTTCACATATTATGAAACTTTAAGCCGGAAGAGTCATTACCGTGAAATTAATGGTGGAAGTAACGACAGTTGGTTGCCATTAATTTTCGACGGCAATTTTAAAGTTATTTTCATTCACAATGCGTAAATACAACACCCGTCGATGACAGTCTTACACGCTAAAAACTAAAGTGTTAAAAACTACACTTGAAGTGCTGTATTTAACACTTACAGTACGTGGAGAGTGGATTGTAACTAAATCACCCGCGGAGTGGAGTTATCACCCAAACTATAACTTTCAAATTTTGTATATATCGACTAAAACACAAGCAAAGTTTCAGCCAATGGACCTCCGGGTTTAACCCGGAGGTCTATTGGCTGAAACTTTACTTGTGCTTGTTATGCTTTGCAACAAATTTGCAATTATTGCTTGCGTGGGATCTCCACTCTGCGGGTGATTTAGTGATAATACACTCTCCACGTACTGTACTCAACCAGCCCCACACTGTCGCAACATTCCGCTAGTGAAACACGGAGTCACGTATGCGCGTAAGAAGAGGGTTGAACCGGAACGCCGAAAACACGGGGGTAAAGGGGGCAGCTGGCCTTCGGGCCACGGGGGGGGGGGGGGGAGGCAATGCCTTTCCCGGGTTCGTCACTCAATATTTTTCAATAATTTATTCACACAATAAAGCTAAAATACACCACTTTGTTCAAGTGTAGATATCCCAGAACTTGACAGGTGTTACAATAATACCACTTGGCAAGTGTAATGTCGCGACACTTAAAAGGAAACAACGCAGATGACGCGGATCAGGCTCGAACTCTCGAGCCTGATCCGCGTCATCTGCGTTGTGTCCTTTTAATTATGTACCCACCAAGCGCCAATCAAATTATGGACGATTCTGGAAGAACCACCAATGCTAGACACATGGAAAGTGCCATCCATTCAAGTTTCATATGTCTGACGATTGTAATGTCTAAGTGCATAAAGCATTGCACTTTGAGTGTTAAAATCAAATCCTAAGAGTTAGAATGGGTTTAACACCTTGAAAATGTCAGTTTTAACACTTTACTTTTTTGCGTGTACTGACTGAGTGTAGTATACTATCGAATTTTAATAATACCTGTTGTTATTCATAAGTTTACTACTTTATTATATAGAGAGGACATGGCCAGATACAGAACAAAAGCATAAACATACGTCGTACAAAAGAGTTCAGAGGAGCCTACAATCACATCAATACAGTCTGATCGACCATCCCGCCGCATTTTGAACATGCTGCGACTAGTACAATCGTGTTTACTGCATCAGTGCAGGGGGGGGGGGGGGGGTGGGGGGGGGGGGGGGGTGGAGTGGGGAAGTTTATTATGGGTAGCATAAAACGATATACAAAAGAAAAATGTCTTGGCAACATAACACACAACCTTTGTTGCCATCGAATTCTTGTTTTATACAGCTCAATACTTATATATGGTAAGGTCGTCGTGGACTAGTCACTGTCCACGGGTGGGTAATATTTCCACGGACGCAATAATATTAGATTCCAAGCACAAATTAAAAGACTAAGCATCACAAACTTAATTAATGAACCACCGGGTACAACCCGGTGCATCATTAATTAAACTATTGCTGCTGATGATTTTTATTAACCGGTAAACGCATGCGTGGACATCACTGCCCACGTGGGAATCACGACCAGTCCACGGCGACTGTACTGTAAATCTAAATATAAAAACTGCACCGGGTACATGATTTTTATTACCTGGTAAACGCATGCGTGGATATCACTGCCCACTGTACTGCACAGATTATGTTTATTCCCTGTTATTTATACTTATTTATTGGTGTTTAAGGTCACGTACTTATTCACAATTGGCTAATCGTGACCGTGACAGTTTTACGGGTGGAGGAGGCCGGAGTGCCCGGAGAGAACCACCGAGCAGCGACGAGCAACTGTCAGCTCCTCAACATTCAAACTGTGTTCAAACTTCGCTCAACAGGGTTACAACCATCAACGTACATTACGCCTTATTACACGGCGTCATCGTGCCCTCATGTAGGCAGCCGGAATAAAGTGCCCTGCCTAAGGACACAACGCGGATTGTCTCGGACGGAGATTGAACTCTGGACCTCTAGCATAGAAGTCCAACAGTCTACCAATGAGCCACCGTGCTCATTTATTTCCTTCTTGATCGCAGTCTCGGACTTCACGCACTGTAAAGTACACTTCTATACCATCGTAATAAACTCTGTGATATCTAAAGTTCATATCGAAGCCGTGTTGATTCTGTTTTGCAAGGAATCAATGTGGACAATTATCGGCTAAATTCTGTAATATGAGCTAAAGGCACTCGTGGTGTTATCCGAATTTAACATACTCAATACAATGTACATGATACTGTTAACACTAAAAAGTAAGACACTTCCAAGACGGACATTTTCAGCAAACTTTACAATAGTAAATAATTAACCAATCTTGCTTAAATAAACAAAATTCCATTCCATTCACATAGATACGGCAGTAGTTTTGCAACCGTCATTTTTAGTCCCCTTTATATTTAAATATGGCTCTCACGATTAATCGATTGTCGACCGGTCATGCCGAAATCGATTAGTATTTTTCGTTGTCGAAGAATCAGTAAATTTCTCCCCGTTTTAAACGTTTAATAATTAAAAAAAAATTGATGAAAAAACTATTGTTTCTAAAGGTAAAAGGTCAAGAACGTCTACGTTAAACCCCAAGAAGCCGTTAGAAGCATTTGTCCTCCAGGTACATTCAAAGCTTTGATGTTCTGAACTTTTGAACCGTCAGTGTAATAACCAAGAGCGGTCGGCAGTTGCGAACTTACGAAGTTCGCAACTGCCAACCGGTTTTGATTATTACACTGACGGTTCAAAAGTTCAGAACATCAAAGCTTTGAATGTACATACAAGAGGATCGTCTTCGTTCTTTACTTGAGGTAGGTCAACTGACTCGATCTTCATTTTTAACGACTTCAAAGAGAGGGAGAGTGGGGGCCATCTGGGTACAATTACTTAATCGATCATTATCGATTATTTGAGACGATTAATCGATTCCTATATTCAAAAATCGCGACAGCCCTATATTTAAACTTTAACATCGCGAAGTGAGTAAGTCGTCGACAGACAACTAGATAAATTGTTCCTTGTTCCTCGAGTTGCAATACAGCGTCATCTGTCTGTAATGTAGAAACATTGAAGATGGCGACTTGTTGCACTCAGTGGATGGAATCCGGTATTCATACAGTGAACTGTTTCCCTGTCTACTAATCCTGTAACATGTACTTCATTCATTCTTCAGTGCAAGTTTTTTTTTTCTTTACATCAGGTTGAGTACACACAAACGAGATTGTGTATTACCCGCATCGAAATGGTTCGTGCACAATAAATATTACTACGTACACAACAACTTTGGTTTTTTGTTTGTACTGCACTGTAATAGACGCTAATGGCGCCGTATAAATCCTACGACTTCTTCTGATGCTTTTGAAGATAAAGAGGTTCGCAAAACATTTAAATTAAAGTGAAATTTCCTGTAACTGGTGCTGTGCGGACATATTGATTCTTTAAATTACGTTTTGATAAAGAGATATCCAATGAATTATCTCATCTCTGTCAAATCAGTTCAATTTCCATATGCCGTGCGGAAGTCAGTTGCTTGGCGCTGAGTGCTTTCAATCGCCTTTTCGACTGCACTGTCCAACACCCACCAGGGGCGGTGGAACCGCGGGGGGGGGGGGGGGGCTGGGGGAAGGGGGCGGGGGCTTCAGCCCCTCCACTTTTTTTGCCGGGCCATGCCTTTTTGTATGCATATATTTTAACACAACCAATGACTGGTGAAACAAGAGGCGGGTCCAGAGCCTCCCCATATTTTCGCCAGCTATGATTCTCTCGTACTGGTACAGTTTCAATGGATTTCGGATCATTTTTTGAATTCGTGGCAGCAAACGCTAACATGTATACAGTCTGTTAAAAATCGGTTAACTGAAGTAGATCGTAATCTTACAGACATACAAGTGCCAACTCCATCCCCAGACAAGATAATCCACAGACAGTATAATTGCTGTAAACGTATGGTAAAGCATACAGGTGAGGTCTATTTATCAGCGTTGGTCGTTACGACCAAAGCTGATAAATAGACCTCACCTGTATGCCTTACCGACGTTTTTTAACGGTTCTCAAAGCTCAAAGTGTGAAATCTTTCAAATACATCTCCTGAAAAATCTCAAAAATGTCAAAATATCCTCTCAGATGCATGGAAATTGGGGTTTTGGGACGCTGGAATTTAAAATTTTCATACCATCGACCATCCATCGCCTGATCCACCCCCACCCCCCACCCCCACCCCCTTTGAAAATCGTTCCGCCGCCCCTGCCCACAAAAGACTGGAAGCAATGTTGGTAGTACATTTGTCCACAAACTGGGCTATTGGAACACTACAAGTGATGCGCACCGTAGTGCAAATAATAATGACTTTTTAACTCTCTGGACACACATTTCAACATTACGGAATTGCAAACGGCAAACCTTTCCAATAATTCAAATAGGAAGTAAGCCTAATCAATTTTGTTTGACGTTGTTCAACTTTGAACTTGTTTAATTGCTAGCTGCATTATGGGAACGATTCGGGAGCGCGGTAGCTCAGTGGTTACGGCATTGAACTTCAAACTGAAAGGTTCACGGTTCGATCCCCACCAGGGGTAACTGCGTTGTGTCCTTGGGCAAGGCGTTTAATCTCCAATGCCCACACGGGGGCACAATGACGCTGTGTACTAGGGCGTACTGCACGTCGATGGTGCACTCGTCTTCAACCAATGCTAACCCTACTTGCGTGGAGTTAGTACGTTGGAGAATTTGGCAGTTGCTCGCAGTTGCTAGGTGTTTCTCTCCGGGTACTCCGGTTTCCTCCGCCGTAAACCTGTCGGATAAATAAATAAATAAATAAATAAATAAATAATAAATAAATAAATAAATAAATAAATCATTTACATGTTGAAATTGAATTGAAATTATCGACACCAATGTGCATAGGGTTAATTTGCAGTCTAGACACCGTGCTTTGCTGTAAAATGACAAAAAAGCTAGATTACGTTGACTTTTTTTAAGATGAAACAAACTCCATGTAATTTAGAGGCAACGAACCGTTCTCCTGTTATCCAGACAACTTGCGATATCTGAATCCTGTGTCGCTGTAAAACGGAGTCAAACTTTGATTACTTTGAAGCGAACAGATCAGTACGTTTATGTGGGTGTCTTCCCATATGATCTAATTTTCAAAACTGGAATCCCGGAAAAAAAGTTAGATCATGTAGGATTTTCAAGGATGACTAATTACTGGATTTACTGGGGAGAAATTTGGGTGAGTTCATCATTTAGCTTTTGGTGGGAAAAAATAATGATAAAAAAGTAATAGTTGTATACTTTAAGAAACTACTTTTATACTTCATTTTATGAACGAATGAATGATTTTTACTCTCATTCCTCGAGTACATGCGCAATATTTGTTAAAAAAAAGTTGATTGATACGAGATGGCTGCGGAGTCTCATAGTGAGAATCCCCTCAAATATTTTTTCCAATACGGCTAAACAAGCTAATTGGGCGGTAGTTAGAAGGGTTGGTAAGGTCTTTGTCGGGTTTACGTATTATGACTCCTGTGGCCACTTTCCAACATTTTGAGAAGTATCCACAGAAGAGACAGCAGTTTAGGAGTTTATCGACAAAGAGAACACATTTTATCGCCAACCAAATTTGAAAAGGGGAACCCGTGTTACTATTTCGTCCCTTGAGTTCCAATGTGTTCTATGTGCCTACTGGCACATAGAACACATTGGAAATCAGGGGACGATGTTTAGCTATCGGGACTTTGGTCGAAGTTGTGTTCTTTGAAAATTGAGTTGTTATCTTGGACAAATCTATTTGCTTTTACCTTGCAAAATAGACAGAAAAAGATACAGAAAGAAATGAACAGCACTTAAAGTATAAACACAAAACACCCCCGGAAAACCAAAGTACAGTAACCCAGTCGAACTTAGCAGTCCAGCTGGCATGTAAATTAGACCATCTGGGAACAATGGTAATTACCTATAATCGGATTATAGCGATGGGGGTAGAGGTGAGATATTAGACAAACTGAGACTGAACAGTTTATGTGTCGCCTTCAAAAGTTCATTTTAGTTTTTAGAAGGCAATTTAAAGAAAATATTTGAAAATAGCAAACGAATTAGTGTAATATTATTCTAGCTGATGTGTTAATATTCTTAAATGAGTGCTATTCTGTTTGTCACCATTTAATACACATACATTTCTTGTCGGATTTTTCGGCGTAGAAATGATTACCCCAATAGCCTGTCGTATTACATAAACTAGGTCTATTGCGTGATCATGGCGAGTGTACGGCATTAGTAGATTTGTGTCAATAGAGCACAAATTGTCTAAAATCGTACAGATCGCTTCACGCGTCGCAAATTTTGACATGGTTTTCTGTAAGTGGTCCCTGCAACATCAGCTTACATTTCAGCATTTCTGTTACCTGGTAAACACATGCGTGGACTAGTACTGAAATGGTTAACCGGATAACCGGTTTGAAACCGGTTACCTACCTAACCGATTTGTAAAAAACGTCAACCGGGTATCCGAAATATCGATAGTAATCGCCAATCCACAGTTAAAACGTAGTAAATCTACCGCTTCTCCTATGCGATAGATACACCTCGAAGCCGCGTTGTATATATTGAGAAACAATAGACTTTAAGACTTCGTTAATGATCGGCAATTTCCGTGAGTGCTGAGTTACCGCAGAAACTATCCCGTAGTATGTATACAAACGAACGTTGTCGTGTACTCGACAACGTTCGTTTGTATACACAGTACGGAATGGTTTCTGAGAATACTGCTTTCTAATTCCTACAATTTTGATCCCAGATTCGGTGAAATAATGGCTGCGGATATCCGGGTATTAACCGGTTATAGCGCTCGGTTAGTCGGCTGTGAAAAATGAGCCAACGGTTTCAGTTCTAGCGTGGACATCACTGCAGGAGTGGCACCAGGGATTTCTTGACAGGGGGGCTGACCTCTCCGACAAGGGGGGGGGGGGGGGGGGCTATAATATTTGACCTCCCATAGTACTGACCCTTACGTCAGAACACTCATACTCAAAGACGATGTATCGGATGTAATTTTAGCAGCAGGCCTACTTTCTCTTTCGGTTTCAACGTCAGTTCTGCGTTTCTTCGCCTTCGAATGATAAAAAAACTGGGCTAATTTGGTTTGCTGCCCGCAACGTTCTATAAAAATCATTGTAAGGGCACATCGACCTGCTTCGCGTAGTTCTTTATGTTTTGATTTAGTGTGCCTAACTGCATAATTGTTTTGAAATATTTCGCTGCAAATAGAACACCACACATTATAGCGGGACTCCATTGTTGTTTCGATTTCGACAGATTCCAAACTTTTACCATGACGATAACCGATGATTAGGTATGGAAGTAATGGAACGCCAGTTGGATAACACCTGTCATAATACCTTACAAAGAAGAAAAATATACCTCGTTCTTGATCGACACAAGACGAGATATGTACATCCGATTGACGGAAATATACGAGACTGTCCGATGGACTGACTAAAAATCTCCGACGGGGGTGGGGGGCTGGACCTCTACGACGGGGGGGGGGGGGGGTTAGCCCCCTCCCCCTTGGCGCCACCACTGCATCACTGGCCGCACGTGAATTAGGACGAAACATTATCCGCGTGTTTCACATGTTATTCGCTCTTCATTTGATGCCAGTTCCCATCGTACATATTTTGAAAGTTTTTGTTTATTTGTTTGTTTGTTTGTTACTTAATTTATTTTGGTGGGTCACTAAACCCAACACGAGGGTTTCGATAAGATTCGAACCAACAACTTGTCCGTTTTTTAGCTTCCAATTTAGTCACAAAATTCTGTCTGTAAAGGTACGCTGCTGTGAAATACCGAAATTAATTTATTACATTGAATGTAATATCCAATGTTAACCCTTTACCTAACATGAAAAGCAGACGACACTTGCAAAATAAATTCTTGAATAACTATTTTTTTTCATTTGTTGTCTCAAAAACATAGGTTATGACCCCTCTTTGGAACGAGCTCGACGAGCTCGTTCCAAAGAGGGGTCATAACCTATGTTTTTGAGACAAAAAATGAAAAAAATAATGAAAATTAATTGACGATTTTTGTGAATAGCGCTGGCCGGTTTTGGACGTTACGTTTGGTAAAAGGTTAAACAGGCAATTGGTACGCAAGGAATTGCTATTGCAAAATTATGTGCGATACGTTTTTATATTTCAGGTTTCAGATCGAACCTCGTTTAATTAGTGTGTCATTGTCTTAAAACAAGATACAAATTACTCATATTACAATGCGTTTAATTTTCAAGCTCACAAAAATCGTGTTTCCTCTCTGTCTGTCTCTGTTTATTACTATTGTTTCCTTTTACGGAACTGTGGGGGGGGGGGGGGGGGCGGTGGCTCAGTTGGTAGAGGTGCAGGCTGCAAGCCGAGAGGTCCTCGGTTCGAATCCCACCTGCGGCAACCGCGTTGTGTCCTTGTGCAAGACACTTCATCTCCATTGCCCGCGTGAGGACACGATGACGCCGTGTACTAAGGCGTACTGCACGTCGATGGTGCGCATGTCTTCAACCAATCTAACCCTGCCTGTGCTGCTGTGCGAAGTTACGATGTTGGGGAGGTGGCAGCTGCTCGTCGTTGCTCGGTGGTTCTCTCCGGGTACCCCGGCTTCCTCCACCCGTAAAACTGTCACGGTCATGATTAGCCATTGTGCATAAATATGTGACCTTAAACACCAATAAATAAATAAATAATACGGAGCTGTGTTCGCACACGTAGTCTCTTTCATGGTCAGATCCCAATCTGCTGGCGACACACTTATACCATTAGGTCGAGATTTCAAAAATACAATACAGCAAAATCAAGATCGAATTAAAAAAACAGATGGAAATAAATTTGGAATCCAATGGTCTTTCTTTTCTATTGGTGAGATTTTATATGGTTGATGGCAGGTACGCTGGCGAAGAATTTCAACCGGATCGCGCCCCAGTCGCGATCCGGTCGAAATTATCTTTCCACTTTTTTTTTTTTTTTGGGGGGGGGGGGGGGGGGGGAGAATGCTGTATATCTTAGTCTTTTGTGCAAGGATGTATAACTCAAATGACCGAGTTCCCGTTATATAGATTTTACAACGGTACATGCATGTGAATTTATTTATATATCTATTGGAGTTTATAGACACTTTGACAGCCAGAGTCACCTCATGTCGGATAGTTTTACGGGTGGAGGAAGTTGGAGTAGCCGGAGACAACCATCGAGCAGCGGCGAGCAACTGACAGACTCTCCAACTAATTCCACGCTAGCAGAGATAGCATTGGTTGAAAGTTAGTTAACCGTCGACGTGCAGTACGTCTTAGTACTCACTGCCACCAGTGCCCCCATGATGAATGTGTTTTATTTGATTGAAACGACAATTAATCAGACTATGTTGCGATTGCCGTTGAGAAGAACGGTGATTGCATTGAAAGCTGTTTTTTTTTTAAATTAATTGTTCATTCAAAACTACTTCACCGAACATTACAGCCCCATCTGTCTAGGGCTGCACGATAAACCGATATATACCGGTATTCAAACCAATATCGATTGAATACCGGTGTAATTTTCAAAATATCGGTTTATTGTCATTATTTATTTACCCACAATTTAATTTTCAAGCTGTCTTGAGTTTTTAAACTGTAGCCCCGAATGAATAATATTATCCCTTTATCCAAGGAATCGTCTGCTTGTACCCTCGTAAAATACAAATTCAGCAGTTGAAAAAATAAATTTAAAAAATGTCAACAAAACTATATCATGTACCCTCATTGGAACGAGCTCGTTCCAATGAGGGGTCACATGATATAGTTTTGTTGAAATCTTTGGAGAAAATCTGATAAACTAATTTCGAAAATAATAAATTTTGATATCGTCTGCGTCGGGTAAAGGTTTTTCGAATCGCGTCATCAAGGCATGCTAATTCGTTCCGACTGTGATGCCTCGAGTCTCGATTGTGGTACTTGTGTTCATATATCTGAACAGTTTTCGATATACCGGTATACCGCGGTATTTTTTTTACTACCGATACCGGTATTCAGTTTAGAATATCGTGCAACAACCCTACATCTGTCCTCTCACTTTTCTCAACAGACTCACAATCGATCGGCTTATAAATACAAATCTGAACAGAAACACAATTTTGTTGCCTGAAATAGTGTTTCAACTAACATTTATACATGTCAGTTTGTACTATAAGTCTGTTGAACAAAGGATGATGTACATTAACCACCAATTTTTGAAAACAGGTTCGATTTTATTCGTGTGCACACTGGGCACAATAATTTTGAGGACGCTGTGGATCATGAGATGTAAATTAGGATCATACTCAGTTGTTTCAAACTAGTTTATGTGTTTCGATGCGTCTAAAGAATGCGTTTAGCTGCTTCTAAGAATACATGTACATATTCGATTAGCAATTAGACAATTACTATTTTTCCTCAAGACAACGAAACCATTATTCCGTCTATAGATTTTCATGTGCATGCATCTTAACATGCACTATGGAAGGAAAAGTACATTCACTGACAATACAGAAGGACTCGAAAAACGCACATAGTTTTTGTAAAGACAGTGCAACACCAATTTGTTCACTGGAAAAGGGTTTCGCAACAGGTGTCCCAAATCGATAGGGTATAAAGCGCAGCTGAACACAATGGCGGGTACTGTTCTTTAAGAGATTATATAAGAAAGGGGGCGAAACCCAAATTTCAGAGGACGGATGAATATTCTGGGTCGTGTTCGCCCTATAATGAAGAAACTCGTGTACTTGAATGCGAGATTGTGATCACGGAGAAGGGAGCGTTGTGCACCTGCACGGAAATAGAAACAGGTGAAAACTGCAATTGCATTCCACTGTACGGCAGCCACTATATTTCCTGCTACTCTTTTCCATATCGTCTCTTGGGTGCAACATGGCTCCATCTGCAATGCTTTAGCATTGCAGATGGAGCCTTGTTCCATTCAAGGTGGGATATATTCCACGACTTCTCTTTATCATATATTCAACGCGCTCACAGAGAGAGAGAGAGAGAGAGAGAGAGAGAGAGAGAGAGAGAGAGAGAGAGGCGTTGGTGTCTGTTAGTTTCTAGGACATTATAAATCGATACAGTATCCCCGGGAGACGACACATTAGGTTCGCATGAGCGAATATTTGGGGTGTATATACAGAGGATGGAGGGACGACCCAACCAATTTTTTTTTTTCGGAGGGGGAGAGGGGGGGGGGGGGGGGTCACAAAATTTTATTTTCTGTCGAAGTTATTTCCCTTGAATAACAGCCTATTCCTTTTTATTGGGAGACAGAAAAATGATTGCTTGGAGCCAGATTCAAGGACATTACACCATTTTGGATTTTTGTCTAAAGTTTAGAGGATCACGCCGTGTTATACTATACAACTCTGCTTTCCATTACTACATTTTTTCGGGAAATGGATGCGCCCCCCCCCCCCCTCTCTCCCCCCTCTCTCCCTCCCAAGTGGAAAACGTGCGGATGTTAAATTATCCTCCGAATAGTGGTTACCATTTGGGAAAGTCAGACCCTAATTAAAAGACAACAGAAAGAATATAAGACGGGCAAAAATAATGGGATAAAGCGTGTCGACGTCGCTCCAGGAATTGGTTGAATGATCTTGCTGCGGGTCATATAGAGAAGCATTCCACCGACCCACCGCCCCCTCCCCCTGTCCCTATCCGCCATTTGTGGCACTGGTTGCTTTTCTGGTTAAGGATGGGACTGGCTGTGGGATCTAGTAGTTGAATATCAAGATCATCCCTACAGAAGCCTAATATACAGCATCTTTTCCTTAGATATTTAATTTTTTACATGCGAATATAGATTTATCGGTTTTCAGAGGCGAGCCCAGAATGCAGAGTTTTCTTCGTACTGTAACCCGAGACTGAAATGGGAGGGTGGAAGAACAAGGCCTCCCCGTTCCCCCATAAAATATCAGCAATTGAGATTGAGACCCTTAAATATACTGACTGACTTGAACACTGCCATTTGTCAGTCAGGTCAAATTATTCGTATAGCTCAACATAATTTGTCCCTCGAGGGTATCGAGACTTCAGCTGCAATGCTGAAGCATTGCAGATTGCGCGTTGATGCACTCAGTGGAAAATATGTCTCGGTATATCTTGGTAACAGAGGGCGGATCCAACGATAGTCCAAAACAACCATTGTTACTACTCCAACACTTTACAGAACATAATTATGAAGATAATGGTAGGAAAAAAGAATTGCGTCATTTTCTTTTTGAAACAGAGTTTAAAACCTGTCACTGGAATGAGCTGGTCGAACCCGTCCAATTAAGATATCATAAGCTATGTTTCTGAAAAAATCGACTAATTGAGAAGATGATAGTTTAAGGCAGCACTGTATGGTTTTATCGTTAAGTTCGTTTGGAGCAGAGCTCGTCGTTATAAGCCTTACTTATTTTCAAAAGTGCCCCTTCATCTGTTCTGGTTCTGCCTCCCAAAGTACCTTCTGGCAGACCTTTAGATCAGTCTAATTTGGGTACAACGGCAAATATGGATGTGGTCTGCATGGCTGGAGAAAAAGCACCAGCCTTTTTTTCTTCTTGACGTCTGTTTTAGGTCCCCCGTCTTAAAATGATAGTTTACAACCCCTTGTTACCGGTCTTCACCATTATCACTGGTTCCCGCCACCACCCTTTGGCGTAAGTTTACTCGACTAACTCGGGAAGCCTTCTTAGTTTCCCAGTGTCGAGCCAAAGGTCCATTTGAATGTAAATACGCATGGCTTTTTCTTAGATATGCCACACACATGGATATAATAGATCTGAAGCTTTAAGTACATGATCATATGGAATTCGCCACAGAAAAGCAATCGCCGTCGACAGTGTCGTATACGACACTGTCGACGCCGATTGCTTTTCTATGGCGAACTCTGTGGGTTTTAAAAAAAATATTTATCTGTTGCATTGTTTGATTCGAAAGTAAGTCCTTAGCTATACTGCAAGCATCAGGGAAACCTGGCCAAACCATCCATATATTGCCGAAAAATATATATTGGAAAAAGTTTTGAACTCCGCATAATTTGGGCACAATTATCTTATTTGGGCACAACGTTTACCGTCGTTAGTTGGAAAGAATTTAAAGGCCAGCCTTCTGATGCCCCAAAATGTAGAATACAAAACAACTGATGGTGTAAATTTAAGGATGATTAAAACGGTTGGTAGAGTTTTATGGACAACGAGTTATAAAGTTTGAAATTTTCTGTGTGTGATGTTTGAATTTTTAAATTAATACGTTCTTAGTCACAGAGACGTGTAATAAACAAAAACACCGTATTGACAAACACATTCACCCACAGTAACGTCATGTGTATTTATCGCACCAATGAATGAGATTAGAAGATTGTGAATGTTTTTCGTTATTGAGGTTCACACGAACTAATACTGACAAGTGGACTGTTAATGTAATGTACTCTTTACCCAAAGGACTGGAACACATGCAAGCAGTCTTAATTTATTTCTGCAAAATCAAATTTATTTTCATTTTCTTCCCCATGTCATTTCCTTGACTTAATTGTTCAGTGTTATGATCCATAATTTATAATTCACAACCAGAGTTCACGCCGTCGGGTGCCAATGATGTCCATTACACAAGAAAAACCGCGTGGCACCACAATTACAGCATTCGGTTCCAAAATCCGACACCAAAATATACTTTTGGTAGGTCCCAATGGCTGTGTTGTTAATTAGGCAAAACCAAATTAAATAACTGATTCTCAGGCAATTTTTTTTTTTAAAACGAATAAGGGAGGGCGGTTTTTATTTTTATCTTTTATTCCTGATGGAATGGTCACCGATGCCTAAAATCCAGTTGTAAGAGCCTAAAATTAAATACTAGAGTTTCCATGTTAATTTCACTGAGAGTTGTTTTTTGTAACAGTGATCATACAACACAAAATCAATATAGAACAACTAAAATGGAGATAAAAAATAATAAGGAGTTTTTCAACTGGTTGAGTGCGAGAAGCCACAATCAAAAAGCCAACATTTGCCTTCCCCATGTTTCGTTTTCAGTCAAACGTAAATAATAGTTTGTTTATACAAATTTGTTCTATTATAAATTATTGGATAGTGCATGTGGGCAATTTTGATGAACAAATTCAGATCACCAAAAATAATCTAGCCCTCAAACAGTTAATTAAATATTTATTCTGTACAGTTAAAACTAGAAGTCCTGTCACGAACTGTGCGCTTATCTGGGCTTAATTGCGCGTATGAATTGCACGCAGTTTACATATCGAATGGCACCCAAAGCACGGTAGGTTCTCCTGGTTACTCATGGCAAACACAGGCAATGTTTCTGCCAATGGACCTCCAGGTTACCCGAAGGTCCGTTGGCTGAAACATTGCGTGTGCACAGGCCATATGTACAGAATTTGATAGCCTTACTATGGTCACGACGCGTAGATTAACACGCAGACCGACGTGCTATTTGTGCGCATTTCATGACAGGACTTCTAGTTTTAACTGTACATAGTCATATGAGAATCGTGCCGCATTTCGCGAAGAGAATAACACTATTGTGTCAATGTTTTCGACATATTACATCGCAAATCGCGATACGATACCGCTAAAATCACACCCTATGATAGTTTTATACATTTTGAATTTTGCCTCCGAAATAAATATAACGAATGCGGGCCGAAAAAACGAATGCGCCGCTGCCTGAGAATCAAAAGAGTAATTTTGTTTAGCCTTACTGCGTCGATTTTAATACAATCGCGGTCTGCCAACACAAGAGAGACTGAGAAACAGAATTCTTAGCGCCTAATATTCATCAGGAATTTTACAAAAAGTATAGGTTGTTAGACTAAAGCGTTATTATTTTAAAAGATGTTCTAATGATCTCATTGACAGTTTTTCAAATGATTTTATGTATATATTTAAATAGCACCTTTATACTTTCAAGGGACGGTATCGTTGTTCATGGATAGGACATAACTGGTGCATGAAGCATAGGGACACGCATGATTGTTCAACTCTTTACCCAACGAATCGGCCGCATACCCCCCCCCCCCCCTCCCCGCGTAATATGCAACTTCAGCAGTTGAAAAATTTGAAAAAATTATATTTAAAATAATAAATTTTGATATCGTCTGCTTTGGGTAAAGGGTTAAAAGTACTTGGAAATGGACACACACAGTTGGCAAAAATGACTACTGTAGTACCTCTCCGCGGTCTGCCGTCTGTCGACTTTAGTCGCCTGTCGCGCCAAAAGAGTTAATCTGAATTGCGTCAAAACGTTTATTTGTAACTTAATCATTTTTATCTCGCTTGTTCTTATAAGCTATCTGAAATGTAATAAAATATTTGTAACTACTTTATTTGGTGTGATTAGATCGTCACCTGAGTTCTAGAATGTTCTATGTCCCATAGGGGAGATAATATATAGTCCTATAGGGACATAGAACATTCTAGCACTCAGGCGACGATGTAGTCAATAAATAATAACCCTGAAATAATTTTGTGAACGCTAATAATAGTTTTATTTATTAATTAATTTATTTATTCATTTATTTATTTATTTATTTATTTATTTATTTATTTATTTATTTATTTATTTATTATTTATTGTTTTTTTTATGTATTAGTTTTGAGTTATTTTATCATTTGTGGGTATTTTGCAACACACAAAAGAGCCAGGTTATACTATAGTAAAATATCATACTTTGAGAACAAAGCGCCATCCGAAATGACAAATGCTTTATTTGTTATGCCAAATAATTTTTTAGTTCATTTGGAACCATTGACACCTGGCAGCGTGAACATTGTCTGAAAGTCCACTCCGTAGGAGATGAACTGTGAATTTCCTTGACAGGTAGTCAAATTTCTACATCTGTAGAAAGTATGGGGTATAGGCTGATGCGTTTCGGCCGGATTGAAGTATACCAGATCACTGTGTGGATACTGTACACAGGGCCGTATTATTCATAAGGCTGACTAGGCTGAAGCCTAGGAGCCCACCGGAACAGGTGGCCCGCCAATTCTTTGTTTGCTGGGGTACTGTTACAAGCGCCTTAGGGCTCCAATGGTTAAATGCATGATGCACTCTGTGGCGTTGCGATACATGTACAGCAGATGAAATGGTTTCGCGCGCCGAATGCGCGCACGGATGCTGTGGGGCAAGCCCTTTCGATCCTCTTTAGCTGTATGGGAACTTTTGTAGCTACATGTCCAGGCGCGTTGTAGTGGGAAAAGGGGCGGGTACTCGGCAGATGTCCAGAATTAGGTGATGTAAGGAGTTGTGGCTTGTCTTTATGATGGTCGTTGGTCTGAACCCTCGGGTGAGGACCAGAACAAGAGGGGCCCTCTTGCAAAGGTGCTACCTCTGCCAGAGGGTGCTGTGGTGGTATTTTCAGCCAAGTAAAGTCTGCCACATGTAGGGTAATCATGGTGTGGTGGTGGGCCATCATTGACAAGTGTAGTCTGCCTCAGACGATCGATGGTAACTGGAGTTTGTTCATTTTCTTGGATTTTGGTTGAGAATTTCGTTGGATTATGGCAAAAACAACAACGGCCCCTTTCGGGGACCACCCAGAGAAAAAACCCGAACTTCCCTGGTTCGGGGGCAGGCCTGCATTGTAACCTATTTGGCCGGGCAGAAAGCGCCACCGACGCTTACAAAAAAGGGGTAAAAACGGGACGCAGGACCAACGCTCGCCTCCCAGGAGGTGGATGACCACTTCTAAGGATGGAGCGGAGGACGTTCAGAGTCCATAGCGGTTACTGTATTCCATATCGGTTAGAATTTTTCCATAGCGGTTATAGGGGAGCTGGAGATAAAAAAGAGAGCATCTGTGTGTACCTGCTAAAAGAGGAAAGGCAGAATTAGTCGGTTTTAAAATTAACAAAAATATGTAATTACATTGTAGTTGGTAATCGTTCCCTGGGAGCAGCCCGTAATGTTCCTATGGCCTGTTTTTTTATGTTCCTAGATACTTGCTTATTAATGATTGAGTGATTATGATAGCTAGATAGGTGAAGGCAGCCCATTCTGGTAAACGGTCTCGGCTGAGTTGATTTAACTTCCTTATGCTCCTAATTACCATCGTCTCAGCAAAGCTGATTTTATTGCCTTTGTTCACCTTTCTCAGTTCCTAGTTACCCCCTATTAATGGATAAATTATTATGATAGCCACATGCAGTACGTGGAGAGTGTATTGTCACTAAATCACCCGCAGAGTGGAGATTCCACCCAAGCAATAATTGCAAATTTCTTGCAAAGCATAACCAGCACAAGCAAAGTTTCAGCCAATGGACCTCCGGGTTAAACCCGGAGGTCCATTGGCTGAAACATTGCTTTTGTTTTTGTTCGACATATACAAAATTTGAAAGTTATAGCTTGGGTGATAACTCCACTCCGCGGGTGATCCAGTTACAATCCACTCTCCACGTACTGTAGGTGAAGGCAGCCCATCTGGTAAATGGTCTCAGCTGAGCTGATTTTGCTGCCTGTTAATTCACCTTCCCTAAGTTCCTAGTTACCTTTATTAATGATGCTTATTATTGTCGGTATGGGTCGTCTTAGTTAGGTATGTTGCGGTCAACGTTAGAGGGGGAGGAGCAGGCTTTCACAAAATGCCACACCCGAGGGTGTTATTTTCTGGCCTTACCTCCGCGGTTTGATTCCTACTTACAGGGTGGTTAGATTAAATTGTGGCGTTTTTAGGTTTTTGTCGGCTCTCGCAAATGTCCTGGAGTTCGGATAATAGTTGGCTGTCGGAGAGCCGGTCGCGATTTTACACGGCTAGGAATTCGAGGCGGTCCTTAATGGTTGGAATTTCGGCTCTATCGTGGAGTATTTTGATAGGTGAATCCCAGGAAGCACGGAGGGCGACCCTGAGCGCGTGATTTTGGACCTTTTGGAGTCTCCCGATATTGGTTTGATTTAAGTCGGTTAGGACTAGTGCCCCGTACTCGAGTACGGGCCGCACGAAAGCTTTGTATAATTTAAGTAGAATTGTCTGACTGGCTCCCCAGGATGTGCCTCGTAGTATTTTTAGCAAGCTAATACGTCTTGTCGCTTTGCTGACAATATCGTTGGTGTGTTTGTTGAAGGATAGGTTTTGGTCAATGGTTATGCCAAGTAATTTCACCTCTGTGCACACAGGCAGAAATTTGTCCAGTAGTTTTAGGTCAAAGTCCCGGTTGTTTTTCTTACGGGTGAACGTGATTCTTTGGGTTTTGTTAGCGTTAAGCTTGATTCTCCATTTTGCACACCATTGCTCCAGGTCATCGAGAGCACGTTGCAGAGGTTTTTGAACTAGGTTGGCGGCGTTATTAGAGGCCCAGAGGTCCTTATCGTCCGCAAATTTTGAGATTTGAACGCGATCATCGGAGATTTTGAGATCATTGACGTAGATGATTTATAGGAGGGGTTGAGGACGGATCCTTGGGGTGCCTGCCTCGAAGAGGACACTATCGGACATTTCGTTGTTGACTCTGATTTTTATTTCGCGACCGTTAAGGAAGGAGGAGAGTAATCTAAGCAGCTTCATGGGGAGATTCATTCTTGATAATTTTAGGCGCATTCTGTTGTGGCAAATGGAATCGAACGCCTTTTCTACGTCAAGTTAGATTGCCGCGCCAATTTGCTGGTTTTCATTGCACATGTACATATGTATTTATCATTATATATACTCTCATAAGTATACTGTATATATATTTATATACAGTACATTATTTTAATGCTTATTTAAATAATATGTCAAGTTGTGAGTAGAATTCTTCGGGAGACACGCAAAATGGATATAGGGCTATGTATTGCGGCATAGTGCCTACCGTACCATGGTCAGGTTGTCATCTGTAGTGTGGTGAAAGATTGAAGTGCTGGAGGGGGAACACGTCTCGAAGTACCTAAAAGCCTAGATGCCCGGCCATGGGTTAATACGGCACTGATTGTACACTACCGTGATAGTGCAAAGTGATATATTCTAATCAGTTGGCCATGACGTCAAAAATTAAATATTACGAAATTCATACCGAATCATTTAAACCAAATAAATTAAAAATATCACCATGTATTCAATATAGTTTGGTTGGTCTGTATTTAGGAGGTTGAGATTCTTGAGTACTGTGGGAAGGAAAATAAACATAGAAGGTCGACTTGATCTCGACCCAGTCGCGATCGGGTTCACTCTAAAATCTGTTGGGCTAAAAATCAACCCAAATCAACTGTGCTGAGTGAATATGAACCCAATTGGGTTCATATTCACTCTACACAGTTGATTTGGGTCAATTTTAACCCAACTGATTGGGGCGTGGTGGCGTTGCGGTAGATCGTCAGATCACCGAAGTTAAGCAACTTCGAGCCCGGTAAGTCCTTAGATGGTGACCGTCTGAGCGATCGACTCGGACTCCCGCGTTGTGTCCTTGGGCAAAGCACTTAACCCCGATTGTCCACATGGGGGCACGATGACGCCGTGTACTAAGACGTACTGCACGTCGATGGTGCGCATGTCTTCAACCAATCTAACGCTGCCTGTGCTGCTGTGCGGAGTTACGATGTTGGGGAGTTACATGCTGCTTGTCTTTGCTCGGTGGTTCTCTCCGGGTACTCCGGCTTCAACACCCGTAAAACTGTCACCGCCATGATATGACCTTGGCTGTTAAAGTGTCGTTAAACCTTAATAATAATAATAAAACGCAACTGATTATAGAGCGTAATGTTACCGTAGTAGTCTGGAAACTAAATATGTTTTGTTATCCTCCACATTTAGCGCCCCAACAACAACCCCATCTACATAAAATCCTGGATCCACCACTGATAGAGAGTGAAGGGGAATCCATTCATTCATGATACAGAAAAAAGAAAGAATGTCTACACATTTCCCACAGACTCTTTCAACTTTTTTGCTTTATCGCCTTTATCGTCAAAGCTATTCATCACTGCTCAACTAAAAACATGGCGCGATCGAAAATGGATACATGGGATGTTGAAGTTAAAAAGGACTATTGATTATTGTATGACAATGACTGATGGTAGAGTCGGATGGAGTCCAATTTTTTCCTTGTGTCGATTCATTCATACCTATCTTTAACTGTGATAATAAAATGTGATTACCACTCAGACTTATCGCATTGGTAACTTGTTTTTTATTATATGTTATCTAAAAAAATAGAGGAACTGTCTAATAAATACTTTTCAATATAAGTTATCACGACAGATAAACACAGAACAACACGTGCAAGTGAATGTGTTAATCGATATGGCACGAGTACCAGCGCGGAAGGCAGTGGTGGCGCCAAGGGTGTGTGTGTGTGAGGGGGGGGGGGGGTCGGGGGGGGGGGGTCTGGGGGGCCAAGGGGTGCACAGCCCCTCCCTACCCGTCGGAGAGGTCCCCCCACCCGTCGGAGATTTTTAGTCAGTCCGTCGGAGAGTCTCGTAAACCCGACTTCACGAGAAATTTCCGACAATCGAACGTAGATATCTCGTCTTGTGTCGATCAAGAACGAGGTATATGGTTCTTCTTTGTAAGGCATTATGACAGTTGTTATCCAACTGGCGTTCCATTACTTCCATACCTAATTATCGGTTATCGTCAATTTTTCACTCATTTTCCTTCGTTTGGGAGGTCAAATATTATAGCCCCCCTGTCGGAGAGGTCAGTCCCCCTGTCGAGAAATCCCTGACGCCAGCCCTGGCGGAAGGATAAACAAGAAGCCGCAGGCCTCGAGTTTTATCCATTCGCGATGGCACTAGTGCCATATCGATTACCCCATTCACACGCGCGTGGCGTTCTGTGTTTATTACACGCCTTCACGTCTATAAAAACAATTATCAGAAGGACACTCAGCAATTCATTTGACAACTACCAACAAAAAGGACACATTCTATCGCCAAACAGATTTGCGTACTCCTACTCTTCTTCTTCTTCTGGATATTCATTATCCCCTTCATATATAGAATCTATCTCTTCTTCGCTATTTTCGCTCACATTAACTCCTTGCATGCTGCTGGCGGATATTCCTGCCGAGAACAAGGAATAGTTGCCAGCGAAATAAGTATAATTGGGGCACTTTTATTCAAATTCTCCCTTGTATATTGGATTATATGTTTGATCAATGATTTCTTGATTTAAATTTATATGAGTTTTCCATCAAATCTAGTCATGGCTGCTTCACAGCAGCCATGACTAGATGTGATGGAAAATAGTTGACAAATACTCACCGGGTTAAGAGTTAAACTCGCCAAATCCTTCAATTTTAGACATTTTATTTAGTTATTTCGCAAACGGTTCACTTTCAGGTGATTAATCGAAAGCTCAACAATTTCGTTCGGCACATATGGGCGGAACGGATTTTCATTTTCCGTATGGTTTAGTGTTGCTGTAGATGGAGATTTCATGGAACAGGCGGGTAATAAAAATAACTGCGTTCCGGAAGTGACGCACATTACGCAATAATTTGAGTCCGATATCCCTGCGTGTTTTCAGCGTTTTTGGTGTGAAACTCGCAATTAAAACACGTCTTAATTACAATAAACATTGCAATGCGTATCATAAAGCGAGTACCTACTGCTATTGAGTAAATATCGGAATTATCTGATTCATGGCTGCTAGGAAATCCAGGCGCGGACCCAGGTGTTTGTTTGAGGCTCGAAATAATGTCATTATCGATCAAACGCTTTATGTATTACATAGAATTCAGGATTTGTAGAATTTCTACGATACCAGTGGGAATTGATTAACTTTTCTTTTGTTAGGGTAAGGTGGAGGGGGGGGGGGGGGTGCAATACTTCCCACTCCCAATCAAGTCTCGATTGAGCAACATTTCTTACGTTGATTCAAAGAAAATGTTTATGGTATTTTTTAGGTTCAATCCTCTAGAATATATCAGTTGGTCTGAAAAAGTGAACCATAGGTTCGAATTTCCTACCAACTGAACTGTTCCTGGCGAGTGAATTTAAACATAAGCAATGAAATATTTAAAGGCTTGGCTGATTCCATGCCACGACAGCGTGGAATCCCTGACAGAATCTGACTGGTGGTTTGATAGCTCGGTACTTTGGAAACTATGGTGCACAAACCTTCAGCTTGTTGGTTGTCATCATCTCTGTAAGTTTTTCTGACGTCGATTTAAATGATATTTAATCTCTCTGAATCGATATATCTCGAACATCACAAGACAAATTGCCATATCTTTTAAATGCTAATGATTGATAATTCATTTTACACAGTTATATTAATAGGTTGGAAATACAGTTCTAGAAGATGCAATTGTACAATATTATGGGGGAGCGGTGGCTCAGTGGTAGACTGTAGACTGTTGGACTTCTATGCTAGAGGTCATGAGTTAGATCCCAGTCCGGGACGACCCGCGTTGTGTCCCTGGGCAAGGCACTTTATCCCGGTTGCCTACATGGGGTCACGATAACGCCGTGTTCTAAAGGTCTTCTGAACGCCGATGGTGCACATGTCTTCAGCCGCTGTAACCCTGCTTGAGCGGATCTTGAACAGAGTTAGAAGTTAAGGAGCCGACAGTCGCTCGTCGATGCTCGGTGGTTCCCTCCTGGTAATCCGGTTTCCTCCACCCATAAAACTGTTACGGTAACGATTAGCCATTGTGCATAAGTATGTGACTCTGATGTCGAAACGGTAAAAGGTTTCAGCAGCAAATATTTCCCATAACGCAGTTTGATAATTAACCAAACATACCTTGTTTGACAGAGCTCACTGAGCTCTGTCAAACAAGGTATTTTTGGTTAAATTCGTAATTAAACAAAAGAAACACAGAATCTCTTCGAAACTTCAAGATTCTGAACTATTTTGATACGATTCCAGTCAGATCCAGTAGGATACAGTAGGAGGTTCCAAGGATTCACACGTTTTCATCACGATTCCAGACAATAGGGATATAAACCCCGGCAATCAGCGGCTCTGAAATCATTGTTCTGATTGTCAAGGATTCTTGCTTGGTATTGCTTGATCTTCCATGTTGGTACCAGTTCGTACCGGTGTCATGCGAGCACCCTACAAGGTCGAATCGATTCGTACTGAACTGGCTTAAAAAATCTTAGATTCTTACTACAGTCGTGATGAAGCGTACAAGGTCGTATGAAGGTCGGGTAAGGTCGTAAGAGAAGCCGATTCGTTGTGATTTTTAAAAAAAAAAGTCGCGGCCAATCGTGTAAATTTGTATTCGTGGCTACTCTTGGATATTCGTACAAAAAATCGCAGAGATGTGGCAGGGGCTTTGGCACTGATTATACCCGACGTCAACATGATTTCCATTAATGAAAGTCCAGGATGCTCGCAAATGGAAGACATACTCTCCCAGTCCATTGTTTTATACTTTGTGCTATGCTATGTTAGTAAACTGACAGTACAGCCGCGGTGGAATGGTCAAAATCCACGCGTGGGCAGTGTTGTCCACGGGTGCTTTTCTCAATCAAACTCAGTTGTTTTCAGCAAATATTCAATGAAAGAAGCATCGGGTCGTACCCGGTGCTTCATTCATTGAAAATTTGATGGCGATTCTATTGTTTTATGTCGGAGATTCACTGTTAACACATGCGTGGAAATATTGCCCACGTGTGGAGTTTGACCTATCCACGACGACCGTACTGTAACGTAAACATTGGCTAGCTCGCAAATTTAGCTCGGGCGTCCTAGCTTCGGTTCTAGCTGAGTTGGTACCCTGTTTCATAGAAGACCTTGTGCGCTGTCGATTTTAAGACGACCAGCACACAACGTGATGTACAGAGCTCGTCTTACAGTTAAAACTAGAAGTCCTGTCACGAAGTGTGCGCTTATCTGGGCTTAATTGCGCGTAGGAATTGCGCGCAATTGTCATATCGAATGGCATCCAAAGCACGGTAGGTTCACTTGGTTACTCATAGAAAACACAGGCAATGTTTCTGCCAATGGACCTCCGGGTTACCCGGAGGTCCATTGGCTGAAGCATTGCTTGCGCACAGGTCATATGTACAGAATTTGATAGCCTTGCTATGGTTATAACGCGTAGATTAACGCGCAGATCGACGTGCTATTTGTGCGCATTTCATGACAGGATGTTTAGTTTTAACTGTACATATTGGTTTTCCTATCAAATAATATTCATTCTCCAATAAATCACACTCAGCAACCAATCGATTATTCTCTGTGCAGCTGCGATAGGTTGTGGCCACGAATCTCTTGAGAACGCCGTAGAGATAAAAATGAAAAAGTATCCTTGGATGGGAAATATTAAAAGAAAATCAAAGTATACAAAAGTACATATGGACTGCCTGTATGTATTTACAGACGAGGTCAAACTTTAAAAAAAAAAGTCCAGTTTTCAATACTCCGCATGTTTGCAATTAATCCGTTTTGAAGTTGATCGACTTTGGCAGAGCGGAACTTTGCCACTTTGAAAGCAAAACCATGTAACAGGTAAATCTGTTTCTATTATAGACCTGTCCCTTAGGTGCCGCTTCATCTTAGAAGACGACAAGATATCGATAGAAATGTGAAAAAAGGCTTTCTTGCAAGCGTACCAAGAAGAAATTGATTTCCTTTGAAACGAAGGTGTCATGTTCGCACAGTTGGAGTAATTTGAAGAATCTTTCCCCCAAGAGATCGTGTGATTTTACAATAGCGGAATCGCAAAAGTGGTCTCTTCCTCATTCTGGTTGAGATCTACTGATTGTGCTCGCGATAGATTGCTCCCATGGAGGCACGATGACGCTGTGTACTAAGGCGTATTGCACGTCGATGGGGCGCTTGTCTTCAACCAATGCTAACTTGTGTGGAGTTAGTATGTTGGGCAGTCTGGCCCTTGCTCGGTTATTCTCACCGGGTTCTCCGGTTTTCTCCACCCATAACTATAAAACTGTCTGATACGAGATGTCAGGTAGTGGTCTGGCTGTCGAAAGTGTCGCTAAACAAATAAATAAATAAATAAATAAATACATAAATAAATAAATAAATAAATAAATAAATAAATAAATAAATAAATAAATAAATAAATAAATCTTAATTATTGCCTCTTCCAAAACAAGTCAGTTTTCGACATGGACGAAGCCAGATTGTACAAGCAGGGATTAAAACGTTAAATGCGTCCGTTCTGAAAGAAAACGTTGAGAACATTTACCTGAAAGTGTTTCGAATATGAATGCACTTTAACCTTCTGCACACTTACGTAAAAATGTCAAAATCTCAAGCAACACTATTTTCCCATAACGTAATCATTGCCAGTACTACAAAACGTTCACGATTGTATTTTCTAGTTATGACTTTAAATGGGTTGAAAAGAACCATTAGCATTTTCAAAAGATATGGCAATTTGCCAGTTGGCAAATTGCCATATCTTTTAAAATGCTAATGATTCATTTCAGTCAGTTATATTAACACGTAGAAAATACAATTTAGGAAAATACAATTGTAAAAAAATTATAGTATTGGTTCCAGGAATTCAAGCAATTTAATCCTGTTTGTCATGACGTAATGCACTCTTTCAACCAATATGTCAATGGTTTAATTCCTAGTTGAGGTATCGGAAAAAAAATATCTTTTGAAATTGCTGTATTTTTGCATCAGACTGCAGGGGGTTAAGCAGCAAAAGCTGATCCCGTATAATTTACGGAAGCTGTTTTCCACTGACGTTAACCCTTTACCTAACGAATCGCCCGCATCCGCTCGCGTAATTTGCAAACTGAGCAGTTGAAAAAAATAAATTTTTAAAAATATTTCATCAAACCCATAACATGTGACCCCTTCACTGGAACGAGCTCGATGAGCTCGTTCCAACAAGGGGTCACATGATATGGTTTTGTTGAAATTTTTTTTGGAAAAAGTTTCAAAAATAGTTATTAAAATAATAAATTTTGATATTCTCTGCGTTGGTTAAAGGGTTAAGGTACATCTAACATCATTTTTTTAACAAAGACAATAAACCCAATGGCTTCCTGTAAACACTAGGTGTTGTTAAAAAACATTATTTCAATACGCTTATTGATGACCCCATTAAAATGTAAATAAATATATAGGCTACTTATGGCATGAATGCGTCAGGGACTGTGGGAAAATAAGTGAAGATATATACTCCTTTGTGGAAAGAAAAACAAGGTTTATTTAATCCTAATCTTTAAAATGTATAATACATGAAAATACAAGGGGGGGGGGGGGGCGGGGCATGTCCTCAGATGAAACCGTGTAGCCGTTAACTTTGAAACAAATTAAGATACATAAAAAACCTTGTTGTTAAGGTGAGCGCGAGACGCCACACGGGATAACAGTATGGAACAAATAAACACATGTAATAAAACTCTTGCGAATGTGGATGTTAAGACATTATGTACTTCAAGCTGATATAACAAGTAGGGAAGAAGGAGAGAGGATGTCTTGTAGATCCATCTATCTAATGCTGTTTGAGGGTCATGATCCGCAACTAAGACGTATGAAGTCACGTTTAGCCGATACCACATATAAAGGTCACCAAGATGAGGAAAAGGACCACAAACGTCAACACACGAATATAGATATGCAAGTGGCCTGAACAGAGAGCGCTCCTCCTTGGCGTCGTTTACTGTGGCCTATTAGACCAGCAAAGACGGACGTCGTAAAGGAGCACAAAGATGAAACTAGAAGGACGGTGAAACAATGGAGGCCCACTCGGCAGAAGTAAAAACGGGCTGGAAGATAGGGGTTCATGGTGGGAAAATCCGAACAACTGACACGTCCGCTTTGATAGGTATCTTGAAAGAGAATGATTCCGTCCCGGAGTGGACAATACGAAATCTGCGTACTGGTGTCCTACGCGACAAAATATAGTTCAACACCTAGTGATACCTGTGATGGCGAGAGAAAAGTTATCCTTTGTTGCAACACCGAACGGTGCCATCTATCAAGTAATAATGCCTGGGCAATAAGGAGACAGATAAAACTAAGTGATAGCTGGCAACGCGCGACCTGGTATCTTTGAACCGAGCGACTGTGTTGTGACACGAGTATTTTCTTGTCCTGAACTTAAAATGACCCAGAGCTGGTTTTGATGGTTTAAGTACACTGCTTGACAAAAATATTGAATAAGAAAGCAGACAAGCAGAATATGGAAGAACACAAAAGATTTCACATCGAATCAAACCTAGAATCGAATCGTATTCTAAATATTGCATTAGCGGTACAGGTTATCGGGAATGATATTCCCATAATGAGTACAGAACATTATTATTATTATTTATTGGGGTTTAACGACACTTTCGACAGCCAGGGTCACCCCGTGTCGGACAGTTTTACGTTTTACGTGTGGAGGTGAACCACCGGGCAACGGCGAGCAACTGTCAGACATCCTAACATACTATCGTGTCGGACAGTGTTACGGGTGTAGGTGAACCACCGAGCAACGGCGAGCAACTGTCAGACATCCTAACATACTAACTCCACACAAACAGGGTTAGCATTGACTGAAGGCAAGTGCACCATCGACGTACAGTACGCCTTAGTACACAACGCCACCGTGCCCCCACGTGGACAATTGGGAAGAAGTGATTTGCCCAAGGACACAACGCTGTTGCTGCAGGTGGGATTCGAACCGAGGACCTCTCGGCTTGTAGCAGTACTGAACATGTGTGCAAGGCTATTGTATACCGCCACCCGTCCATATGAAGCCAACTAGTTGGCTTCATATGGACGGGTGGCGGTACACAATAGCCCTATACATACATCCGATATCATGGCGATTAGGGGATCCTTAGGATCTCCTTTGAACATACCCTTCTATTTGTGATAATACTTACTCGTCTATTAAGCTATTGTAGGAAAGTCTCTGTAATTTGGACACGATGTCATATTGGCTATACGAGACCTTCACATTCCTTTTTGATAGAGGGTAATATGCGACCGTAAAGTGTTCCTTGTGTCATCTTTGGTTGAGAGTGGAACACATTCTTTTGCACTGTACAGATTTGAATCTTATCTGGCGGCAGCAAGTTACTGCAACGTCTCTTAGAGACTTATTTTACAAACACAATCTTCTCAAACTTCTGTCATTTCTCAAGGGAATCAACCTTTTTAATAAAATTTAAATTGTTTTTATTCTTTTAAACTCTCATATGTTCATGTTCATTCAACAGGTTGATTTGCACAGAATTCATTAAACAACCGGTCTCATTTTCGCATTACTATTTTCACAACTTATTTCCCTCATATTCGTTCCAGATTCCATCGACTACTTTTATTTCACGGAAGAGAACGATAACAACAAACATATTTTAAATTATACCATGATTACCTATTCTACTATATATAAAAAAAGCCTATGACATAAATTTTAGCTTTACACACCAACCGTTGTGAACACGCCAGCAATAGAATTTCAATAGTTAAAATTTATACCTGCAGTGGAACTACATCCAAGCTGACCTTTGGTGACCTCGCCTTGAATGCAAACTTGTCTAAAAGTATCACTCGTCGCCTCGTGATGAGTGAAATGAAACCGACAATTGTTTATTACGTTTTTATTTAAATCTACCCCATAAGATACCAACAATTAACAAACCTACATTGTCTTGTGTTAATAAAGGATCCACATCTCGAAAAAGTATGTTAGTATGTTACTAAAATGAAAAAGAGCCCATAATTTGCGCGTTTCGTTTTCTATTTCGATTCGGCGATAAAATTGCCAACGGAAGTAAGCAAAAACAGATTCGCAAGTGCGAATATTGATTTATTTAACATTTAAGCTCTTATTAATCTGACAATCATGGTATAAATAAAATATACCCAAAGTAGCTTGGTGTACCAAATGTTCATCACTCGTGGTGAAGTGGTGTTAACTGCGCGCCGAAGGATCGCGGTTAACACAACTTCACCATTCGTGGTGCACATTTGGTACACCAAGCTATTATGGGTATATTCTATATATACACACTTTCCATCACCAAAATACAGCCTTAGATGCTGATGTGACGTGAAGCATCGAAAAAAAAAGAAATCTATCCGAAGTTAGATACCGTCTTAAATGCAGGGGAGATGTATCACTTTTTGCGACGCTTTTATATATCCTTATCAAACGATTTCGAATTGAAACGAATCCGTGAAAGGATGTAGGAACGAATACATCTAGAAGCTACTATGGGCTCCGGTCGTACCATGAACGACAAAAAACGTAGTGTCATTTCGCTCTTTGCAACTCGGATGGTTTCGTACCTCAATCATTACCTTGTCCGTTTGAAAGACTTCGCCATGTTGGTAAGTATTTCCCGGTTACTATATTTAGCTTTCATTTACAGAACCAATCTGTGGTTACTTTGTTGCTTTGCCACTGGAACTAACACATGTCATCTACTCTAATCGGTCACGATAAAATGGAATCCCATCCCAAATTTGGCTTAAAAACTTGAGTTGCCGCCCCAACCTACGATTAATTTAACATTTGTAAACTCGAGGCGATCCAACAGATACCGTTTTCCACATCACCATTCTGTTCCACTAAACACTTTGTAAAATTTATCATTTAGAATCTGATTCACTGAAGTCTGCATTAACTGTCGCATCTATTGTGATTATAAACTTTCGTTTATATCTTAATCGAAATACTTTTTGCATTACCATACAGCACAAAGTTCAAAAAGTTTAAATCGATCATTTAAGTTTTCATGACAGCAATTCAAGTTCAACTCCAAACAAGGTTGAGGGATACAGAGATGCAAGGAAGTTTCACAACTTAGACTATGGCTTACTCAGGTAACAAGAACAACATTCATATATTTTTCTCTTTTTTCTAAGAAGCGTATTTACATTTGAAACTGAGTGATCACGTTTTTTTTCCGGCGAACAAATGGGTATAATTAAACCTTTTTTCTGTTCATGCATTTTCAGCAAAATGGTTGGCTAAAGTATTTCTTTTTTATTCTTTTCAAAACACAACGAACCGAAAAAAACACATTTAAAGCCCGCACTAAACTACGCCCCCAATGTCTGTTTTAAAGATTACGTTGCACAGGGTGAATGGAAAAGAACCCCTGCATGCTTATATTGTTTCAACATGAAAAGTAATGAATATTTATCTCATCATATTAAAAAACAATTCAAAATAAAATTTAATAAACAATGAAATCCTTATCATGCTTTTTATTCCATGTTCAATTTGTTTATATACAACAGATGATCGTGTGCGTTCATCGTTTTACCCAAATCAAACGCAAACAATGGCCGTTCATAATAATCCACAAACGAAACTCACACCAAGAAAACTTTCCAATTTCAAATAGCCTGAATGAACTCCTTCTGAGACAAAGTTCAACCAACTTTATGTCATTTGGATTTATATCGAACTCCACAATTACAAACTGTATTTTCAGGTTCTCAGGAAATGGTCAAAATCAAAATTAAATTTAATTCAGTGTTGCTTTTAATGACAGTACCCCTCACGTCAAGTGGAAAAAGATATTGAAGTCTTGTGAAGGGCTGCCACGATTTTCGAATATAGGAATCCATTAATCGTCGCAAATAATCGATAATAATCGATTAATCGTACCTAGATTACACCCGTCTCTCTCCCTCTCTTTGAAGTCCTTGTAAATGGAGTTCAAGTCAGTTGACCTACCTCAAGTAAACAAAGAAGACGATCCTCTTTTAGATACATTCAAAGTTTTGATGTTCTGAACTTTTGAACGGTCAGTGTAATAATCAAGACCGGTCGTCAGTTGCGAAGTTCGCAACTGACGCCCGGTCTTGATTATTACACTGACGGATAAAAAGTTCGGAACATCAAAGCTCTGAATGTACTTAAAAGACACGTGCTTCTGACGGCTTCTTGGGGTTTAACGTCGACTTTCTAGGCCTTTTACCTTTAGAAACAATAGTTTTTTCATCATTTTTTTAAAAAATATTTAACGTCTAAAACGGGGTAAAATTTACCAACTCTTCGACAACGAAAAATACTAATCGATTCCGGCGTGACCGATCGACAACCGACTAATCTATTAATCGTGACAGCCTTTGGCTTGTGTGGGTGTGACCTATGACGTTCATTTTAACTTACGCAATTCATTGGTCAATAAATTTTTTAATGACACAGGAACATGTTTCGGTGAACTGTATCGTTATTTCAAAAGAATTTTAGAAAACTGTCTTTTTATCCAGTTATCACTAGGAAGAGTGATGCGACCTATGACGTTCATTTTAACTTACGCAATTCATTGGTCAATAAAATTTTTAATGACACAGGAACATGTTTCGGTGAACTGTATCGTTATTTCAAAAGAATTTTAGAAAACTGTCTTTTTATCCAGTTATCACTAGGAAGAGTGATGCGACCTATGACGTTCATTTTAACTTACGCAATTCATTGGTCAATAAAATTTTTAATGACACAGGAACATGTTTCGGTGAACTGTATCGTTATTTCAAAAGAATTTTAGAAAACTGTCTTTTTATCCAGTTATCACTAGGAAGAGTGATGCGACCTGGCTTTTATTTTAACTCCGCAGAGTAAAAAGTGTTTTAATTCATTTCACTTGAACTTTAATTATAAGGAATGATCGTTTGTTTCTGCCTACTTCTTGTGTTATGAACCACAAAAAACATACGCCCATTTACACAGTTTGACCTTTGTTTTTTGGGGTTCATAACTCAAGAAATAGATAGAAACAAACAATCACTCCTAATATATCCATCATTCATGCTACGGAGGTCACTGTTTTTTTACCACTTATCTACAACATTTATTAACTATAACATGTATGACTATTTGGATTAAAATAAGAAACACTCAAACCTGCACATCCACCTGCACTTGCACACTTGTTTGTTAAATTGTAAATTGTAAACATAGTCTGTGTAAGGAAATGATGTTAATATAGGCTAAGTTCTGTTCATCAATCCCGATTTTGTTTGACGTAAATAAAATATATTTAAATAAACTTTTTTTTATAAACATAATTTTATTTCTCAAAATAGAAATAGGGTTTGACGAACAGGCATGGCCTTATTCAACGTCTTATGCTCCTGCGAAAATTCGCAAGAATCAATATTCGATTCGATTCGATTCGATTCGATTCGAAATTAAAAAATAGAATATTTTCGAATATACTTCGGCCGTAACCATAAATGTTTACAGATTATAATTGATCACATTATTTTATATTGAGTATTGTTCTGAGTAGAAATGTAACTGACATGTTGTGTTAACAGTGTTTGTAGCGATGTAGCTACAACTATACAACAGTTGTAGCTACTTTGCTACAAACACTATTACCGCTACAACTGTTCATTTAAACTTATTGTGCATTATGACCAGTGACCTGTTTTTTTCAAGAAAACATGTGATAAAAGTGAGGTATCAGCCCTATCAGCCAGGTTCGTTTAAAAATATTTATTGCTGCTGTTTCGAAGTTGCAAAGTCAACAATTCGAATAGCTTCAATCAATAGCTAGTATATTGGTTTATTACTCAATTTACAGTGTGGGAAGTACAGTTGAAACTAGAAGTCCTGTCATGAAATGCGCGCAAATAGCACGTCTATCTGCGCGTTAATCCCCGCATTATGACCATAGTAAGGCTATCATTTTCTGTACATATGGCCTGTGCACAAGCGATGTTTCAGCCAATGGACCTCCGGGTAACCCAGAGGTCCATTGGCAGAAACATTGCCTGTGTTTGCTATGAGTAACCAGGAGAACCTGCCGTGCTTTGGATGACATTCGATATGGCAATTGCGCGCAATTCCTACGCGCAATTGAGCCTAGATAAGCGCACAGTTCGTGACAGGACTCCTAGTTTCAACTGTAGTGAGGTGAAAAATGCACTCTACATAACTGTGTGTCTTTTAATAATCGGGGTAATTATTTTTAAAAAAAAAACACTTTTCTTTGGTAACGTATCCACTAACTGTGATTCGATTCGAAATTCGATTCGTTTTCATCAATTTTATTCGATATTCAATTCGATCAAAATCGACTATTCGCAGAACCCTACAATGTCTCTCCCAATACATTTCATAGATGACAATAAGTACTAAATGGATGCAAGTGCGTGTTGATTGGAATACTACATATAATTGTGAGTTCATTAATCACATTTTATGAAACAATTAGTTACATTATATCACATGTCACTTGTTTACTTGTCCTTCACAGTATAAGGGTGTCACCTTCCACACATTCGGCGTTCATCATAGTTTGACTGTGCCTAATATTGACGTCCTTCTCGTGGGGAGAATATCACTTTCTCTCTTTTTATACCACATTAGAAGTTCGTATTTATCTTAACACGAGTCGCCCTAACTGGGTTAATTATTCTTTCTACCGTACGTCATCAAAGCCTAAATGTTTATATCAACAATTTCATCAACACGCCTATTCACCTTTCCAATACAACCTCAGAAAATAATTCATTGACAATATCTAACCATTCGTTGTCAGGGTCGTTGATATCCATGGATGTTTAGTTTAGTCAGTAACTGTCAGAAAAGAAAAGGCACTTGGGGATACGACGTGAATCCCATAAGTGGATGTGACTTGGTTGTGTTCTTTAGTGGTCGGCTTGCTTACTTTTTTGCGGAGGTGGAGGTGGAGAACATTATGTTTTTGGGAGTGGGGGCTGTGGTTCTGTTTTTAAGTAGTAAGCGTTTGTTATTGCCGTGATGATGTTTGATATTAATGTGCTCGTTGCTTTTCTGGGCTGCCTCAGCCTTTTCGCCAGGTCCTCCGTAGACTCGTTGAGAACAACGGCATCTCTCTTAGCTTCTTCCATGAACAGCGTGATTTATTTTTGCATTTCAGCTTCATCGGGAGAGCTGTGGGTTGTCTCTTTTGTTCCCAAGATATGTTGTTCCAGTTCGTGGGCGAGCTTGCTTATTTTTTTCATCTTCTTCCTCTTTAGCCTCTGGGTCCAAGCCGTGGATGGAGCTGGATACAGAGAGACACTCGATGAGTGGGCGGCGTCTGTTGATAATTTCTCCGGCGGGGTGGATTTCCATTTCCTATTCTACCTTCTCTTTGCGAGATTCTTCTGCCTTCCTTTTCTTCAATAACCCTGAGCGCTTGGCATCCCGGTGTGACAGGAATAATAGTCCGTAGGAACGTTAGTCCCTCTGTACTATTATTCCGCGGAATTATAGTCCTAGGTCTAACATTTCTAGGAATAGTAGTCCGGCGGACTACTATTCCTAGAAATGTTAGACCTAGGACTATAATTCCGCGGAATAATAGTTCAGAAGGACTGATTTTCCTACGGACTATCATTCCTGTCACACCGGCGCTTAGAGAGCAGGCTGTTTTTCTTCTTCTTTTTGGGCTGCCCTGTCGGGGTTCTCGGGGTGTGGACCAGAGTTCAGGTATCGAATGATCTCAACCAATTCAAAACAAAAAACTAAAAATTTAAAATCGCATCTTTTCAGAGAGACTTTTGACAGTATGTAACCTGCTGACCTTCACACCTTTCTCAGTCCGTATATTGCCTTGATAGTCATGAGCTCATTGTTTATTTAACTGTACAGCGTTTTAGAGCACTTTGTAATTTTACGCTTTATAAAATTTCCTTATTATTATTATTATTACTGAGCAAAGGTACTACCACTTCCCAAAGAGCCCGATGATCTGGATGTTGGCTTCTTTGATCTCCAGAAGGGTTTCTTATTAGGAGCCCTTCGAGGTGGTATTGGAAAATCCAAGATCACCTGGCAGGTAACACCAGTAATATGGATTATCGAGTCTCTGGTGTTATCCACATTCAGGCATGTTAACCTGCCCATGCGTTTTTGTGGAAATAGTATTCTTACTGTGGATAGTGGTGCCCACTTAAAATCCAATGGAGTGTCTAAACTGGTCAACAGTCCGCGACTGAATGTTTTCTAGTTCTTGATATTTCAACTTAGCACCTTACCGCTCTTCACAGTTACTGACAACAACTGTAGTGTCTAGGAACTCTTTCCTAACTCTTGGCACTTCAACTTAGCACCTTACCGCTCTTCGCAGTTACTGACTACAGCTGAAGTTTCTAGGAAAGCTTTCCTAATTCTTGACACTTCAACTAAGCGCCTTACCACTCTTCAGAAGTACTTTCTACTACTGAATTGTCTAGGTAAGCTTGCCTAACTTTTAACACTTCAGCCTAGCACCTCACGGCTCTTCACAGTTCCTGACTACAACCGAAGGGTCTTGGGAAGCTCCCCTAAGTCTTAACACTTCAACTTAGCACCTTACCACTCTTGACAGTTACTGACTACCACTAACCTTCATGGACCTCAACGGCCTTGACAGCGGCTCCGTTGTACGACCTCCATCGATCCTGTCCGTAACCCAAACCGCTTGTGGAATATATTTCGACTACAGCAGTGGAAATCTCTCACTGCGTTTTGATTCACGGTACACAAGTGACAATCCAGAGGAAACTTACAATATATACATACATTACGTGGAGAGTGGATTGCAAGTAAATCACCTGCGGAGTGGAGTTATCACCCAAGCTATAACTTTCAAATTTTGTACTTATCGACAAGACACACAAGCAATGTTTCAGCCAATGGACCCCCGGGTTTAACCCGGAGGTTCATTGGCTGAAACTTTGCTGGTGCTGGTTATGCTTTGCAACAAAGTTGCAATTATTCCTCGGGTGGAATTTCCACTCTGCGGGTGATTTAGTGATAATACACTCTCCACGTACTGTATTCTACATGTGATACATTTAAGGTCGGCCTCCCTTTGAAACCTGATACATTATTCCATATAAATAGGTTTTAAACGAGTTCTTGTTTCGTCGTCCTCACTTCGATAGTACTTTGACATTATAATAACTTTCTGGATTGAATGGTGTGCATCTATTCCGGGCATGATGCTTCTTACGAAGGAATGTTTGACAAGCAAACCAGCACAGGCGTACTGACAGTGAAATCAATGCAGAACGATATAACCAACTAATATTACTTTTAGATTCCAAGCTATTATATGTCTTATCGAGAAAGACCTCATGGATTATCAACTGCCCAGCATGCATCAATTTATTCTGTAAATGGTCATTAAGATTGCTGAATGCGTAGCTTGTCCATTACAAGTAGCATGGTGAGTATTAGATATAATTTACGTCGCTAAGGAGAGAACTATCTAACCTTTGCATCTGCCATTACAGTTAAAACTAGAAGTCGTGCCATGAACTGTGCGCTTATCTAGGCTTAATTGTGCGTAAGAATTGCGCGCAATTGCCATATCGAATGGCATCCAAAGCACGGTGGCAGGTTCTACTGATTACTTATAGCAAACACAGGCAATGTTTCTGCCAATGAACCCCCGAGTTACCCGGAGGTCCATTGCCTGAAACATTGCTTGTACACAGGCCATATGTACAGAATTTAATAGCCTTACAATGGTCATAACGGTTAGATTAACGTGCAGGTCGACGTGATATTTGTTCGCATTTCATGACAGAACTTCTAGTTTTAACTGTATACTAGACTATATACCTTTTCCACACAACTACTAACTAAATTGTAACCATGTTCACAACCCCCTGCATCAACCTCTTCCCCTACACATGTACGCCCAGCATTATTCACAAAACAAATCCGTTCAAATGTTCGTTTTTTCAACTTAGTGCTCATTCCAAGGAGGTGTCAAAAGCTATGAAGCTGAGTCATAAAATAAAGATATTAGTTTTTTTAGAATAGTTGTGCAAGTGTCGAGTACTATTCATATTAGTTAATCTATTAACCTTTATTATGCCTCACGTCTGTGACATCAGCCGTGATTTGTTAATTTGACCCCTTTTAAAAGTCATAGTACTGAAGTTTTTGGACAAAACACGGGCACTATTGGAACGTTCTTCCATGGAGATATGCGAACAAAGACAATGTAAGATCCACTTCCATTGATCAGCGTCGATTACGCACGCTCTGTTTGTTTAACTTTTTTCGTCCCCGATAGACACAAATTTACCAACAAATATGTCACCTTTTGTGGGTGTGTTTTCAATTTTAACTGCAAACAATGAATTCAAAAGAATCAGAAATATTTAAAAACACGCGTGTTGTTCACCACTTTACTTTAGTGAATCATGAATGTGTCTGTTAAACTTTTTTCGTCACCGATAGACATAAACTTACCAACAAATATGTCATCTTTTGTGGGTGTGTTTTCAATTTTAACTGCAAACAATGAATTCAAAAGAATCAGAAATATTAAAAACTCGCGTGTTGTTCAGCACTTTCCTTTAGTAAATCATGAATGTGACTTCAATAAATTATATTTCCACAAGTTTAATTTTACTCCTCAACCTCACTGAGTCTCCGCCTCAAGTTCAAAATAAATTGTTTCACTCCGCTTCCTTCTGACAACTGTCGTCGTCCAAGAAACATGAATTTATATTCCATTATACCACTTATCACACAAGCATTAATAATGAATTTTAACATGAACAACAGGATGCAGTTGTAAACATTGACATTTGGTGATATAGAAACTCCCAAAGCGACTGCACAAGTCATTTTCGAATTCGGTGATCTGGAAACTCCTAAAGGGACGTCATTCGTTCAAAATGACGTCACTAAAAGCATCGTTTTGGATTCGACTACATTGTTACAAGATTGATGGCATGTTCCAGTCAACGCTCAAGTTTTTCGTCACCGATAGACACAAACTTACCAACAAATATGTCATCTTTTGTGGGTGTGTTTTCAATTTTAACTGCAAACAATGAATTCAAAAGAATCAGAACTATTAAAAACTCACGTGTTGTTCACCACTTTAGTGAACCATGAATCTGACTTCAATCAATTATATTTCCACATGTTTAGTATTACCCCTCGTCTCAGTGAGTCTCCGCCTAAAGTTCGAAATAACTGTTTCACTCTGCTTAATTATAACAACTGCCGTCGTCCAAGAAACGTGAATTTATATTCCATTATACCACTTATCACACAAGCATTAATATAAGAATTATAACATTACAGCATGATACAGTTGTAAACACTGGCATTTGGTGATATAGAAACTCCCAAAGCGCCGGCACTTGTAACAAGTCATTTTCGAATTTAGTGATCTGGAAACTCCTAACGAGACGTCATTCGTTCGAAATGACGTCACTAAAAGCACGTTTCTGGATTCGACTATATTGTTACAAGATTGATGGCATGTTGCAGTTAACGCTTAACAATGAAAGCTATTTTTTGTTGGGCATAATAAAATAATTAGAACGTTTCTTTTCATGTTCTCTCGGTCGATAGAACCTGAGTTTGTGTGATTTCAGAAATAAACCCTAAAGCAGCTTCGCTATTTTTAGTTCGGCATAATAAAATAAAATAATTAGAACGTTTCTTTTCATGTTCTATCGGTCGATTGTACCTGACTGAAATAAAACATTAAGTCTATTATAACAGACTTCTCCCATCAATCACAGGTCATAATCCCCGGCCAGCCTCCCTCCACAGTCAGCCACATGAACCGTAGTCACGCTCGATTCTCCTATTCGCTCTCTACTCTCGTTCTTCTAAACAGTGACAGAAACAAACCCTAACCACATTAATTTCACACTGTTAAATTACGAAACTATTCATCGCCACGGAGACCCTTCTACATCGTCACAATGTTCAGTTTGCATTAGTGAAATTAGCAAGTGTACACACCGTGAAGGAGATTCCATCGGAAGCGAGGTTCACCCTGCCCAATCGGTTCTTGAATTCTATGAACAATCAGAAGATTATCTGTTGCTGTTCGTAAGTTTCTGTGTTGAAATCGCATCCTTTTCACACAGCAGATGCGGTAGCAGAGCAGATTTCTAGTCACCGGAGTAAGATGGAGGAGTATGTATCAACCCCTTTTCATTTGTCAAGTAGGGTTATCGAGTGAGGTTTAGATCATCTGATGAAGACGTAGGTTATGTTTTAAACAGGAAAATAGGCTGCACAAACCTAGAGGGGTCTGGTAGAATTTATGTCTTGTGGACAATCAGGTGGATATTTAGCCAATTTGTAGGCATAATTTGTTTTAGGTGATGTGCTGAAAGTAGGGCTGCATGATATTCAAATCTGAATACAGGCATCGGTATTCAACAAAATACCGCGGTATACCGATATATCGAAAACCGTTCAGATATCTGAACATAAGTAACGCGATCGAGACTTGAGGCATCACAGTCGGAATGAAGCAGCATGTCTTGATGAAACAGGAAGAAACACCTTTACCCAACGCAGACGATATCAAAATTTATTATTTTAAATACTAGTTTATCAGATTTTTCCAAACATTGGAGCTCGTTCCAATGAGGGGGTCACATGATATAGTTTTGTTGAAATTTAAAAGAAATAGTTTTCAACTGCTGAATTTGTATACAAGCACACCTTACCTGATACATTACTTGGGATGTTCCCCCTCCAAACTTTTTTTCCAGTTGTGACATGTTCGTTAGTATTGGAGTTTAAGATAACATGTACTCACAGTAACCATGTACTTTCTTAAAAGACTACCTCGGATTCTGGGATTTATGTCACTAACACAGTCGGCGGTCCGTAGTACCTGATTCGGACTATTCGTGTTCTATAACGACCAGTTTGAAGTACCGGTTTATTTTACTTATTACTTTCCAAAATGTGATTTACTGGGATTTCCGGGTTTGATTATAAAAATAAACTCCACAAGTGAATTATGCAATCAACAATTGTGTCATGTATCCGCGCGCGCAAACGAAGACGCTTTGCCGTGAGTGTAATGGGGACTTCATTGTTTCTTGTTTTTGTTAACCCTTTAGCTAACATGAAAAGCAGACGACACTTGCAAACAACATTCTTGAATAGCTATTATTTTAATTTTTTGTCTCAAAAACATAGGTTATGACCCCCTCATTGGAACGAGCTCGACGAGCTCGTTCCAATGAGGGCCCATAACCTATGTTTTAGAGACAAAAAATGAAAAAAATAATGAAAATTAATTGACGAGTTTTGAGAATAGCGGTGGCCGTTTTTGGACTTTACGTTAGGTAAAGGGTTAAATGTTATAATTATCGTTAATAATGAAAACTAATAAACGGAGTAATCGCTTGACTGGACTGGTTACGTGAAATAATTCGTGGAGGGGGGGGGGGGGGGCTATATTGTAAAACACTCGTGCGCATTCGCGCACTCGTGTTCGTACAACATTCCTCACCTCTCATGAATTATTTCACGTGACCAGTCCAGTTAAACGATTACTCACTATTTATTTACTAATAAATTCCCAATAAGTCTTGAGTTTTTTTTAACTGTTACCTCGAGTGAATAATAGTCACTGCCTTGATGACGTAGTTGGAATACTAGTCAGTCTGTATTTGAGGCATCATAGTCGGGATACAAATCTTGTTTACACCTTGTGTACACCCCTCACCACTACATAGACTCAGTAATCTCAAGTCGCCTACTTATTCCGCGCCCCTACAATCGGTGTGGGCGGCAGAGTTCACGCAATACTTAACGCAATACAATGTCACGCTGTATTTCAACGCACACAACCATAACACTCCACACTGGTGATTTTCTTCTCACAAATCGATATAATTCCTGCTACCTGATAGCGCGTATAACAATGCCTGCTCGAGAGGGCACATGTGGACGAAGAGAAGAATGATTGCAGCCACAGTTGCAACCCATGTTCAAAAATATTTTTCTGTCAATGATATCTGTTCTAATATCAGGAAATTAGAACTTTTGTTGTGAATCAGTGTTCCGAGTGAGCGTTTCAATGGTACGCGTGCACTACATTGCATTCGAGAATTATCAAGTAATGGAGACATGAAAATAATTAACCTTGTGTAATACAAAACAAATTTGTTTCAACATCATGTAATGTTGACTGTCAAGGAGCTCAGCGGTAGACTGTTGGACTTCAGTGCTAGTGGTCCCTAGTTCGATCCCCGTCCTGGACGACCCGCGTTGTGTCCTTGGGCGAGGCACTTTATCCCGGTTCCTTACATTGGGGCACGATGGCGCCGTGTACTAAGGCGTACTGTCCGTCGATGGTGCACATGTCTTCAACCGCTGTAACCCTGCTTGAGCAGAGCTTCAACAGAGTTAGAATGTTGAGGTGCTGACAGTTGCTCGTCGATGCTCGTTGGTTCTCTCCGGGTACTCCGGCTTCCTCAATCCGTAAAACTGTCACGGTCACGATTAGCCATTGTGCATAAGTATGTGACCTTACACACCAATAAATAAATAATTAAATGTTGACTGTCAAAGAATGTTTACACTTCCACCGACCTTTTTGTTTAGCACTGGTATCGAATGTAATAATGCTTACAATGAAAAAAGTGAGCGGTAAACGTGGCTTTTGCCTTCTTATGGTCTAATAAAAGGTGTTTCTATCGCAAAATTGCAACCAGATCATCAAATACAGGACATACGATCCATAAGCTTAGCTACTTATCCTAACAATCTTCTTGTGTTAGCATATTCAAGAGCTAGGGCGACGACTCAATTAAGCTCTAAGCTTTCTGTCGACTCCCTCCTTTAAAATGTTTCTTTTCTCTACTGTTATGCTGTGTAATATTATTAGTTACACAGTTTGTTGGTGGCCTAATATGGTATATATGGTGTCAGGTAATTTCATACTGGACGAGAGCGAAGCTCGGGTCCAATATAGAATTAACTAACACCATATTTCGCTCTCGTCCAATAAGAAATTAACTGACACAATATATACCATATTAGGCCACCAACAAACTGTGTAACGAATATATTTTACCGACTGCTGCATCGATGCACAGAGCTAATAACAACAGCGATCAAAATTAAATGAGAGAATTCTCACAATGTTTTCACGTGTCTTTGCCTTGTTACAATTTATGGGAGGCACTCTCCCATAAATTGTAACAAGGCAAATTCATACACACCAAACAGTTTCATTTCGAAGGTAACATAACACATACACAGAATATGAAGCCTTTTAAGTTGCCTAACCTGTACTTCAGACCAAATATGGGCTTCCAACGCTCAATCTTTCAACCTGAAGCGTTTATCGGCTGCCGCCATTTTGAATAATCAATGAACAAAGGGGAGATTACCCATAGCTGTCAGCGTATATTGATGTTGACAGGCAGTATATAGTTTTATATGCAGTCTGCATGTGACGTCTTTGAACCAATGAAACTCCCACATACTTGTAGGAGGTAAGATATTGTATTATATTGAGTTATGCGTAATTATTCCGTTTTGTATACACTAAATAATTTGTTCCAATAAATATTTTTTAACCTAAATACAGTACAGCTGTCGTGGTATGGTCAAAATCTACGGGCAGGCCTAGTGCCCACAGGCACTTTTCTCAATCAATAATCATTAGTGGTCAGCAAATATTCATTGAAAGAAGCACCGGGTTGTACCCGGTGCTTCATTCATTGGAAATGTGATGGCGATTCAATTGTTTTATGTCGGAGATTCACTTTTAATACATGAGTGGAAATATTTCCCACGCGTGGATTTTGAGCTTTACACAGCGACCATACTGTACTTATGTTTACTTTCTACTTGCAAAGCAAAACGGTCACTCGCTTTTGAGCGTTGAAACCTTATTATGTCCCCGACTTGAAAAGTCGAAGGGGTATCTAGTGGAGACCTTCATCCGACTGTCCGTCCGTCCGTCCGTCCGTCCGTCCGTCCGTCCGTTCGTTCGTTCGTTCGTTCGTTCGTTCGTTCGTTCGTTCGTTCGTTCGTTCGTTCGTTCGTTCGTTCGTCCGTCCGAACCAACATTTTCCCTTTTATCTCCTCCACTGCTCCTCAAATTTGAATAATATTTGGTGTTGTGGTGATAAAGCATCATGGGGGAATGAGTTTCTTCCACGCATTTTTTTCCAGAGTTATGGCCTTTTTTTCACTTTTTCGACTTAAAATTTTGTTTGCCCGTCGGAGGCATTGGCACACGCTTTGTCCCTTCTTGTTTGTCCTAACCGCGATGGATCAAGTCTCGACTGATAACATAGTCCGTGAAGCTACAGCTTCATCGAATGCATTCGCAATGCAGTCGGAATATTAGTCAGCCAGAATAATAGTTAAAAAAACAGCCTTCTTGGAAATTTATTTGTGTATAAATAATAAAATGTACTTATAGTAGTCGAGACGCAACTTCTTATTACTACATACACCATACTGGTCATGTCGCACCTCCCTACCCACAATTGATCAAATCGGCTGCACGGCCGTCCATTTTTTATGACCAACTGCGTGTTTGACGAAAATCCAAGTTCATATCTTGTCTTGTAAGAAAGAACAGTACAGTCGCCTTGGGATAGTCGCAATCCACGCGTGGGCAGAGATGTCCACGCATGCGATTACCAGGTATTAAAAATCACCATCACCACAATTTTAAATTAATGAAACAGCCGGTTGTACCTGGAGCTTCATTAATTAAATTGTTGATGATTATTCCTATAATTAGTTTTTGGAATCTAATATTATTGCATCCGTGGAAACATTGCCCACCGTGGGAAATGGACCGTTCAACGCGGTCGTACTGTCCGTGACTACTTGTAAGAGTGCATCGATATCTCAGACTCGAATCAAGACGAAAATATCCACACGGAAAAATATGGTGTATGGGAGGGGGGGGGGGGGATCTTACTCGTCCATACCCCCTTTCTCTTCATCTTTGACGGTTCGGACTTTTTTAGCACAAGATTCCACGACTTCAATACCCAGTAACGACCTCCTCAAACGCGATGTCAAAACATCCCAAAGTGTGAAACCAATAACCAATCATCAGTATACTAATTTCATTCAGTTGACGAGACCAGGAGCCAATACTATGAAACTTTTCCAATTGTATTTTCTGGGATTGTTTTTTCTACCTATTTATATAACTGACTAAAATCAATCACTAGCATTTTAAAAGATATGACAATTTGCCAACTGGCTAATGGTTCATTTTAACCCATTTAAAGTCATAGCAAAAAATACAATTCAAGAAATACAATTGTAAAAGTTTTAGAGTATAGGCCCCAGATCAGCTGGATTAAACAAGATGTCGTATCGTCAACGAGAGGGAATGACAACCTAGGTCACTTATTGTTGTAATAAGTTGCCTATTATACGGCAGGTGATATTTAAAAATTGAATATGGCACATGAACGTTAGCAAGAAAATTAATAATGGGATGCTTGTCCAGTGTGTTCAGCGCAAATGCACTCGACTTTTAATTTCGTGTTTGCAAAATATTTGCTTCGAAAGTCTACAAAAGTCAGTGACGAAAGGTGACCATGGTTCGAGACAGGCATTGGGTTTAATATATTCCTGGTTTTCTATAATAACGGAGCGTGAATGAGATTACATATCCCGGATAATATCAAGTAAACTTACTGAGTAACAAGACGCATTTATTTCTGTGAAAATGAACATTCTGTATTGGTAGTCTGCCATCTTGAAACGGAAAAGTGTTTTTCCTAAGACAAGTGTAAAAAGCCCAACCCGCTTCCAACTCACCTTCATTTTAAGAAACGCTCGTTTTATCACCAGTAGCCCCTGGCTTCATATCCCTCTTCACTGTTGTCACCAGTTTCCGCTGCTTCAAACAGAGGAGGCCCTTGACGACAGTGAAGAAGGAGTTGATGTTAAAGGAGTTAGTGAATAGTGAGTGATACTTGTGATTCTGAATGGTCGCGTTTAAACTTTGAAGTGAGTGAAGATCTTGCTATTGAAGACAGAAGTCATCCACAACTGATTGAGAGATACAGTGATTTGATAAAAAAAATGTTCTTCGAAAAGTAGGATTGTAAAACTTCAGGCATGGAAGGGCTGAAGAAATCTTACAAAGTTACGCTTTCAATTTTGAAAACTTCAGTTCAACTGTCACATGAGTGATTCCAGGTTCCGTGATAAAAATTTCCTGGGTATCGTGGCCGGCTTTCGGAACCGAAAACCCGGGGATTCCTATTCTCGGGATTAAACCATAGACAGGTATGAGATGAATTTGGAAAAAGCTGAGTCTCTTTGATGAACAAACAGCAGGAGGTATCGAAGAACTATTCCTGTTGGTCATATAATAGGTCAATAGTATGCCTCGTATGTTTCAGGTACAGGTCAGAGGATCTCATCGGGGGATCTCATGTGACGCCATAGTCACGTGAGCCAGTGGCGCTATGTTTGGTTGTCATGGTAACCCGCGTGAGTGGCCATGTTGTGACGTTATCCTCATAGTGATATGTGGTGTTAGTGCGTATGCGCAGCGCGTGTTGTTAGGGTGATACGTGTTTCCGTCGGCCATTTTGTATACTGGAGAGCGCCATCTTGGTTTATATGGTAGCACGTGGTTGCTATGTGACCTAAAACCTTCTAATAGGATAGGGGTGTCTTCCGAGGGTGTATTCCTTTAAACATGAGTAATTTTCCGATTCGCAGAATTACCACAATCAACCCGACAAGTTGTACTAATTTGAATTCTTTCAGAATTATCTGCTTCTTTCTACCTATGCAATAGTTTTCGTTTACCTGACCATATTCATTTGTCCTGGAGTATACTCCACTAGAGTAGAAGAGCCTATCAGCCGAAACATCTTTGCTTATTATTACTATATTTAGCTGTTTTGTTCTTGTTAGTTCTGACCCTATTCCGAGTACTCTTGTTGTTTCATTTATCTAGATCACCCAGTCACTTCACTTTATTGACACTAACTAACCAATCAAATTGCTTCGTCCCACGTAATCTCTATGCAGAGTTATCTCCCCTTATTACAACGAAGTCCTATCCGATTCTCATCACCTCTATATCCAATGGCCACGTCCCATGGAATCCCCTTTTGTGAAACGTCTCTGGTTATGGAATCCCGTTTTAGTCGTATGATGCCATGAGATCTATGAGAAAAACCCTCAATGAGGCCTAATTTACTATCTCTCTTAACCTCATTTCTTTTGAGGGCATGAGGGCCATGAACAAATACCCCAATGAGGCTTAATTTACTATCCCTCTTAGCCTCATTTCAATATTTGAGGATACCTGTGGCCTGGTATTGTAATATTTGAGGATACCTATCGAGGACACCTTTTGGAGAATCACTTTTTAATCGAATGAGGCCATGATGGCTATGTAAAATGAGCCCTCATTTACTATCCCTCATAGCCTCTTTCTTTTGAGGCCATGAGTGCCATGAAAAAAATCCCTCAATGAGGGCTAATTTACTATCCCTCTTAGCCTCATCTAGGTATATTACAGCCATATCCCCAGGCACCCCAATTTCGGCACCCCTTTTTGGAAAGCGTCTGGCCTTTGGCACCCATTTTTAGTCGTATGGGGCCACGAGGGCTATGTGAAAAGCCCTCAATCAGGCCTCAATTAATATCCCTCATAGCCTCATTTCCTTTGAGGCCACGAGGGTCATGGCAACATCCCTCAATGAGGTCTAATTTACTATCCTTTTTAGCCTCATCTCGGTATTTAACAGCCATATCCCCAGGCACCCCGATTTCGGCACCACTTTTAGGAAAACGTCTGACCTTCGGTACCCCTTTTTAGTCGTATGAGGCCATGAGGGCTATGTGAAAAGCCTCAATGAGGCCTCATTTACTATCCCTCATAGCCTCATTTCTTTTGAGGGCAATGAAAAAATCCCTCAATGAGGTTTCATTTACTATCCCTTTTAGCCTCATTTCGGTATTTGAGGATACCTATGGCCTGGTATTGTATTATTTGAGTTACCTATCGAGGATACCTTTTGGAGAATCCCTTTTTTGTCGTCTAAGGCCATGAGGGCCAAGAGAAATCCTTCAATGAGGTCTAATCTAGTCTTACCAACGGCTTCCATCTTATCTCCAAAGTTCCAAATCCACTACCTTCCTATGGTCTATCTGTCCTATCATTATCTTCTACGGCAGTCTTGCTCCATTGCGGCCTTGTACTGGTGCTATTGACTAAACTATCATCCATTAATATTGACTTGTATCACTACTTCCTAGCTATACATTTCTCTGTGTCGACTGTACCTCGGTCAGATTGCTTCATTTCCCCTGGGCTATATAATGCATTCCGTAATTGAGATTCCTAGCCGATTCCGTAAAGTTGAATTCCGTGTTTTAACATTTCAACACTCGAGGGTACAACTACAACTACCACTACTAAACTACTACGCAGTGGCTCAGTAGGTAGAGGTGCAGGCTGCAAGCCGAGAGGTCCTCGGTTCGAATCCTACCTGCGGCAACCGCGTTGTGTCCTTGGTCAAGACACTTCACCCCGATTGCCTACATGGGGGCATGATGACGCTGTGTACTGAGGCGTACTGCACGTCGATGGTGCGCATGTCTTCAACCAATCTAACCCTGCCTGTGCTGTGGTGCAGAGTTCAGAGTTACGATGTTGGAGAGCTGACAGCTGCTCGTCGTTGCTCGGTGGTTCTCTCCGGGTACTCCGGCTTCCTCCACCCGTAAAACTGTCACGGTCACGATTAGCCATTGTGCATACGTATGTGACCTTAAACACCAATAAATAAATAAATAAATAAATAAATAAATAAATAACTAAACTACTATTACTACTATTACTTTTGTAATAACTATCATTACTTCCAAATGAAACAAAACACTGCATTTTGATTGGCTGAGAGGTACGGTGTAACTTGCAATCCACAGTAGCTTTTTTACACCGTGGTTAGCAAGGGTGTGAAAAAAGCTACTGTGTATTGGAAGCTAAAAAAACACCAATAAATAAATAAATAAATAAATAAATAAATAAATAACTAAACTACTATTACTACTATTACTTTTGTAATAACTATCATTACTTCCAAATGAAACAAAACACTGCATTTTGATTGGCTGAGAGGTACGGTGTAACTTGCAATCCACAGTAGCTTTTTTACACCGTGGTTAGCAAGGGTGTGAAAAAAGCTACTGTGTATTGGAAGCTAAAAAAACAAGAATACACAATAGCAGGATATATGGCTAAAAAGTACCCATATTTAATTATCAGTTCATATCTTCTTCTAGGTTATGTTAGAACAAATATAAAAATACAAGAAATTTGATATTTATGAGGCAAAAAATATTACAGATATGGATATCGTTGGAACTGGCTCATTGAGCCAGTTCCAATGACATCCATATTTGTCTGAGTTTATTAAGAAACATACAAAGTACATATTCTCTATCAGTTTTTCCCGCAATGTAGGTTAAAGTAATAAGAACACTAAAATTCTTGGAAATAAATCCGTTATCCTTGTGTTTTCCAGAGTGTATGGGAGTTTACACCGGTCTGGGAACTCATGCACCCTTCGGCTTCGCCTCAGGGTGTATGAGTTCCCAAACCGGTGTAAACTCCCATACACCCTGTAGAACACAAAGATAACTAATATAATCTAAATCCGGCCTCATCCTAATCATTATCACTATCTTAATCATCGTCAGCGTCACCATGAACATCATCAGGTTAATGATATCTCATAATGAGGATAAACACGGCAATAATTGAAACAGATGTCATCAAACACCATAATGATGGCAATAATGATCATGACGACGAGCACCGCGACCACCACCGTCTCGATCGCGATCATGGACGTCATGACACCATGATCACGATCATGACCATGGCCACCATGATCATCATAGGGACAGAGGATTTCGACACAGATTCTATGTCCGCCTTTCTAAGAACAGTGTTGTATGTAGTAATGGCATTATGCAATTCATACGACGCATTATGTAATGGAATTGGAAAACAGATTAATAATCAATACCAGTTACAAATACACACATTTACAAACACCCTGAAGATTTGTTTCAATAGTACTGCTCATTTCCCATTCTCACTCCAAATAGTTTCAAGAGTCTTTATGCACACGTTAAAACAACTCCTTTCATTGTTCTTGACGTCATGATTTCACTTCTTTCTTAATTTTAAAAGCTTGCAAGTCACAATGAGATTGACGTTAATCATGTTATATTTCAAAATTTACTCGCAGTTATTTTCAATTCCGTAGATTCGGGTGGGAGAGGGGACGTGATCTATTATTTATGTACCGAAGAGGGCCATTCCGTACAACATGGAATATATGTTGAAGGAAACTTGACGCGTCGTTATGCGTTTTTGAAGGGGATTGATGTATTTCGCCAGCACTGAAATAGTCCGCCAGGGCACCTGCGTTCGTTTCTTGCGACATCATGTCACTTGCATCGTTACCGCAATAACGATACAAGATCTGTTATCGTCGATTTTTATCACAACTGATATTGCTGTTTGCAATTGAATTTTTAGGTAAATGGAAGTTAAAACATATTATTATGCCTCACGTCTGTGACATCAGCCGTGATTGGGTAATTTGACACCTTCTAAAAGTCATAGTACTGGAGTTTTTGGACAAAATACGGGTACAACGGAACGTTCTTCCCTGGAGACATGAGACTAAAGAAAATGTGTGCCCCACTTCCATTGATCAGCGTCGATTGCGCACGCTCTTATTGGGATTTCTCAACACCAAACGCTGGCGCCGTGTCTGTTTAACTTTTTTCGTCACCGATAGACAAAAACTTACCAACAAATATGTCATCTTCAATGGGTGTGTTTTCAATTTTAAGTGCAAACAATGAATTCAAAAGAATCAGAACTATTAAAAACTCACGTGTTGTTCACCACCTCAGTGAATCCTGAATCTGACTTCAATCAATTATTTCCACATGTTTAGTATTACCTCTCGACCTCACTGAGTCTCCGCCTAAAGTTCGAAATAAATTGTTTCACTCCGCTTAATTCTAACAACTGTCGTTGTCCAAGAAACGTGAATTTATATTCCATTATACCACTTATCACACAGGCATTAATAATAAATTATAACATGAACAGGATGATGCAGTTTTAAACACTGATATTTGGTGATATCGAAACTCCCAAAGCGCCGGCACTTGTAACAAGTCATTTTCAAATTTAGTGATCTGGAAACTCCTAAAGAGACGTCATTCGTTCGAAATGACGTCACTAAAAGCATGTTTCTGGATTCGACTATATTGTTACAAGATTGATGGCATGTTGCAGTTAACGCTTAACAATGAAAGCTATTTTTTGTTCGGCATAATAAAATAATCAGAACGTTTCTTTTCATGTTCTCTCGGTCGATATAACCTGAGTTTGTGTGATTTCTGAAATAAAACCTGAAGCAGCTTCGCTGTTTGAGGTTTTATTTCAGAAATCACACAAACGCAGGTACTATCGACCGATAGAACATGAAAAGAAACGTTCTAATATTATATTATTATATGATAGAAAAACTCTGGTAATTTAATTGGCTACAACACTCGTCGGAAGTGTTGATATACTCCATTATTGCTGATCTATTCTATTTTTTTTTAAATCGAGTTGATATTTCATCGCTCTGTCATTGTAGTCTATCAAAAACGCACGTAGGTTGATATAATGATTCCGAATACCTGTTTGCGACAAAAATAGAAATGTTTTTTTTTCAACTTTCACCTTCCTTTAATTTCCCTGTTCCAATGTTCATGAACTTTTCAAATAAAACAATTTAACTACAACATAAACAATTACATGTATGTTAATGCACATTGCTTCTTATATATATATATGTTGACATTAAATTTATTTTGTTGCATACGAATATGCTGTTTTTCTTTGAAAAATATGTAATAAAGCAAGGAATTTATTTTTTTCGGGTCGCTAACTACTTGTATCAGCCTGAAGACAAGTCAATAACTGTATAATATACACCTACCTAGACAGAATAATAAATGATAAGTGAATCATCTTGTATAAGACGTTGGTCTTCGGGACGCTAAGTTTAAAAACGATAATAAACTAGGTAACACAATATCCACCCATTTGTGCCAGCTCCAGCAACATGATGTTGTTTTTTGTGTTTTTTTGTTTTTCTCTTTCTTTGTATTTTTTATGTCAGACTGTTCCAAGTATGACACGTTATTGTCCAGAAGAGATATCACCCTTCCACCCCGTAACGCTGTTACATACATAGATTTGGGAATGACGAAAGGTACATAGATTTGGGAATGACGAAATGTATTTTTATGCTTATTTGTTTGACAAGGATTGACGATTGACGAACAAGTTATGCAACTTATATTATCACCTCCCCTTGGCCCAATGCCGCAGGTGCCTAGGTGTATGGGATGACCTTCGAGACGGCTGCTTCGTGGCCTCCCTCTTCCCGAATACTACGAAGGCATTTTTAGCCTGCACGGAATGTGTCTCTCTCTCCAAAGAGGAATAGGACAGTACGATGTGGCAGCATCACTCCCACAATTGATGCTGACAGAGAATGTTCGGACACCTCTAGAATTTCCCAGAAAAGGTATTGAATAGGCACAGTTTGAAGAAAAAAGAAATGAAATCTCGAGAATTTATACACTTAGGGCAGTGCATGGGAAATACTGGATGCAACAGCTACGAAGCTGCACGAGGCATGGAATACAGAGCTTGTGTTCCAACACGAAAACAAAGGTTTAAGCTATAGAGTGAATGACGAGTGCAGAAAGGGTATAATGCAGAGGACAGTAACATAAAAGTAAAGTGTACTTCATACAAGATAAGTAGGAAACTCAAGGAGACTTGAGACAATGAGACCCTAATGTAAACAAATGAAGAAGACAAGTACAATAGAATCCTCTTAACTGAATATCCATTTTGCCAGTGAAAATTATTCAATTAACAGGAGTATACAATTAACAGGGATTTGGTCAGTTTCCTGTGTTCTGGAGGTAAACTGAGTATTTATTCTATTATATCTTGTTTGACAGAGCTCATAGAGCTCTGTCAAACAAGATATAATAGAATAAATGCCTGTATTGGATGTAGTGAGGCCAAAAAGGTTGATAAATAAGGCGAATTTGGTGCGTGTCACAGTAATTTTTTCGACATATTACAAAAATATATATACAATTAACAGGAGTTTACTCTACAACCCATATGCAATTAACAGATCAGATTTGTTCTGAAGGTATGGTAAATGGTTTTGTGTTTGAAAATTATATTCAATTAACAGGGATATACAATTAAGAGATATCCAATTAAGTGGGCTCCACTGTATATACCAGAAGAAAAACAAATTTTAACCCTTCAAACGCGAGAGGCAACTTTCCGGCTCATGAACGTTATACGTCATAATTGCATTAGGCATGATAGTTACTAAGTGAGTGCGTGAGGTAAACCAATCAATATTTTCAACGTGCAGCCATTGGGCTGCACGTTGAAAATAATAATTGATCTATCCCAAAATTACGAATACGGACTCTTCTAAGAGCCGCCCTTGAACTGACATGGGAGATACCACAAACCAGGATTCGAAGGGTTAAAGACAATAACCACATGGTGCAGAATTGCAGCCTCGTTACGTCGACAAGAAGAGCAAAGGGTTGGGGTGAAAATTAATTGGTCTGCCACAAATAATGAATACGGACAAGTCCAAGTGCCGCCATTGAACTGACATGTGAGATTCCACCAATCAGAACCTAGAGGGTTCAAGACAATACTCACGGGGTGCAGAATTGCAATCTCATTAGGTCGATAAGGAGAGCCGAAGGTCGGGGTGGTTTCTAGCTGCAATATGTTTTGGAAATGTCTAATCAAGGGAAACAAGAGAAAAATATTCCGCTGAGTGTTAAAATTGTGGGTGGATGTACAGACGAGCAAGATTGTTTCGGATCAGAATTAGTCAAACATTGGGAACGGTAAATGACAGGCGAACGATGAGACAATAAAAATCCCCCAGAGTGCAAAACAGAGGTGGACGAAATTTATCTAAATTCGTAAACAGCAAAATAATATAGAGGGTGTATGAAAAGAGGTCTCGAAATGACTGCACGGAAATGCTAAAGGAACAGATTGAATTCGCGAGTTCTTAAAAGTGGTGAAGGACACAATACAAATGTGTAGCGAGTGGAAAGCAAGTGGGATAAACCTCACACACAACAAGAGGAAAATAAATGTCAGATAATTACAGAAAAATCTAAGTCGGTAGCATTAAAGGGAAAATATTCTGTAAAGTCCAACACGGAAGAACTGGAGAGATGATCGAACGTGGTTTTAAGGTATATGGCAAACCCCTTTAATACCCTGCAACTATGTTGCAGGGTATTAAAGGGGTTTCCATATAGACGACATAGGTATTGCTTGCGAAATTGAACTTGAACATCTGATAACCCTTGGCTGGGTTCTTTTGTCCCAAGAGATTATGGAGAGAAGCAAACACAAGAAAGATTTCTTTCGTGAAGGTGAAGATGTGGGAACTCTTTATGTTTCATTTTTGCCCAATAAACGTAATAGAGGAATAACACGTTTTGTGAATTAGCATCGTCTTGAGATCTCTGGAAGCTACTGCCAATTTGTGGTTGTGATTGGTTAAATGTTGGCAGATTAAATGCTGGCGTACCTATTATTATTCAAATGATATGTTTAAAGGAATTATTTCAGCTCAAGTTGAAATCAACGGTTTACAGAGAAGTTTTGGAGTTAAAGTTATTGATGTTGCTGCTTCTGGAGAACGAACAGAAAAATTTGATTATCCTAAATACAAAACATCACGACATGTTGTGCAAGAGTGTTCTACAATGGTGGAACTATTGGAATGCTACAGACCCACATTAGTGTAAGAGCAAATGCTACGCCAATATTTCCCGGTGTTCAACGTCTTCTGTTCTCATTAGTCGAACCTGTTTAAAAAGAATGGAATAAAATGGTTCTGGGGGAGACGTTAACACGGGAAGAACAATAGTGAGTGGAGTTGTCTGGTATTGTTGATCGAAAAACTCCTCTGTGAAATGGTGCCTGTGTCGAGACTATCGAGTATGTACAAATCAAGTACAGTGCTATGATAATAAACGCAGAAGGAGAATTTAGTGTTAACTTCCAGAAAAAAGTTATTTGTCTTCCACCCCTTGGGGAAATATTTGTCTTCTTCCATGACACTTTATTTATTTATTTATTTATTTATTTATTTATTTATTTATTTATTTATTTATTTATTATTTATTTATTGGGGGTTTAACGACACTTTCGACAGTCAGAATCACCTGGTGTCGAACAGTTTTACGGGTGGAGGAAGCTGGAGAGCACAACCGAGCAATGACGAGCAACAGTCAGACTTCCCAATGTACTAACTCCGCAGAAGGTTTAGCATTTTGTGACGACAGGTGCACCATCGAGGTTCTGTACGCCTTTGTACACAGCGTCACCGTGCCGCCTTGTGGGTAATCGGGATTAAGTGTCTTGCCCAAGGACACAACGCAGTTGCCACTGGCGGGGATCCAACCATGGACCTTTCGGTTTGAAGTCGAATACCGTAACCACCAATACACTGCGCTCTCTCCACAGCAGTGCAGAATCTCACCTGTCGAAACTGAAATGTTAGAACAATGAATTCCAGATGCCATTTTTGTTTGATTTTTGTTTTTAATCTGTATCGATTTCGCAATATTTTATTAATGTTCGAGCGAGTTATGATCACCATGCTGCAGTTGACTAGGAACGGTATTTTCTTTTCATTACAGTTTAATTCCTTAACCCTTTACCCAACGAATCGCCTGCATCCGCCCGCGTAATATGAAAAAGTTAAATTTTTCAAAATATTTCAACAAAACCATATCATGTGACCCCTCATTGGAACGAGCTCATTGAGCTCGTTCCAATGAGGGGCCACATGATATGGTTTTGTTGCAATTTTGGGAAGAAATTTAAAAAAAATATATTCAAAACAATAAATTTGAATAAAGGGTTAATCCCTTGAACCCTGATGGTAATGGCCATGTCGGTCCAATAACAACAATTTGAAGAGTCCTTATTCATTATTTGGGGCTGTACATTGAAAATATTGTTTGGTCAGCCCCACCCATTCACTGAGCAGCCATCCCATTAAATAGCATTATGATTATCAAAGTCCTCGGCCAGCAAAACGGCCTCTTGGCTTAATGGGTTAACTTAAATGGTGGGAAGGTCTTTAGTCGTATCGGTTTATCTCGAGTATATCTACGAGCAAAAGCGGTCCCCAAATCTGAGAATTATTTAACTTTAAGTACTCCTAACAACTACATTATTTATTTATTTATTTATTGGTGTTTAAGGTCACATACTTATTCACAAAGGCTAATCGTGACAGTGGCTGTTTTTACGGGTGTAGGAAGACGAAGTACCTGGAGAGAACCACCGAGCATCGACGAGCAACTGTCAGCTACTCAATATTCCAACTCTGTTCAAGCTCCGCTAAAGCAGGGTTACAGCGGTTGAAGACATGTGCCCATCGACGTGCAGTACGCCTTAGTACACGGCGTCATCGTGCCCCCATGTAGGCAACCGGGATAAATTGTCTTGCCCAAGGACACAACGTGGGTAGTCCCAGACGGGGAAGGAACTCGGGACCTCTAGCATAGAAGTCCAACAGACTACCACTGAGCCACCGCAACAAGAGCAAAGGAAGTGGTTTAAATGTAAAGTGATTAAAACATGTGGATTTATAGCAAAATGAGTGAAAGTGCAAACAAATTGTCCCCTGAGTTCCAATGTGTTCTATGTGCATTTTGGCACATAGAACACATTGGAACTCAGGGGACGAAATGTCCGTTATGTTCATATTGGATACTTTTGTCAGGAAAATGCATGTAGTGATTCCAGTCCATATTCAGGAGGAAGAAGAAATTTATTCTCCAGTTCTGGATACTTCGGTTTATTCATCCAACATTTTCCAGAACATACCGTTGCGATGGTTAGGTGAGATTAAACAAAATCTCAGTTGCCAGAGAAAATTCTGAAGTTGACACACGGTTTACTTACTGCTACAAATAAACCCAAATCAAATCCAAGGAGTGCAACTAAAGGAAATGAAGTCAGATAATGAGATTTTGCATCGGGGATGTTCAGCTGAACAGATTAGTTTTATAATGATTGTACATGTGGTTATGTACTACTCAAAGTTTGCTAAGCACCAAATATTTGACACATCATTGTGAAATTTGCTTGTGACATATTTGCGATATGTTTGGTGGATATGATTGAGGAATGTATTGAGATGGTCCCCAGTGTTTTCATTAGCTCTCTTGACAGGCAGACTTTTCTTTTTGTCATGGAAAGCATGTGCCCCTTGATTTTGATGATGTTTTCGTGTACTGTCTACATGTACATGACATGTGTAGGGTATTCAATCTTCATTTCATCACAAACCCTTGTGATTTAATGATTGACTATGGCAAATGCAAATGTAAGAAGACATTTGTCTGAAGCAGAAATGTGACGGGCTGTAGGGATGGTGGAGCAGGGGGATACCAATCGTCAGATTGGTGAAGCCTTTGGTGTGCACCATACGGTGATCACTAGAGCCTCGGCAAGATTTCAGCAGTATGGTACACCAATAAGGCGGCATGGTGGTGGCAGAGACAGGGCAACATCTTCAGCTGAAGACCGGTTTGTGATCATTCAGGCCCGTAGGAACCACCTTGCAACTGCAACCCAGCTTCGCAATAACCTTCAGAATGCATCCGGGGTAAATGTTTCGACGCACACTATCCGGGCAAGGTTGCACGGATGTGGTTTCTGATCGAGAAGACCATGTATTCGCATTCCGCTGTCCCAGAACCACCGCCAGGCACGATACGAATTGGCCATGGACCATGTTGGATGGACCAGAGAAGATTGGAGACCTGTCCTTTTTACAGATGAGTCAAGGTAGTGCCGAGATCACATAGATAGGCGTTATAGGGTATGGAGAAGACCAGGAGAGCGAATCCATGCAGCCAACATTGCTGATCATGACCGATATGGTGGAGGGTCAATCATGGTCTGGGGCGGCATCAGCAGGGATGGGCGTACAGAGGTCTGTGTCCTTGAACATGGTACATTAACTGCACAGCGGTATATTGATGAGATCCTGAATGTCCACGTCAGATTGTATGCATGTGCAGTGGCTGATGGATTCATTCTGATGGACGATAATGCGCGTCCACATGTTGCCCATGCTGTTGGGGAGAGGAAGGGGATTGAGCGTATGGACTGGCCAGCAAATTCCCCTGACGCCAATCCAATCGAACATGTCTGGAATGAGTTGCAGCTTGCAATTTCAGCCCGTCCAGCCCAGCCAAGAAGTGCCCGGGAGCTTGGTGCCATGCTGGTCCAAGAATGGAACAACATCCCAGAAAGGACCACCCGAAATCTGATTGGGAGCATGAGAATGCGTTGTCGAGCTGTAATTAACAGTAATGGGTCTCATACTCGATATTGAACCCATGCCTGTTCGCTCCGTCAAGTTTTTGGCAAATTTGAAATATTTCCTCTGTTACCAATAATATCCATTTTCCATGGTTATCGTATTCAAAAGCTAAAAAATAATGTCAAACACAAATAAAATCTTAATTTCTGTACTTAAATCATTAAAGATATAATTAAATAAAAAATACACACACTTTTCTTTACAATTTTTCAACTGAAACGTAAAAAGTTGGATATACTTGGTGCTTAGCAAACTTTGAGTATATATACATATGTAATATATTAATGGTGAGTTAACGAGTGTGAGTTATATATATTCGCTCTTTGAAAACTGGTGGTATCTACCATGTCAATGCAATGGCAGCAATTGGAAGAGTCCATAGTCATCATGCGGGGGTTGTCTAATTAATACTTTCAACGTGCAGCCTTGGGCTGCACGTTGGAAATATTGATTGGTCTACCCCCCCCCCCTCCCCCCCCCTCCCCCATTCATTTCGCAGACATCCCACTTAATGAAATTATGACGCATCATGTTCCTGGGCCGGAAAATCAGCTACTCAGATTCCGAGAGTTAAAGAGGGAGGAAATATTGTAACTTCATCTCAAATGAAATTGTGACTGGTCACTTTACGTGTACCGGTGTTTAGTACTGTAGGTATCACTGTAGTTGGTATCTGAATTAGTTATCCGCCTTGAAAAGCTGCACTCTCCGAAACTTAGCAGCTTAAAAACAAAAACTTGATATCAAAAAAATTATTTGAAGAATTGTACTGAAATCGTTCATCATTTGGGGCAAAAAAAATACATTTGACTATTGTTTTGTTTTTGTTGGAAATGTCCCTAAAAAATATGTCCGTGAGTCGTGATGTCTTTCTAGTCAATTTTCTCTCTTATTTGTTGCATGACCTCCAGTTTGGAGGGCTGAAAAGGTTGTTTAAAGGACTGTATTTGACATGGATATTAGAATGCCCAAATTAAAATGATGCGATCATGTTTTTTTTTCACACAAACGTTATAATGGTCGCCTTTGGGAAAATATTTAGTGCTGTGATACCAATTCAAGATACGTTAGGAATTCCACATAAAATCAGGGGAGATAATTTTGTTAGTAAAAAATGATTAAATGTTTTATTGAAATTACAGGTGATTGTGATTTTTTGTTTTGTTTTCTTTCTTTCTTTCTTTGGATTTGTTTTTGTTATGGAAAGGGGAGTGGGGTGGGGGTGCATTATGGTTTCGGGCAAGGGAGGAGATAGAATTAAGTCAAAATATATCGATGTTAAACGTTTTAGTATACTGACGATGAGGGAACAGGGACGTGTGGACGGGGGTGCACGTGCCCACTCAACTTTTTTCCAGAGAGAGAGAGAGAGAGAGAGAGAGAGAGAAAGAGAGAGAGAGAGAGAGAGAGAGAGTAGAATAGAATGAATGGTTGTACAGGCTCTTTACTCTTAGGGTGTGACCATATATTGCCTCGTCATTCATTTGTCTCTACTACATGTATGTACTTTTAGGTCGAGCCAAAGCACACTTTTGGCTCCCAATGTAAAATAAATTTCCTCATTGGGACGAAATTCGGCCAATTTAGGAGACATTTGTTAAGTACAGAGCCAACCACGTGTATGTTTTCTCCATATAGATGGGTGCATTGCTCCTATGTAGAGCTTGTTATATTGTATCCCACCATGCCACTAAGACACATGGGACGACACTGATATATATCACTGCCTATGTGCCCTTGTATGATCGTACCCCACCCTCCTTTCCAAATTCATTCAATATGCTTCCCGCGTCCCTGGGTGGGAGATGGTCCTTTTATACAACCATTTTTTGAAGAATTGTACATGTCTGGTGAAGATTCGCTTTCACTCAATACTTGATCAAAGTCATGAAATCCCAACACAAATCCGCGATACAATACGTTGTGTGTGCGTTTGGCGTGCGGGATTGCTTTGTGTGGCTAAAGCAGTTCTCTCAGACATTTTCAGACGTGCTGCATCCACCAAAAAAGTTTATCAACGTTAATGCTGGTAAAGTCTTTCACAACCTTTACGTGTTTGCATGCGTAATTCCACAATTAAATAGCAAATGCCTTCATATTGACATAAAGTCACATTTTACACCAGCTGGGCTTAGATAGTGTTTGCTCGTTTATTGATCACACTTCAGGGCATGTAGGTTGTCGCGAAGATTGAAAAGTCAAAGAGAATAAACACAGTGGATTTCTTCGTTGAAAGAAAGAGGGCTGGTAATTACGAATATCCGTTTACCAGACCAATATCAAGAACAAACAACGTGATAACAAAAAACAAAAAACAAGGTGGACGACAACTTAAATGTCAAGTTATCGATTTCCTCTCCTGTATCAGAAGATGAAAGCTTATTATATTTCCTAATTTTGCAGTACAGCTGCTCCACTGACGCAAATAGAAAACATTATTTTGTATTCAAAGCCTGATCTCATGTTGAGAAGAGGAATTGTGTCTCCGTTAAAATGGAAGAGGTAATATTTTATGAACCGAAAGCAGTGTGTCTTGAACAGAGGCGGAAGTATTCTATTTGCAGTCTCCATTCGTTGGTTGTCGTCTGCGTTACTTCTACTATGTACCCCTGTATACAAATGGACTGCCGTGACGTCAGAGAGAAGGGTAGCAACTCCTCCCTCCCAGATAGCGTTAAGTCAATCAACATTCTAACACCTCATACCAATGACGGTTGATGACGTGGAAGCTGTTACGCTGTGACTGTAGTCACAGCTTAACAGCTTTCACATCATCAAATATTAAACGAAAGCCTAGCAGGTAAACTACAGTACAGTCCTCGTGGACTGGTCATAATCCACGCGTGGCAGTAATGTTTACGCATGCGCTTACCAGGTAATAAAAATGATCATCAGCAAAATTTCTGTTAATGAAGCAACGGGTTGTACCCGATGCTTCCTTAATTAAATGTTTGATGAATATCCCTATAATTAGTGTTTGGAATCTAATATTATTGCGTATGTGGAAATATTGCCCGTCCGTGGAATGTGATCAGTCCACGGTGGTCGTAATGTAGTAGTACGGTATGAACTTTCCAATCTCGGCATTTGTTCTTACCAGTAATAATTAAATTAGGTTGTAAAAATTCAATTTGCATTGCCGCGAAACAGCGTAACAATTTTAATTTCACCAAACGTCATGGCGTTTAGCTTGCGTGAAAACCAATAAAACCATAGGAAGTGTCTAATTTCGACTCTCTGTTTGTGAATAATAACACAAATATGTTGTAATCGTCCAAATAGCATTGCCGCGAATATTCTGTACGTCTTCAACATATCCAGTTTTCACAAGTGTATTCTTAAAAGGAATGCGAGACGTCGGAAAATTGAAATACTTAGAGAATATTTTTTTTGTTGGGCATTGTTTATTTATAGACCCCTCCCCCCCCCCCCCACACACACACACACGCACACACACAAGATGGCGACGGATGAGGTGCTTTTCAATATGTGACCAATGTGAGTTACAGTACGTGGAGAGTGGATTGTAACTAAATCATCCGCGGAGTGGAGTTATCACCCGAACTATAACTTTTAAATTTTGTATATATCGACTAAAAACACAAGCAATGTTTCCTCCAATGGACCTCCGGGTTTAACCCGGAGGTCCATTGGCTGAAACTTTGCTTGTGCTTGTTATGATTTGCCAACAAATGCAATTATTGCTTGGGTGGGGTCTCCACTCTGCGGGTGGTTTAGTGATAATACACTTTCCACGTACTGTACATAGGTACCGGTGCTTTGTACGCGCGAATTACAAGATGAGCATTTAAGAACGGCGTGTTGCTCAATTGCGTTAACCTTGATTTGAATATACTCATACGATATTGTCTGTAGAGATAGGGACGAATCGCTTCTGCATTTATGAGTCTGAGTACAAATTAACCCCACAGCCTTCCGATTATTACATATCCCCAATACCGATTTACCCTTCATTGTGCTGTCTGCTCGTAGACTGACAACATTTTTTTCGGAAGAATTTATGCATACATGTTGACATATCCTTAAACCATTACCCAACGCAACGGCCAAAACCGGCCAGCGCTTTTCACAAAAATCGCCAATTAATTTTCATTATTTTTTCATTTTTTGTCTCAAAAACGTAGGTTATGACCCCTCTTTGGAACGAGCTCGTCGAGATCGTTCCAATGAGGGGTCATAACCTACGTTTTTGAGACAAAAAATAGTTATTCAAGAATTTTTGTGCAAGTGTCGTCTGCTTTTCATATTAGGTAAAGGTTTAAATACTTCTGGCGATGATTATGCTTACATATAAAATGAGAAGTCCTGTCATGCATTGCCAGCAACTAGCACGTCAGTCTGCGCGTTGATCTGCCTGCTGCGGCGATAGTAAGGCTATCAAATTCTGCTCATATACCCTATGCATAATCAATATTTCAGCCAACGGAACTTCGGGTTTAATCCGAAGGTTCATTGGCTGAAATATTGCATTGGCTTTCTATTGATAACTAGGAGAATCTATCGTGCTTTTGATTCCATTCAATGCCATTCGATAGGGAAATTCCACGCAATTCCTATTCGAAATTGTGTCAAAATAAGCGCATAGTTCGTGACAGAACTTCTAGTTTTAACAGCACGTGAGCGTATGAGAAAATATCGTCTAAATATTAACACGTTTTACAAGAACACATGTTGAAAAAGAAACTGCACACTCCAAAATCCTTTTACTTCATTCTCTCAAGTTTTCCGTGTAATTGTTCCTTATTTATTTGACGGTGTTTTTTTTTCATTTCGTCTGGTATTCATCGAAAATTGAACCTAAACAAAAAATCGTATAACTTTACGAAAATAGTTTTTCCCAGATAGTCTAAACCTGATTGTGTACCTTTTAAATTGTTTTAACCCCTCTCCTTAGACGAAAGGCAGACGACACTTGTAAACAAAATTCCTGAATAACTATTTGTTTTCATATTTTGCATAAAAAGCGTTGCTTATGACCCCTCATTGAAAAAAAAAAAAGAAAGAAAACTGATTGAAGATTTTTGGTTAATAGCGCTGGTCAGTTTAGTCCGTTACGTTCGGTAAAGGGTTTTTTAAACACGAAAGAATATTGCATAACGTCATCTAAATATTATAGGTGTACGCGTATGTTTTTTTTTAGCACCACGCTCCAAAAAATAGCATCTTTCAATTTTTCTTAAATTGGACTTCAGTTTCTCTGCATACTTCATATCCACAAAGAAGGGGTGGTGAGTTATAACTTGTTTGGTACCGAGAAGCGAAAACATTCAAAAAAGAATATTCTATCCAATATTCTGTCACAGTTTGTGATACGTTTCATCAGAATTATAACTTCAGTTCTCTCTCTCTCGCCCCCCTCCCCCCCCCCCCTCTCTCTCTCTTTAACTGAGCTCGCGCGACTGAACACTAAAAAAAGTAGTTTTCATTATCGTCCGAAGCATGGCTCGTCATGAAGTTTTATAGTCCAAGAAAACTGTTAAGAATATACCTCTAGGTACAGTTAAAACTAGAAGCCATGTCATGAAATGCGCACAAATAGTACGTCGATCTGCGCGTTAATCTACGCGTTATGACCATAGTAAGGCTATCAAATTCTATACATATGGCCTGTGCACAAGCAATGTTTCAGCCAATGGTCCATTGGCAGAAATATTGCCTGTGTTTGCTATGAGTAACCAGGAGAACCTGCCGTGCTTTTGGATGCCATTCCATATGGCAATTGTGCGCAATTCCTACGCGCAATTAAGCCTATATAAGCGCACAGTTCGTGACAGGAATCTAGTTATAACTGTACGCCTCCGAAATACTGATAATATGAAAGGTATAATTTTCGATGGAATGGTAGGACAAACATTCGCGATCGGTGGCGCTACAACCATTGGTGGCCAGTGATTCTGCCTGTGGTTGCCTGTAACCGTTGGGCTGATATTAGCCTGGATACATACAATTGAGAAGGGTGACGCCCGATACAATCCTATTACTTTGATTTCATCACCACCCGAGTGCGGTACCCATACGGAAGCGTATTGTGATCCACCCATTAAGTCAAAAAACCTCGACTTTTTTCTTTTAAATTAAGAATGTTTTTTCTTGTAAAACAAAATGTCTACCACTTGTTTCGACCGAGGCTGCAAGCCACTTTCTGCAGCTGATGTCCGGTTAGTAAATACATATAGACACATCACATGGTGTCACTATATCACGAGACAGGAGGCAGGATGCTAATACAGTACAGTCGCCGTGGACTGGTCACTTTCCACGCGTGGGCAATATTTCCACGGACGCAATAATATTAGATTCCAAACACTAATTACAGGAATAATCATCAAAAATTTAATTAATGAAGCACCGAGTACAACCGGGTGCTTCATTAATTAAAATTTTGCTAATGATGATTTTTACTACCCGGTAAACAGATGCGTGGACATAAACGCTCACGTGTGGATTACGACCAATCCACGGCGACTGTACTGTATGTAATCATAGCATGTTTTGAAAGGGTTTTGTTGTGAGATTGTAGACAATGTCACATGATCTCTATGTGAACCGGAAGCACCGATCACATGGTTGGCAGAAGAATCCAGGATTTCATTGAGTTGACATGTGTTCTAATGTTTTCACCGATGTTTCAACTTTGGTGTTATTTCCCATTGATTGTTTATTTGTTAAATTGAAGATTATCATCCATCCATTATTCATCTATTGTCATCCTCATCATATCATCGTTTATTGGTAAGTATTTCTTGTATTAATTCATGATTTATAATATGATTTAGGTTTAACCTAGAAGTTTAATGTAAAATCACCCCATACTTCTACATTAGTCTTACACTTACAGTACGTGGACAGTGTATTATCACTAAATCACCCGCAGAGTGGAGATTCCACCCGAGCAATAATTGTAAATTTGTTGCAAAGCATAACCAGCACCAGCAAGGTTTCAGCCAATGGGCCTCCGGGTTGAACCCGGAGGTCCATTGGCTGAAACATTGCTTGTGTTTTTTGTCGATATATACAAAATTTGAAAGTTATAGCTTGGGTGATAACTCCACTCCGCGGGTGATTTAGTTACAATCCACTCTCCACGTACTGTAGTTTGTGAAATTATTAACTGTATTAATTTCATTGACAAAACGCATACGAAACACAGAAGTAAGCAAATCGCATATGTCACTTCGGTTGTTTTTCATTTGAAATTGAACTGGTGAAATTCTACAGGGTTGTGGGAGAAATGCCGACAGATTCCCCACCAGACCGCAATCCGGTTGTAGAAATTCGCTATCCGCTTTGCATCTCAGCATAGTGAATTTGGGGAGGTCAAGGTGGTCACTTCCAACAAAAACACCTACTAACTTCAATAAAAAGAAACTGAGTATAGTACATGAATAGATCACAGTACGGCTGCCGTGTACTGGTCGCTTTCCGCGGATGGGCAATATTTCCACGGAAAAGAAAATATTATATTCCAAACACTAATTATAGGAATACTCATCAAACATTTCATTAATGAAGCACCGGATACAATTAAAAATTATGCTGATGATGGTTATTAATACCTGGTAAACACATGTGTGGAAATCACTGTCCACGCGTGGATTACATCCGGTCTACCGCGACTGTACTGTACACGCTGCTCAAAAATGGGGATCAATTATCTCCGCAACAAAAATAATAAAACAATTCCAAAGCTCTGCATACTCGTACATCCGCCATCTAGTCTAATACTGTGCCCAGATTTCCGCCTGAATATTGGTTAACATGGTGGTTGATAAATAAAACATCTATAAATTTATGATAAATACTGAAACAAGCGAAAATGAAATTGAGGCTCATGGGAGCACAGGATATGACACCGCACCTAGTTGGAGAGACATAGATTTAAAACAATTTGCCCCTATATCCCGATAAATTCTAGTTTTGGATTGGTCAGAATGCCTTGGACAAATAACCATGGCAAAGGGTGCGCCCATCATCCAAGGTATATGAGAGCGTGCAGCATCCAGGGTATAAGTGGAAGCGAAACATCGGGGTATATTGTTTCAATGAAAGCTTTTCGCTTCCGCTCGCCTCATTATAAAACTCGAACCAAAAAGCCTGAAAATAGTCACAAATATCATCAGATTTCCGACAATACAATCAAAAAATAAAATAAGACCAAACAATTCGTCCCCTGAGTACCAATGTGTTCTATGTGCCAGAACACATTGGTGCCCAGGGGACGATATGTCAACAAAATACTGTTTACTAGTTTCCTTAACGACCCAAGGGATGTCACTCTATTTGTTGTCTTCTGCGATTATAAAAACAAAAATTATTATCACGAATTTGGTCCATTTGATTGTGGAGCCGAGAAATGCGTCCACAAATTTATTTCCACTAAGTTGTATTGTGTTCCAAACGGGACAAAAACGTTATCTCCGCCAACATGTATGGTACATGGAGATTTAATACCTGGACGTCTCATTTAAACACCTCGCCTGCGATTCGGTGTTTAAAAACCGACATCCAGGTATTAAACTCCATATACCATACACGTTGGCGGAGATAACTTATAATACACCAACAAATGCGGTGTATGTGTACTGTGTTCACGTTGCTTTCCTTCAGCACGGAAACGAGAGTAGCAGCCAGGGACACATTTTTCCCCAGAATCTTAAATGTCGGTTCGGGGTTTAGGACTCAGGGAACGATTTCGGATAGCTAAGGACATGTGGCAATCTACAGTAGATTATAATGGCATTTCAATGTTCAACGATATTGTCTGAAACATCATGTCAGCATCTCAGTCTAACAAGAGTCTTTAAAAAACCATGGCAATTAATGTGTTTGGGAAGAGTTTCCAAGTGGTGCATTTTCAGGATATGATGCCATTATACAATTGACTGGATTCCTGCAGCGCAGCGTAGCCATCGTTGTCAGTCTTGTATTTAACCCTTTATTCAACGAAACGGCCAAAACCTGCCAGCCCTATTCTAAAAAATCGCCAATTAATTTTAATTTTTTGTCTAAATAACATAGGTTATGACCCCTCGTTGGAACGAGCTCGTCGAGATCGTTCCAACGAGGGGTCATAACCTATGTTTTTGAGACGAAAAATAAAAAAAAAATAGTTATTCAATATTTTTTTTGCAAGTGTCGTCTGCTTTTCATGTTAGGTAAAGGGTTAATCCGTATGGGGTAGGGAGCACTGTGGCTCAGTGGTTTCGGAACTGGACTTCAAACCCTTAAAAGCCACGGTTCTGTCCCCGTCAGGGGCACCTGCGTTATGTCCGTGGGCGAGGCGCTTAAGATTGCCCACTTGGGGACACGGTGGCGCTGTGTACTAAGGCGTACTGCACTTCGATGGCGCACTTGTCTTCAACCAATGCTAACACTGCTTATGTGGAGTTAGGTTGGTGCGTCGGGGAGTCCAACAGTTGCTCGCCGTTGCTCGGTGGTTCTCTCCGGGTACACCGGCTTCCTCCACCCGTAAAACAGCCCGATACGAGGTGATCCTGTCTGTCGACAGTATCGTTAAACCCCCAATAAATAAATAAATAGATTTATGAAAAATACTGAAATGAGCAAGATGATATTGAGGCTCGTGGGGAATACCGGGGATGACACCGAGCTCCTAGTAGGAGAGACTCGAAGATTCAAAATAATATACACCAACGAATGCGGTGTGTGTAATGTGTACACGTTCCTTTCCTTAAGCGCGCGCGGAAAGGAAACTAGCAGCCAGAGATACTTTTTCCCAGGGACTTTTTTTGAAACTTGAATGTACGCTCGAAGTTGAGGAAGCAGGGAGCGATTCCGAATAGCAAAAATGCATGTAGCTATTTAAAATTGATTATAGTGGCATTACAATGTTCAACGATATTGTGATAGCATTTTAATCTAACGTGAGTTTTTAAAATACCATGTCAATTAATGGGCTTGGGAAGAGATCGGAATAATACTTCCAGGTGATGCATTTTCAGGATATGATGCCATTATACAATTAAAAGGATTCCTGTAACGCAGCGTAGTCGTCGTTGTCAGTTTTGTATTCAATTCGCATGGGGTCAGGTTTATTCGTTGTATCATGGGTTCATAATTTAACTGCTGTCATAAAAGCGGAGACTTTTGGGTATAGACTGTGCTACAGGCCTTTTAGAAGTATTTACAGAATTTGAAAGTGACACTTTGGGTAATAACTCCACTCCATGGGTGATTTAGTTACAATTCACTCTCCACGTGCTGTCAATAGTGATAACAATAAAAACAATGTGTAAAAATAACCCTAAAATCTAAAATTATTATTTATACTCATCGATTCGTATGTCAAACAAATTATAATCAATGATTGTGGGTGCCATTTTGCATGTTGGACCCTGTTTGGTTAATTGTTTGGGAGCGCGGTGGCTCAGTTGTTACGTCATTGAACTTCAAACCGAGAGGTCCACGTTTCGATCCCCGCCAGAGGTAACTGCGTTGTGTCCTTGGGCTAGGCACTTAATTCCAATTGCCCACGTGGGGGCACGGTGGGGCTGTGTACTAAGGCGTAATGCACGTTGATGGTGCACCTGTCTTCAAGCAATTCTAACCCTGCTTGTTTGGAGTTAGTACACGGGGGACTCTGTCAGTTGCTCGCCATTGCTCGGTGGTTCTCTTCGGGTACTTCGGCTTCCTCTTCCCGTATAACTGTCCGATACGAGGTGTACCTGGCTGTCGAAAGTGTTGCTAAATAAGGGAATAAACAAATGGATTATAGAGAGTAATCGCTTGACTGGACTGGTCACGTGAAATAATTCATGAGAGGTGAGGGACGTTGTACAAACACGAGTGGGCAAATGCGCACGAGTGTTTTACAATATAGTCCCTCGCCTCGAATGAATTATTTCACGTAACCAGTCGAGCCAAGCGATTACTCTGTTTATTACTTTTCATTATTAACGATAATTATATTATTTAACCCTTTACCTAACGTAACGGTCAAAACCGGTCAGGGCTATTCTCAAAAATCGCCAATTAATTTTCAGTATTTTTTCATTTTTTGTCTCAAAGACATAGGTTATGACCCCTCATTGGAACGTGCTCGCTGAGCACGTTCCAATGAGGGGTCATAACCTATCTTTTTGAGACAAAAAATGAAAATAATTGCTATTCAAGATTTTTTTTTGCAAGTGTCGTCTGCTTTTCATATTAGGTAAAGGGTTAAAAAAAAAAAACAAAACAATGAAGTCCCCATTACATCCACGGCAAAGCGTGTTCGTTTGCGCGCACGGATACATGACACAATTGTTGATTGCATAATTCACTTGTGAAGTTATCGTTTATAATCATACCCTGAAATCCCAGTAAATCACACTTTGGAAAGTAATAAAATGTTTTAATCTATGGAACTTCAAGGCTCAAATTATTCGCTTTACAATGGGTTACATTTGAAATTTGACATCATTGTGTAACAGCCGAGATAACGTCATGCGCATCCCACATCAGATACAAGTCTCTGGGGATATCCGTCATGTGAATGTGATGCAACGCGTTTAATGTACAAAGACCTTCTTTTGTATGTAGGGACAGCGTCCTGTCAAATTAACTCAAACATCGAGAAATGAGGTACCGTAGCTAATAAACTTCAATAAAATCACGACACAAGATTAAAATAGCTGTAAATTGGTTCCGATTTTATATTATCCTTGGGACAAAATTATATTCGATCATCTCTCTTGAGAAATAGATTTTGACGTGGAAATCTAACGTTAGTAATTGGCAATAAGCCATGTTATTGATGTGAGATTTTGCCTTTGGTTTACGTCGTTGGTGAACAAATGTGCTATTAAACGATTAAAAGGAACACATTCGTTACATTCTCTTTGATGTATTGGAAAGACTAAAGAATAGTTTTTTTTTTACAATACACAGATGTAGTGTAAATGGCAGCACAACGTTTTCTCAACACCTACCAACTGAAATGCGAAGGTCCCGGGTGGGACAATTATGTGAGACCGATCTCTCTTACTCAGCCCCACGTTACTCTCCCCATTTGAAGAAATAATGATCGCCGGACTATCTCATCAGTTTTTGTATTTTGAAGCGGCTAGCCATCCCACCACAATACCACTCGACGGTGATGTTTTTCCTACTACACACTGCGTGTCGTCAAACCCCGTGTCTGGGTCACAATTAAACCTCCATGTCACTCGAAGGTAATAATGGTCTTATAATCCTACTTAACCCACCCAGTACCCATAACAGATACGAAGACGACTAACAGGAAGACATCTTCAAGCATCGATATCCAACACACGCACATCTTCTTGGGTGATGGGTGATGTTCACAAACAAACAGATTTATAAACGAACAGAACAAAAACAACTGGAGCAAAGATTCCAAATGTGTTCAGGTTTCTCATACGTTACCATGTTCATGAAATGTTACAGTGACTACGCTGCAGATCTCTACAACTGGATTGCTGAAGAATTTCCCCCCAAAAAACATTGCCACTCTAATTGCACCTCCCCAAGATGGCTGAAAGTCAACGCGATAACTCCTCCCAATGCATGATGTTTGATGACGTGAAAGCTGTTACGCCGTAGCGTAACAGCTTTCGCGCCATCAAACGTCATGCAGTTTACCATGCATGAAAACTAATAACTCTATAATTATGGAGTTTCCACTCTTATCATCTCGTTTTGTATCATTAATTACTAAATATGTCGTAAATATTCAATTCGCATTGCCGCGAAAAATGTGCACATCATTAACATTTTAATTTTTCGCAGACATCAAAGTATATTCTTTGAAATGCGATTGAGGATGCAAGACGCTGGCGAACTGAAAACCTTCGGGAGTTTCTTTTTTGTTGTTGGGCATTATTTATGTATTGCAACTTTCGCCACCACCCCCATCCCTTCCAAGATGGCGACGGTAGATGCACGTTTCTATATGCGGCCTGTGCGTATTCCCGCAATCGCGTTACATAGCGATCAATGAGCTACGAAAACAAACGTCTGGTGCTTCACAATAAACATGCCCTGCAGAAAATACGAAAAGGCATATTGTTACACTTTGCAGGGCGTTCCTGCAGTTAAAACTAGAAGTCCTGTCACGAACTGTGCGATTATCAAGACTTAATTGCGTGTAGGAATTGCGCGCTATTGCCTATCGAATGGCATCCAAAGCACGACAGGTTCTCCTGGTTACGCATGGCAAACTCAGGCAATGTCTCTGCCAATGGACCTCCGGGTTACCCGGAGGTCCATTGGCTGAAACATTGCTTGTGCAAAGGATATATGTACAGTATTTCATGGGCTTACTAGGGTCATAACGCGTAGATTAATGCGTAGATCGACGTGCTATTTGTGCGCATTTCATGACAGGACTTCTCGTTTTAACTGTGGTACATTAACGGAATTTTACTCGAACTTAAAAACGGTGTATAACACTACAGATCACGTGACGTGTTAGGCCGTTAATGAGTTAGCATATCAATAACAACCCAGGACGTTACGTGATAAAGATCCGTTCGATCGATGGTTCTCAGCATTCCTCTTCGTTCGAAATTCAATTCTCCTTGACATTGTGTAAACAAGTTTCAATTCGGAGTGTTCTCTTCATCTCACGGAGAGATGATGAGCAGAGATTATGATAGACATATGGCCTCTCATACTACGTGCTCCAACTTCTGCTTGGCCACTTTCCAGTTTCCTATATTCTTCGTTGTCCTGATAAGTAATGCCCACATGACTGATCGACTTCTGATTGACAACAAGGCAGACGATAGTTGTGGTTCAGCTGTCGGGCAGCTGCTGCATCCCGACAGCTAAACTAACGATTAGCTATCATATTTAATGTTATTAAAAAATAATGCTGTATAATCTGATTTTCACCGTGCAATTCCATTTCTGTTATTTATTGTGTTTTACTGACAGTAGTGGTAGTAATGATATGGCTTTGTCGGGAACTGCAGTTTATTTACGGCCCACCAGGAATGATTAACAGCCCTCCATCTTGTCGGTGGCTCCTCGGGCCAAATATAAGCTTTTGTACTGTTAATAATTTCAGTTGGCCCATTAATAAACCGCAGTGCTCGCCAAAATACATGTTATTCTTAATTTAAATCATTATGTCGTTAGCATCAAGTTTTGGTAATCTTTCAGAAATTCCTTAAAAGATGCAATTGCTTGTTTATTGGGGTTTATCGATACATTCAACAGCACAGCCATTGGCAAATCGTGTCGGACATGTTTACTGGTGGAGTAAGTAGGGACGTGGCGACAGGGGTGGGGGTGTGCCCCCCCCCCCCTCCACACACACACACAAATCCTGGTAAACATTTCCTATAGTTGGAAATTCGGAGAGCAAGTGATGAGTAGTTTCATATATCTGGATTTTAGAGCTTCTTTGGGGATGCTGACGTCTCCTTCACTTCCCAAAATTCCGACACGGTTTTAAATCGGCAAAAATTCTAACTGTTGCTATTTTAACTACAGTGTACGCAACATCGGTCTTTATAAGTACAGTTAAAACTAGAAGTCCTGTCATGAAATGTGCACAAATAGCACGTTAATATGCGCGTTAATGTACGCGTTATGGCCCAAGTAAAACTATCAAATTCTGTACATATGGCCTGTGCACAAGCAATATTTCAGCCAATGGACCTCCGGGTAACCCGGAGGTCCATTGGCAGAAACATTGCATGTGTTTGCTATGAGTAACCAGGAGAACCTGCCGTGCTTTGGATGCCATTCGATGTGGAAATTGCGCACAATTCCAACGCGCAATTAAGCCTAGATAAACGCACTATTCGTGACAGGACTTCTAGTTTTAACTGTATGCATGATGTCAATCGGTACAAGATTTCTGTAGTATGTTTATTTATCGTAATAAAAAAATCCTAGAAATGCACTTCAAGAAAATCACATCATGTAAAATCGTTATCCTGAGTTAATTCTATCATTCACAGTTACAAAATGATGAAATGTCGAAAATTGATCATTCCTACATACGATCTGATTTAATGTTAGGACAGAGTGAATTGCTCAAAGTTCTCAGCTTGAGCATTTGTTTAGTACATATTCAATTCCCAGGATAATACCAAATAATAATAACCTGATAATTCTATCATAAATGTGTTGGCATTTCATTTACTAGAATCAATTTTATGCCCACTTTCCTGGCTGCATTTTCAAAACGTTTTAAAACAGAGGCCCAGTAGGTAGAGGTGCAGGCTGCAAGCCGAGATGTCCTCTGTTCGAATCCCACCTGCGGCAAACGCGTTGTCCTTGGGCAAGACACTTTACTCCCATTGCCATGTGGGGACGCAGTTTCTCAGTAATGAATTTCCAACTATGGGGAGGGACCGGTCCCTCCCCAAGTTGGAAATTCACTACCCTACATCCCCCAATCGGAAACCTCTAGTCACGTCCCTGGAAGTAAGCCGGATTATCAGGAGTGAACCATCGAGCAGTAGAGAGTAACTGTCCGACTCCCCAACTTACTCTTCACTAGCTGTGGTTGATGGCAAGTGTAACACTGATGTGCAGCTCGCCTCGGCACATAGCGCCACCATGTCCCGGCATAGGCAATCGGGGTTTGGTGCTTTTCCCTGGGACGCGATGCAGTTACTGCTAGTCAGGATCAAACCATCGACCTTTCGATTTAAAGTCTAATGTAAGTTTTTGTGTGTCTGTGTGTACACGTACACTTGGTAAATAATTCAACGTGGTGGCAGTTTGCATGTTGTGACCAACCACTTGTCGATCGTCACGCCACACATTGGGGAAGATTCAGAAGCGTGGCATATCTGAAAGATCTCACACATATTTTAAGTTTAGCATTGTTTAAAACCACGGAGAACAACTGATGCTTGCGCGATGTTGTGTGGATATCAATTCAGTTTTAAATTTATATACTCTCAATAAAGGCACACTACAGGTAATACCGATTTATTTATTTCTCAAATCTCGCTTACTTGCATATATTTTTGTTTCAGTGAGTACTTATACCGCACTTGTCATTGTTAATCTCTTAATTCTACATGTATGTACAATGCAAAAACTAAATCTGCCTGATATGGCTTGAATGGAGCTCAGCAGCTGGTACCATTATTTGGATGAATGTGTTTCCGCGAAATGTGGATCATTTGTTGTGTCAAGTAAGTTTGGTTGATAGCAGTCCGGATGAAGCGCTTGACTCAAATTACACGGAGACACACTGCATCCATTTACTTCTGTTTAGGTCATGCCATGGGAAGTTTGAGTGGTTTGTTCGTCCGCAGGTTAACCACTAAAATGTCCAATAACTAATAGACCTGTTAAATAACCTGGACAAACGGATACAGAGTGGGGCCTGAGTGAAACGAACGGCCCGACGAGGAGGTAGCAATACCCTAACAGATCCATTGAGTAATCAGGAGAAATGACAGCGAGGTTGCTCTACCTCAGCATCCCGTAAAGTACAATGAAAACAGCGAAGGGGGAGGGGTAGCGCTACCCCTGCGCACCCACAACAAGTAGCAGGGAAGCATGGTAGCGGTGCTAAAGACCTTCCTGAGGAAGGCGGTGTAAAAGCAACAAAAAGATCGCAGCTGCAATGGCACAGTCAGACGAGGATAGGAAACAAAATTTGTTGGAAGACAGAGGGCAGTAGAAATGGTTGAACGAGAGGTGCCAGCTGCTGAGTGCCCATTCATGGTGACATAGTCGATGGTGGTGGTTGGGGAGGTTGGAGAGGTTGGGGGAAACTATGCACAACTAATTTTTTGATACGTCAAAACTTTTCAGAATGTGAGCTGTACAAGTGTTAGATGAATGAAGACTGAAGCAGAAACTACTGTAGTGTCCTCATTCTGATTGGTGATGTAGAGACATGCTGAATTTGGCAGTTTTTTTAACATAGGACAGTACGGAGCGGGGATCTAGAAACTTCCCTAAACTCTCCTAGCAGACAAACAGTAGGTGTCTGTCCTTTAGATGAATAGGAGTCTGTCCTTTAGATGGCTTGGTAATCTTGAGACTTCCAGTTTGTCGTGATAGTCCCCCTTTAAGCAGAATTATGTCATGCGGTGATCTAAAGACTGTGCGGTCGACAACCAGTTCGGCGATTAACCATGTAATTCAGGCTCCTAAAGTAATTAACCCCGCGCCGATATTCTGAGTACATAAACTACAGGAAATGGTAGCATTTCTCTACAATTACACATGGCTTTAGGATCAAGTTTTAAACAGAGAGGGAAGTAATTGGAATTCGTCAAATAAATAGTATACAGTACGTGGTATACAGTACGTGGAGAGTGGATTGTAACTAAATCACCCGCGGAGTGGAGTTATCACCCAATCTATAACTTTCAAATTTTGTACATATCGACAAAAAACAACAGCAATGTTTCAGCCAATGGACCTCCGGGTCAAACCCGGAGGTCCATTGGCTGAAACTTTGCTTGTGCTGGTTAGGCTTTGCAACAAATTTGCAATCATTACTTGGGTGGAATCTGCACTCTGCGGGTGATTTAGTGATAATACACTCCTCACGTACTGTAGATTGCACGTGCAACAAGAGATATTGAGCAAAATGCATAGATTAAGATAATTTTGTTCTCTCTACATATATTTATTGTAAAAAAGTGTGATTTCCTCAACAGACCAGCGTATTAAAATTGTCGCCTGAGTGCAAAAATGTCGTATGTCTCATAGGGGAATAGGACATTCTAACACTCACGCGACGAAATTTAGGCAGTGTTATCTCCGAGATCACACACTTGCGCGTTCAGCATTGTGTGAATTCGATGGCACAGTACGCGGAGAGTGGATTGTGACTAAATCACCCGCGGAGTGGAGTTATCATCCAAACTATAACATTCAAAGTTTGTACATATGGACAAAAAACACTAGCAATGTTTCAGCCAATGGACCTCCGGGTTTCACCCGGAGGTCCATTGGTTGAAACTTTGCCAATGCTTGTTATGCTTTACAACAAATTTGCAGTTATTGTTTGGGTGGAATTTCCCCTCTGCTGGTGATTTAGTCATAATACACTCTCCACGTACTGTACGTCAAGAGACAGAAAAACGTGTCAGTAAAATCTATGATAATAACGATATGTGTTATTTTAGGACATTATGGACGTGACAACCATTACCTATTCCCAGCTCCTTATTCGACATTCGTTACCAATCGATTTTATCGATTGATAACGAATGCCGAATAAGGATCTGAGAATAAGTCACGCTTGTCACGTGGGGTACCCGAGAAAACTCAGAATGCTTGAACATTTTCTACCAATAAAACTCACATGCGGTGGTTCACTTTATAGGCCTCCAGGATGAGCCTGAAGGACTGTTGTCGAAGTCCTTGCTGACTTCTTCTGACTTCTTTTCTTATTTGTATGTCACAGACTGCGAGTTATTAATTGTCGCTGTGGAGGTTCTACCCAGCAGGTGTTTTCGTTGTGTTCCACAATTCGCTACAGAGTGTTATTGGTCGTTTCTAATTCTATGAACTTAAAAAATTATTTTGACGACTGTCAGAGAGCACCACTCCAAATAAATTTAGGGGAGAACGAGGCGTTTTATTTCCAGGACAGGAGTCTCCACTATTTATTTTACAGACTCAAACTTTCAGTAAGTCTTTCCTGCACCCGAGAATAAATAATTGGAGAAAGGCCAATAATTGTCGTTAGTCAGATGGTAGTAGGTGCTCGAGCAGCGTATTATTTTTTTTCCCTTCCAATGTTTTTCATGGCTGACAATTTTCGTCGTTGGAAGAGATTTACAGTAAAGTTGGCTCCCCTTAATTGTTTAACGTTGTCAGTAAGTTTAACACAAAGGGTATGAGAATTTCAAACGAAAACGAAAATCGAAATAGCGAATTTGTATCATCGATGTGCGCATCATTTCACAAACAGGCATTTTCCTGTGGAGTAGTATGAAAATACAGATGGAGTTTTACAATTTTTTCCCCAATCAGTTTGAACGTTTTGTCTATTATTCTATGTTTAAACTCATTTAAAATCAAGAAAACGGCGCTTTCGCCATCATTGGATGTTCTGTACCTTTCCTTCTGCTCATTATATTAATAGAATAACAGTGGGCGCATCATGACATATAAACAATATTACAGACACTTGGGAGTTCGGTGACTCAGTGGTTACGGCACTGCACATCAAACTAACAATTCCAAGGTTTAATGCCGACCATGTATAACTGTGTGGTGTCCTTGTGCAAGGCAATTCATCCCGATTGCTCTCGTTGGGCACGGTGTCGTTATGTACTAAGGCGTACTGTGCGTTAATGGTGCACCTGTCTTCAACAAGTGCTGGCCATGCTTGGGTGGAGTTGGTACGTTAGGGATAGAGCTGTAGGTTAACCGAAACCGAACCGAGGTTTTTAGTTTTTTTAAAAAACCGAAACCGAAACCGTCGTCATCCCGTCATCTAAGGTTTTTCGTTTTTTTATTAAATACTCTCTTGCCAGCTCTTGCTGCAGAAATTCATAGAATGTAGCCATCCCAGAGTAGTGAGAGTACCCAGACACTGCCAATGGCAGTGTCTGGGTACTCTCACTACTCTGGGAAGGCTACATTCTGTGAATTTCCGACATTTCAGTTTAGTTGTGTTTGCAGCTTTCCTCAAGTTGCGTGTAGGTGTCAGACCTCGAAAAATGGCCAAGCGCAATAAACGTTCTGTATATTTAGGTAATTATTATATTGGCCTTCCTGATTCTTCATGTATTATAGCTTATTTCGGGCATTCATTGAGTTTCATTCGATTTCACTACCATTCAGTTATGATTCTGGACATAAGAATGAGTTTTATTGAATTTTACTTGGCCTCATGAACAAACCGAAAACCGAACCGAGCCGAGGTTTTTCTCCACCTGAAAAACCAAAACCGAAACCGAACAAGAAATTTAAAAACCTACAGCTCTAGTTAGGGAGTCTGACAGTTGGTCGCCGTTTCTCAGTGGTTCTCTCCGGGTACTCCGGCTTCCTTCTTCCGTAAAACTTTCCGACGCGAGGTGGTCCAGGCTATCGAAAGTGTCGTTAAACCTCAGTAAATAAACAAACAAATAATGCAGACACTATCCTTTCCATTAATATAGGAGTCTGAGAAGTCAACTTTCATGAGAAGAATAAAATAAAAGCACATTCGCTATACAAAGAGCACCAAAGTGGACAGTTACGTAGTTGCTTCAAATTAGCTTGCCATAAAAAGTCAAGTTTCCTTTTGTACCTTTTAATAAAAAAAAACAACAACAAGGAGTTGTCTGCCTTTATAAAAAGTAGGAAAAGGAAACATCGCTTTGTTTTCTACTGATGTCATAGGTGGTTTCTCTACAATTACATGCTTCTCAATTGGACATACCTCGCCAGTCTGATAATTTCAGGGGAGATAACTTTATCGAATGTCGAGTTTCATGACAAGATAAGTCAAATGATTGATATTAGTTTTATACAAAATATATTAACGGCTTCTGCACAACATTTACAAACACAATAATAACACAACCATAAATCTCTCTAGTCTGAACTTAGTGTACTAGTTTTCTGCCTCTAAACGGAAAAATACCCTTCGTGTACGTGTCCCAGAAAAACGGACACGTCTTTTTTTCTGAACGGACAAATACCCTCATGGACAAGGATGCGTCCCATAATACAATGTACAAGCCTTTTTTAGGCTAAGCGGGGGAGTACGGGGGGGGGGGGGGTACCTGAAATCTGTGTCCGACAGAATGCTACCTGCTTGTCTACGGGCATTAACCCATTACCAAACGATTCGCCCGCATCCGCCGGCGTAATATGCAAATTGAGTAGTTGAAAAAATTAATTTTTTCAAAATATTTCAACAAAACCATATCATGTGACCCCTCATTGGAACGAGCTCATTGAGCTCGTTCCAATGAGGGGTCACATGATATGGTTTTGTTGAAATTTTTTGAAAAATTTAAAAAAATGATATTTAAAATAATAAATTTTGATATCGTCTGGGTTGGGTAAAGGGTTAGAACGGCTGACTTCTTTGTTATGTTAATGAACTTTATGACCTACAATCCAATCGATGTTTCTAAAGAACGGAAGCTTTAAAATGAGTGAGAGGCTTTTTACCTGCATGGAGGACGACCATGAAAAATAACAGAAGGCACCAGCAAAATTTGGGGCAGAAACAGAAAAAAACAATTAGACTAAGAAACATCTGGTGACATTTCTGAATTGATTTGCGTCTGTGTTTCCCCAGAGGTTAAACCCTTCCAACCCGATATTAAGGTCCAGCGAAATACAAATTACACGTTTGCCGTCAGTGAGCACTGTGAAAATAAGCTAATATACTTTTTCACAAAGACATTGAAGGAAGGGAGTTAGGCCTAGGCCTATGGAATCTTTACCCAGATCGGGGTTCTAGCTGTTCTGGTTCAGAAAGCATAGCGTCGATTCGTAAAAGACCAGAAGCATACCAGTACGGGTACAATGCAAGATAAAACAGCAATACCCCCTTAACTCTTTGAAACAGAGAGACCACTTTTCCGGTCCAAGAATATGATACGTCATAATAACATTAAGTATGATTGCTGTTAGCGAATGTGTTGGTAGACGAATCAATATTTTCAGCGTAGAGCCGTGGGGCTGCACGTTGAAAATAATAATGGGTCTACCTAGGGCTACACGGTATATCGATAAACCGATATATACCGGTATTCAAACCAATATCGATTGAATACCGGTGTAATTTCCAAAATATCGGTTTACCGTCATTATTTATTTACCCACAATTTAATTTTCAAGATGTCTTGAGTTTTTAAACTGTAGCCCCGAATGTATAATATTATCCATTCATCCATGGAATCGTCTGATTGTGCCCTCGTAAAATACAAATTCAGCAGTTGAAAAAATAAATTTAAACAATTTCAACAAAACTATATCATGTAACCCCTCATTGGAACGAGCTCGTTGAGTTCGTTCCAATGAGGGGTCACATGATATAGTTTTGTTGAATTTTTTGGAGAAAATCTGATAAACTAATTTTGAAAATAATAAATTTTGATATCGTCTGCGTTGGGTAAAGGTTTTTCGAACCGTATCATCAAGGCATGCTAATTCGTTCCGACTGTGATGCCTCGAGTCTCGATTGTGGTACTTGTGTTCATATATCTGAACAGTTTTCGATATACCGGTATATCGCGGTATTTTTTGAATACCGATACCGGTATTCTGTTTTGAATATCGTGCAGCCCTAGGTCTACCCTCAAATAATGAAGATGGGCTCTTCCAATACGTCCAAACTGATATGAAAGATTCCACCAGAGTTCAAGGGTTAAATACAGTATTCGTGTGCTAAACAATCTTAATGAACCACGTCCAAGTTTGTTCTTCCACTGATATCTGTAGAATAATTCAGAGATATTATAATCTTAAGGAATCGATCATATGACTCTCAATGGACTTCTGATAAAGATCAGATCGGACAACTTGTATTGTTCTTGAACACGAGAGACTGATAAAAGATTTTTTTTGTTGAGACTGCCGCACGTCATTTCACACTGTAGGTTTGGTCAGTGAAGTAGGAGGGTAATTTTCTCGAAAGTCATGGTTATCAAATTGCGAAAATAGTTGCAGATAGAGATAATGGACGAACAAGAAACACAGCCGATGAAGACGATCGAAACAATTCAGGTGAACATTCTTTTAAATATAATAAAGGAAATAATGCCCCAAACGTTATTACCATGCAAGTCAAGCTCCACGTAGACAGTAATGAGACGGGCGCTATGCAAACAGCATAAGGCCCCAAAATGGTCTCCAATATACGGGCTCACACGCTATAATTACCTCAGATTCGATCCTAAAGCACTAGACTTTGCAAAATGGTTACTGATGTGTGCAGGTGTGTGTGTTTCGTGGGAGGGGGGGGGGGGGGGGGGGCGTGTTCTAGTTAGAACTAAGGGTCCCCGAAACCCCACTCAACGGCCTTTCAAAAATGATCTTTTGTCCCCTGCCTCCAAAAAACTGGCTATGACATCCCCTATTATAGAAACCTGGCTACGCGCCTGGCACTATGTATTTCATATTTAATCCTTTGCCTAACACGAAAGATAGACGACAGTTGAACACAAAATTCTTGCATAACTATTTTTTTATTCTCTGCGTCAAAACATAGCGTGTGACCCTCATTGGAACAAACTTGCTGTGCTCGGAACAATGTGGGGGTCATAAGCCTTGTTTTTGAAACAAAACAATATGAAGTAATAATGAAAATTGAGTGGAGATTTTTATTAAACAGTGCTGGATGGTATTCCGTTACGTTGGGTAAATGGATAACTGGTACAAGCCCGGGGAATAAGATTGAATTTATTGAACACCCCATATGCTCAAGCCTTTATGGTCCACCAGGGGTTTCTTGTAAAGTGTCTTCTACCTGTTGGAAACAACTGTTCAGATTTTAACACCATGTGATCCTGGATGTTGAAAGTGTCTTTAAACCTCAATAAACAAACATGGCCGTAAGAAGCATTTCGAACTTGGGCGGGTTCACGGTCGTAGAATTACTCTCATGTTGACATACGATAACCTAAGTGGTATGGTAGAAATATAATATACCAATCTACATGTACAGTTAAAACTAGAAGTCCTGTCATGAAATGCGCACAAATAGCACGTCGGTTTGAGCGTTAATCTACGCGTTACGGCCATAGTAAGGCTACCACATTATGCACATATGGACCGTGCACAAGCAATGTTTCAGCCAATTGACCACCGGGTAACCCGGAGGTCCATTGGCAGAAACATGGCCTATGTTTGCTATGAGTGACCAGGAGAACCTGTCGTGCTTTGAATGCCATTCGATATGGCAATTGCGCGCAATTCATACGCGCAATTAAGCCTAGATAAGCGCACAGTTCGTGACAGAACTTCTAGTTTTGACTGTATGTCTGGGACTCACATTCTCCTACATTGAGAAAAATGCACATTTTTGGTTCCATATATTTCCCTTTGAGGCATGATGATATCTTCCATGTCAGTTCAATGGGAGAAAATGGTAGTGTCCACATTCATTATTTGGGGCTAGGTCTTTACGCGGCAAGTTGAAAATATTGATTGATTTTACCCCACATATTCACTGAGAAGCCATCCTACTTTATGAAGTTATGACGTGTCATGTTCCTGGGCTGGAAAAGCGTCCTCTCGGGCCCAAAGTGTTAAGAAATTTGTTAAATATGGGTCTAAAAAGTTTCATTTTTTCTCAGCTTCAAGGGCCTTGGTAGACGACATGGTAGAGACAAATCAAATGAAGGACTCTTCCGACACATCTTAAGACAAACGCACATTTTTCTTTCCATGTTTATCCCTTTGAACAATGGTGGTATCTTCCATATTAATTCAATGGAAGCAATTGGAAGAGTCCATGCTCATTATTTGGGTAGACCTTTTGTCTGCTTGTTGAAACTATTGATTTGTCTATCCCACACATTCACTATAAAGCCATCCCACTTTATGAAGTTATGGCATATCATGCTCTTGGGCCGGAAAAGAGGCATCTCGGGCCAAAAGGGTTAAGAAATTTGTTAACCCTTTACCCAACGTAACGGCCAAAACCGGCCAGCGCGATTCTCAAAAATCGCCTGTTAATTTTCATTATTTTTTTCATTTTTTGTCTCAAAAACATAGGTTATGACCCCTCGTTGGAACGAGCTCGTCGAGCTCGTTCCAACGAGGGGTCATAACCTATGTTTTTGAGACAAAAAATGAAAAAAATTAGTTATTCAAGAATTATTTTTGCAAGTGTCGTCTGCTTTTCATGTTAGGTAAAGGGTTAAATATGGCTCCCAAAAATTGCATTTTTCCGAACTTCAAGGACAGTAGAGCACAGTCGCCACGGATTGGTCGTAATCCACGCGTGGCCAGTGGTTTCCGGTAATAAAAATCATCAGCAGAAAAATTTTAATCAATGAAGCACCGGGCTGTACCCGGCGCTTCATTAATTAAATTGGTGATGACTATATCAATAATTGACATCTAGTATTATTTGAAATATTGCCCACCCGTGGCAAATGACCAATCCACGGAGGACATGGTGGAGACAAATCGAACGGTTGAATATCCTATCACATCTTGACAATAAATTGTATATACAGGATACCTATGGTTTTTGAGGGAATGCCATAATTTTTTTATGAGTGATCAGCAAATGAAATATAAGATTTCAAAGGAAATAACTATAATATAATATGCTTTGCCCATTCTAAAAAATATTTACACTTTAAACCAAAATAAATGAAAAGCAAGTGCCTCGAAAGCTACAAACATTTCAGTTTGAAGGCCATCACCGGAGAGCCAACGAAATGCTTTCAGCGACGAAATTAGTCGTCTGTGAAGCAAAATAGTTCATTCAGCTTTTCGCAGAACGCCACATAAAAAGTTAATGGATTTTAATTTAACTGACAACAGAATAAACAATTTCTTACCAGGAAACAGTAAACATCTCTCGCTTTCATGACATTTTAGAGAGTTTGTTTCGTGTCCGTTGATACTATTTTCACTGTAATTCGTCGTTTGCATCTACAGCGAAAATTACTTTTAAATGTCGTAATCGTATTTCTTGTGTCGGTGAAGACGATAAATACGTTTTCGTTTTCGTGTCTTTATATTTTTAACGGAAGCATATAATAATAAAATGGACTCCTTATTTGATGTACATCGGTTGCATTTTTATGACCGTTTAATATGCATATGCAATGCATCTTGTATTGAAGCTGAACCTGTCCTTCTTCATTCTTCTGTATTTCTTCGTCTATTGTATCTTCTCTTTCACATGTTAAGAAAAAAAGTACAGTCTCAAATATCATTGTCTGGTGGCCTGAATCCCATTCCCTTTCCACAATTTTGTTTTTGAATGTCGTTAGCATAAAGAGTTTCACTTGTGCTGCTCTGGGTGGGACATAGCATCTCCTCACTTGCGATGGGATTTCATGTGGCCGTGGAATGTTACTAAGCCGTGTGGAAAGGGCAGTTATTTCATTTGTCAAAACGTTTTTATCCCTCGTGATTGTAGATAAGGTTAGTTGCGCTTGTGGGTGTACGGCGTTCTAGTACCGTCTCCGAGTCGACGCCTGGCATTAAATTTTAATCAAATTACTAACAGATAGGGGTCTTGGGTCCATCATATGGGTTCATCTTCTGGTCTATACCCTCAACACGAGCCAAGTTGAACACTCACCTGGGCGACCACTAACATAAGCGTTAATCTTCCTGTCGAATCCTTCCCTTTCTCAGCAATTTTACCATCATTATGTAACTTCTATATTGTATAGTGTCTTATCTTGATTTGTTAAATATTGGGTTTTATAACATTTATATTAAGTACTGCATACACATAACACAATATTCAAATAAACTCTCTACCTAACGAATCAGACGCACCCACCCTCGTAATATACAAATTCAGCAGTTAAAAAACAAATTAAAATTAAAGAGAAATCATATTATGTGACCCATTAATGGAACGAGCTCGTTGAGCTCGTTCCAATGATGGGTCCCATGATATGGTTTTGTTGAATGTTTTTGAAAATTTTTAAAAATTAATACTTAGAACGATGAATTTTGATATCGTCAACATTGGGTAAAACCCAGTCGAATTAGTTCCAATGAGGAGCCGCATGGTATAGTTTTGTTGACATTTTAAGAAAACAATTGAAAACCAGTAGTTAAAATAGCATTATTTTTTATATTATGTGCGTTGGGTAACTGTTAAAGATAATGTTATAGAGAGAAACAATAACATTGGTGGATTAACTCCCAAAAGCATAAAGAACATTCGCAGTGCATGAGCTATTTACTATCCAACAATTTGCCTCTCCAAAAAGCATAACCTGTTTTTAGCAAATATCTTTCAGGAAGTACGAAATGGCAGTGCGTGATTTCGTCCGGAGGGTGGAAGGTTCTTGTGTGAATTTTAATATGAGACATGGATGGGTGCGCGCTTGTGAACAAAGCACCGGAAAGGTAACATACTTCAATTTACCCCCCACCCCCACCCGAACTCTGAGACGTTTTATACGGACATAAAGCGACGCATGAGTTGCAAATTTTGCGTCGTGTTCAGAAAGAAACTTATACGCTAAAATACTCATACTGAATAAATCGCATGATCTGTTCTGCTTCCATGCATGTAATTGCATTCTCGACCAACTGAACTCACGCAGATATGACACGACTCGTGGTATTATCCACCAGCTAGACATCGCTCGATATTCATACAGATTCCTCAAGTTAAGACTGAAGAGTGCTTCTTCGCAATAATCATTTCGTTTTATGATTAATGAGTTTATGTTGAAATTTTAGAATTTATTTGAAACAAGTCAGTCCACGCCAAATATGATAAGAAAGATCGTAACAGACGACGAACACATGCAATTCAGGTTGCGTAATCTATTCACTACTGAATTAATTTGAACTATAATATATCGCAAAATAACATCTTTCCTCCGTCCAACGTGGACAGTACAAAATGGGAATGCGTTCGTCAATGCGACATTCGCGCTGTTGAAACAATGAGTTAGAAAACATATTTCTAGAGGCTTTAATTACTGCAATAAATGTTATAAGAATTGAAATGAATTAGACAGATAATTCATTTCAATTACTATAATTTATTTCAGAGTGTTTGCTTGTATTACAATGTACCATTACGCGGCCGAAGTCTCCTCCATTTTTATCATTTGCAGTCACATCAACTGTTGTGCGCACGAGAGTTTTATTATTTTCAACATCGGCTAATAAACTTGGATTCGAATACTGAAGAGAAAACTAGTCTGAATAACCTACTGAATACTAACTAATCGCCAAACTTCGTAAATTACAGTTTAACCCCTTCAAACAGGTGTGCATAAACATTTGCCTGGAGAAAAAATTGACGGTGGACGAGAAGACGTTATAAAGAGTAAACAATCTGAAGGGTGGGGGGGGGGGGGGGTGGAGGGGCTCGGTAATAATTTTATCCAACAGCTCTGTCGAGCTGTTGGATTAAATTATTACTGAACCCTCCAACAAACCGGGATGGTTTCGCCCATTTCGCGGTTGAGAGTATTAACTGAAATTATTCCTTCCAGGATGCCAGTGTTGAAAGGGTTGATTGTATCTTTGGACAGGTTCATAATTTTTCTTTGAAAAATGGTTGGGGCAAAGCAAATGCATTCATACGATAGGACAATTATTCGTTGAGTTATAAAAAATGCACCTCGGCCAATCACATGCACGCAAAATGTCTATTATTAAAGAAAATTAATTTATTATGGCACAAATAGAATCTTCTCTTCTAATTTCATGCATCTAATTAATGTTTTGCCACATGAACCCATCCATGCACATATTATGCGATGAATAGATCTTTAGTTTGTTCCCAGCTGGAAGTGCAACTAACGAGATTCGTTCAGGTGATTTGGTTTGCTACTAGCATAGGATCAAACCACATCTACTGAACTTATATCATTTCCCAAATCTCGCTAACAACTGTAGACAAGTTGTGGGTTATATATTCAAAACAGGTGTTTTGCCACTATCCGGGTTTAATCTATGGCTGATTAGGGCTGAATTGCTGCCCCTTAACCAATGTGAAATAATTAGTAAAGCCCCCCCCCCCCCCATTTGACATATTCATGTTTTCCCCGACCTTCCTTTTACCAGTATTATCCAGTCCAACCATTACCGTATCATGAACATGCAACCTGCATTTATTTATTTATTTATTTATTTATTTATTTATTTATTTATTTATTTGATTTTAAGGACACATTCGACAGACAGGGTCACCTCGTGTAGGATATTGTTATGTGTAGAGGAAGTCGGAATACCCGAGAAGAACCACCGAGCAGCAGTGAGAAGTTGTGGGACTCCGCAACGTACTAAGTCCACTCAAGAAGGGTTAGCATTGCTTGAAGAAAAGTGCACCATCGACGTGCAGTACGTCTTAGGTCATAGCGCCACCGTGCCTCCCGTGGTCATCCGAGATTCAGTGCATTGTCCAAAGACACAACGCAGTTACCATTGGTTGGGATCGAGCCGTGAATCTTCAGTTTGAAGTCCAATGCCGCAACCACTGAGCGACTGCGCTCCCATGCAACATGCACGCATGCAGTCAATATAATGCTTCAGAGTATCTATTGACAGTATCTGATATTGAGCTGGATGTCAGACCTGTCCCAGAAACATCAATTCCATGAATCTCAGAAGATCTGTGGGGCCTGATATTATTATGTCGAGCTTGACCTGTTAGGATGTCCTTGTGGATCCTCATTCCCCAAAATTTCCCTTCCAAATTTCCATGCATTAAACCTTCACTGTATTGCGTTCGTGAAATATATTTTTTGCAAGTCAGTTTGGTAGTGTCGGCTCGGTAGATGCCATCCACAAACTACAGTTTTTGCTCACGAAGGAGGTTTCCTTCTCGACCAGACTGCAATCTGGTACACACTAAAAACTAAAGTGTTAAAACTGACACGTTCATGGTGTTAAACCCATTCTAACTCTTAGGGTTTGATTTTAACACTCAAAGTGCAATGCTTTAAGCACTTAGACATTACAATCGTCAGACATCTGAAACTTGAATGGATGGCACTTCCCATGTGTCTAGCATTGGTGGTTCTTCCAGAAACGTCCATAATTTGATTTGCGCTTGGTGGGTACATAATTAAAAGGACAGAACGCAGATGTCGCGGATCAGGCTCGAGAGTTCGAGCCTGATCCGCATCATCTGCGTTGTTTCCTTTTAAGTGTCGCGACATTACACTTGTCAGGTGGTATTATTGTCAACACCTGTCAGGTTCTGGGATATCTGCACTTGAACAAAGTGCTAGTTCAGCACTTAGTAAGTGTTAAATACAGCACTTGAAGTGTAGTTTTTAACACTTTAGTTTTTGGCGTGTAGTGATACAAATACACCAGTTGGTCGAATATCAAAGATACAATTCTAAGAAGCAAGACCAAATCAGGACAAACGAACAAAAAGTATTTGGATATTCAATATCTTGAGTTTCCCTGTCGACGGGGAAGCGGAAATAGGAGAGATATTCGACCGGTTCGCGAACCGGTCGAACTTTTCTGCTACATGTAGCTTGTGCAACCAAAGTACTACAGCCGTTAGACGACACACAGTGGTAGGTTAAACGATAAGGTGCACAGGTTGTTAACGAAACGGAGAAAGGCAACTATATCATCCGTACGGTGCTGAGATATCTCAAGAGATGAAAACTGGTGATTTTTTAGAAGCTGAAATTGTCTGTTTGTTCACCAGGGAGTAAAATAATGTAACATCATGCTTGAGAGGAATATCTCGCCGAAGAGGTACAATATTCTGTACGATAACAGATGTACGGATAGAACGCCAAATAACAGTAACAACGACAAAAACGCGATCAGGTGGTGAAACAAGCGACCAAATGGAACAGTAACTTTACATGTACTGTAGAGCCACACATTTTCGATTCGAATCGAATCTCGAATCGAATCAAGTTTAAGATTCGAAATCGAATCAACTTCGAATCGAATCGGGGTATCTCGAGGTGATCGATTGGGGATCGGGTGGTGATTTGTTGTGACTGTGACCGTGACGGTTCAAGTCCTGACTGATAAAATATTCCAACTACATCACCAAGGCATGCCTTCGCAGAAGGCATGCCTTGATGGTGTAGCTGGAATAATATGTTCCAAAACAGACACGAGTGCGTGAATATCCCGTATGTACTGTGTACTGCCCACGACTTGCAACAGCTCATCGTCGAGATTGCTTGGAAAATTTAAATTTCCTTCCAACAGTGGTATTGGCTGATGGTGGGGCGCGGTGGCTCAGTTGGTAGAGGTGCAGGCTGCAAGCCGAGAGGTCCTCGGTTCGAATCCCACCTGCGGCAACCGCGTTGTGTCCGTGGGCAAGACACTTCACCCCAATTGCCTACATGGGGGCACGATGACGCTGTGTACTGAGGCGTACTGCACGTCGATGGTACGCATGTCTTCAACCAATCTAACCCTGCCTGTGCTGCGGTGCAAAGTTCAGAGTTACGATGTTGGGGAGCTGACAGCTGCTCGTCGTTGCTCGGTGGTTCTCTCCGGGTACTCCGGCTTCCTCCACCCGTAAAACTGTCACGGTCACGATTAGCCTTTGTGCATAAGTATGTGACCTTAAACACCAATAAATAAATAAATAAATATTGGCTGATGAGGCGGGAATTAGATTGGGTTGCGGCATGTGTGTAGACGCTAGTTCTGTAAATAAACGGAAATTACATTCAGTCTTTACTTTCAGCATTATTTATGTGTAATTTCCATCTGAACTATGAGACGACAAATATTACTGATACCAAGTTATATTCCAGTGAAAGGATTCGAAGGGAAAAGAAATCGGTAAGCCGATTTCGAATCGAAATGAATCCCAACTTGATATTCGAAATCGAATCTCGAAGCTTCACAGGTGCCCAATTGGACTGTGACATAAAGTTCTGTGAAAGCACGCAGGTTTGTCAGTAGTTGTGGTAAAGTAGTGTGATGACAAATTGTCTTCATCGCGGTCCGAACGAGATACATTTACATTCTGGGTCGATATTTTCAAAGTAAAATATGCGAATCAAGACCGGGTTAAGCAAAAAAAAAAAAAAGCATCTCAGATTAAAAATCAGCTGTCGATAAAGTTATCTCCCTTGAAACCAGTAGACGCGCGAGGAAGATCCAAGAAAGAAGAAATTAATTGTTGTAGAAAATAAAGCCTTTTTTTTTGTTACCTTTAATGAACGAAAACAACAGACAGCTCTCGCAGCTGTCTGTTGTTTTCGTTTTTTAAAGGTAGCAAATGAAAACTTGTTTTTTTTACGGCAAACTAACTTGAATTAATTAGTTCACAGATAATCCGTCCTCTAGAATCTCTATCAATATCGCACCTCCCTTCACGAAATATCCACTTTGTCACTTTGTTTAGACAAAGTTTTTACAGTAATTTGCAGGTTTTTATTCTTCCCAGGAAAAGAAATAGTACATCTCACCTCCCAAATTTATATATTAATGCTAAGGGTAGTGTCTGCTTTATAGTAGTAGAATATTTTATTTAAGTGCCACGTTTCGATACACATGGAATTTATTACACATAGAATGTTAACATAATATTTGTATGAAACCCAGCCTCTGAAGCTTTATGAGACACACTTTTGATCATTGATTGGTCGTTATACTTAAAGCATCACCTCGTCCCCGCCCACCCCTAGAAATGAACTGTATATACACCCATGCAGACATTTCCATGTGCTTCTGCATATACCCGCGTACATATACAACCACATATTTTAATCAGTTTTACAAGTCCGAAAAGCTGAAAAGTATTTACAAATATACAAAGAGCAAAAAATATACATAAGGCCTTTGAGAGGTCAATAAAGCAACATGTGCATACCGAAGTCAAATCCTCCCATTTTGGAGGGGTTCAAGATTTCCTTCGACATGCAAATGTTCCTTCGTCGGCCTTTTAAAAATTTAAATTAAAATCGATCGCCAAGCCTGATATTTATGTTTAAAAGTTCAATTAGGTGATCGGCATATATTTAAAATTTCCGTTGTTTTCTTTAACGCCTCACTTGTAATTGTATGTCACGATGTGTAGATATTGGTATAATGAACAGAAAAATGTTACGGAACATCAAAAGATAGGGAAACGTCGTTTCTTATTATGTATCACCATGAGTCGGTGTGTCGCGTACCAAAGTGACCTTCATGTGACCTTGACCTTTGACCTGAAGGTCAGATTTATGTGCTTTTTAAGGGAAACTTTGTCCGGGGCATAACTTTTTCGTCTTTTGACCTAGACCATAGATATTTGGCATGTGGACGTATCACCATGAGCCGGTATGTCGCGTACCATAGTGACCTTCGTGTAACCCTTGACCTTTGACCTGAAGGACAGATTTACGTACTTTTAAGGCAAACTTTGTCCGGGGCAAAACTTTTTTGTCTTTTGACCTAGATCTTAGATATTTGGCAAGATTATCAATATAATTCATGTATATATAATTTGCAGTGCATTAAACAGAAAGGAAGGGGAGACATATTTGTTAGAGTGCTAAAACAGTGTCTAATTTTTAAATGGGTTTGTACATAGAATCATAGTTAAACGCTCAAACTGTTTGAGAAAAAAAGTACAAAAACGCCAGCTTCAGTATTTTTATACTACTATACAGGGAAATGCCTGAAGTTCGTGAAATGATGCGCACATCGATGATACGAAGTGGTTAACTTTTCTTCGCGATCAACATGTATAGAGGATATCTAAGCTGTTTTAGTAAGTATCGGTAATTATCTCATGAGAGTGGACCTGAAAGTTTTGTTTTTCACGAGGGCTTGCTTACTTAATACTTTCAGGTCCACACGAATTTTATTATATGCTACGCGACATTTTAATGCGCAATGTTTAGCCCAATTCGACTGCAAACAGTTTCAAGACAATAACAAAAAGTTTCTGATAGTTCCTTCAAGGCGACGTTCAAGGTGACGTCACGCGCCGAAGCGTAACGTCATTTAGGAAGCTACTGAAAAAAATCATCGGGTGGACCTGAAAGTATTATTTTTCACTCGCGCAAGAGCTGGCTAAAAATAAAAGTTTCAGGTCCATTCTCATGAGATAATGCCCGACGCTGACTAAAATAGAGTAGATTTTCTTTTTTATTATATGCTACGAGACATTTTATTGCATAATTCTCATAATATTCAGCCCAATTCGACCCCAAATGCGTACGTTTCAAAACAATAGTAAAGATCTGCTGATCTTCAAGGCGACGCTATGTTCTGAAGCGTGAAGTCATATAGAAAGCCAGAAATATCTTTTAGATAACTTGCGATAATTCCCAGGCTAGCATATAATAAAATTTAATTTTCTTGAATGATATCCGATTGGCTTGCATATGAGTGATACAGTACGTGGAGAGTGGATTGTAACTAAATCACCCGTGGAGTGGAGTTATCACCCAATGTATAACTTTCAAATTTTGTGTATATCGACTAAAAACACAAGCAATGTTTCAGCCAATGGACCTCCGGGTTTAACCCGGAGGTCCACTGGCTGAAACTTTGCCTGTGCCTGTTATGCTTTGCAACAAATTTGCAATTATTGCTTGGGTGGAATCTCCACTCCGTGGGTGATTTAGTGACAATACACTCTCCACGTACTGTAGTTTCTGAAATGATGTACACAATGAAGAAACAAATTCGCTAACATTTCGATATTTCAATCTTTATAATAAAATTCCCCTTGTCTTTGAGATAAATTGTCTAACAGCTTTTGGAAATTAACGGGAGCTAAGTACCCCATAAATCTCTTCCAATGACGAAAATCATTAGGCATGCCTGTCAAATAATTCCATGCAGATCGCGACCCATTCTTGATCATCAGTCCGCTTTGTTAAATGACAGTCATATGCACCGGTTGATCAAAATGTTAGAAAAATGTATAGATCAAAAATATGAATTGCACTGTAGAGATTCATTATTATGCATGCGATAACGTATAAGTTCAAGAAATGCTTCAAGATGCGAATCAATGCAGATGTTTACCTTTTCTGCACTCTTGTGAAAGTGTAACATTTCAAAACAGTGCGAAGTACTTATTATCTAACTGTATACAATACGTGGAGAGTGTATTGTCACTAAATCACCCGCAGAGTGGAGATTCCACCCGAGCAATAATTGCAAATTTGTTGCAAAGCACAACTAGCACCAGCAAAATTTCAGCCAGTGGACCTCCGGGTTAAACCCGGAGGTCCATTGGCTGGAACATTGCTTGTCTATTTTGTCGATATGTACAAAATTTGAAAGTTATAACTTGGGTGATAACTCCACTCCGCGGGTGATTTAGTTGCAATCCACTCTCCACGTACTGTACTACTCAAAGTTTGCTAAGGACCAAGTATATCCAACTACCTGTTTTACGTTTTAGTTGAAATATTGTTATGAAAAGTGTATATATTTTTATTTAATTATATCTTTAATGATTTAAGTACAGAAATTAAGATTTTTTTTGCGTTTGATATTATTTTTTAGATTTTGATTACGATAACCATGGAAAATGGATATTATTGGTAAAAGAGGAAATTTTTCAATATGCCAAAAGGTTGACGGAGCGAACTGGTATGGGTTCAGTATCGAGTATGAGACCCATTACTGCTAATCACAGCTTGACAACGCCTTACCATGCTCCCAGTCAGGTTCCTGGAGGTCCTTTGTGGGATGTTGTTCCATTTTTGGACAGCATGGCATCAAACTCCTGGACACTTCTTGGCTGGACTGGACGGGCTGACATTGCAAGCTGCAACTCATTCCAGACATGTTCGATTGGATTGAGGTCAGGGGATCTTGCTGGCCAGTCCATACGCTCAATCCCCTCCCTCTGTCGGTACTCTCCGACAGCATGGGCACAATGAGGACGGGCATTATCGTCCATCGGAATGAATCTATCACCCACTGCTCCTGCATACAGTCTGACGTGGACATCCATGATCTCATCAATATACCACTGTGTTGTCAATGTACCACGTTCAAGGACACAGAGCTCTGTACGACCATCTCTGCTGATGCCGCCCTAGACCATGATTGACCCTCCACCATAGCGGTCACGCTCAGCAATGCTGGTTGCATGGAATCGCTCCCATGGTCTTCTCCATACCCTAGAACGCCTATCTGTGTGATCTAGGCTGTACCTTGACTCATCTGTAAAAAGGACAGGTCGCCAATCTTCTCTGGTTCATCTGGCGTGGTCCATGGCCCATTCACATCGTGCCTGGCGGTGGTTCTGGGACAGCGGAATGCGAATACACGGTCTTCTCGATCGGAGACAACCTTCGTGCAACCTTGCCTGGATAGTCTGCGTCGAAACATTTATCCCTGATGCATTCTGAAGGTCACTGCGAAGCTGGGTTGCTGTGGCAAAGCGGTTCTTACGGACCGGAATGATCAAAAACCGGTCTTCAGCTGCAGATGTTGCCCTGCCTCTGCAACCACCTTGCCGTCTTACTGGTGTACCATACTGCTGAAATCTTGCCTAGGCTCTGGTGATCACCGTATGGTGCACACCAAGGGCTTCACCAGTCTGACAATGGGTAGGCCCTTGCTCCACCATCCCTACAGCCCGTAACATTTCTGCTTCGGACAAATGTTTTCCTACATTTGCATTTGCCATATTCAGTCATTAAATCACAAGGGTATGTGTTGAAATGAAGATTGAATACCCTACAGATGTCATGTACATGCAGACAGTACACGAAAACATCATGAAAATCAAGAAGTACATGCTTTCCATGACTGTCACGAAAAGTCTGCCTGTCAACTCAAGAGAGCTAAAGTAAACACTGGGGACCATCTCAATACATTCCTCAAGCGTATCCACCAAAAATATCACAAATATGTCACAAGCAAATTTCACAATGATGTGTCAAATATTTGGTGCTTAGCAAACTTTGAGTTGCAATATATGAAATTGTCAAATCACATCATGTTTGACAGAACACCCCGAGCGCTGTCAGACAAGATGTAATTCGTTGTAATCATTGCGCACTATGCGCAGAATGAAGTCGTTCAAAAGAATGTTTCCATACAACACCTCAGTCTACTAGTCTAATTCTGTAAGGACTCCGACGCTGATATAGACACTCGGGCCACCAGTCTAAATTTGTAAATATTTCTGTACTGATATCGTTGTTTACCCACCTTCCTGCAGTCTGTGCGCAGACTATCGTTGATGTAATGTGATGTTTCTTCAACCACAGAAACATAGATATTCTTCTGTCCTCCAGATGATTTATTTATTCCAATCAATAAATCTTTATTTCGCATTGAAAACATCAAGATATTAACTCTTTACCTAACATAGGGGCAAAAAAAAACGGCCAGAAAATTAACCAGTGTATGCCTACCACAGTCTAAAATATTTCAGACATTTGTCAATAAAGCTATACAAATATGGATTTCATAAGAACCAGCTCGTCGAGCTGGTTCTTATGAAATCCAAATTTTTATGGTTTTATTGAAGAATTAAGAAATTTGTTTTCGAAAAATGCGAAATTTAATTTATTTTAAAACAAAATACTTTGTCAGGTAAAGGGTCAAAATAATTGGTAAAACCACGCGGCATAACCCTAAAACTACAGCCGTGGTGAGCCTTCATTCATACGTATTTAGTTGACAAACATGTCTAACAGTATTGCAATGTCATTAAAAAATCGGATAATCAATTCTCGACTGGGAGACATTTTTGCGTTGATTCAAAAATGGAATACTAATGGTACTTTTAGATTCAATCGTCTGGAATATTTCAGTTGGTCTGAAAAGCGTCCGCTTTTCCGACCAACTGGAATACACCAGACGATGGAATCTAAAACACAGACAATGGACTATTTAAGGGATAGACTGGTTCCAGGGTATAACAGCGTCGCATTCCTTCCGTAATTTGACTGGCATTTTGCGAGCTTTGTTCCCATACTGATTTAGCACTTTTCTGATTATATGAGTTATGTCCAGTCTTGAATTGAGGCCCAGTGATTTTTCTGTGATGGTTCAGTGAATGAGACACCGTGAAAATGTACATGATATTCACCATTCAGTAGATGAGATCCGATATATACGATTAAAAAATGTAGGGGATATCCAAACTGATGTTGATATTTTCTGAAAATCATATTGGATACGTGTGATTGGACACATCAATATGTTACCAAGTTTAGTGTGGATCATGAATGTCACTGGCCGACGAAAACTACGTGCAAGTTTTTCGACCAAGAGCCTCGTTAATGACTGTGGGTACGATTTGAAATTTTCATTTGAACTGGACGAGCTTTTTCGGAGGTCTAATCTTGGTAAGAAGCTCATTCATCTATAATTTCTGGTCGAAACGTAACATTTGAGGTATGCGAAGACTGACACGTGACGAACGTTTACGTGCCATTGGCATGTTGGAAGCTACAACAGACAGACTGCAGTGACTCAAATTCTTAACGTTACTCAATCGGTGATTAGCAGGTTTTGGTCACGCTACAGTCAAAAGGCAATGCTGATGACAGACGTTGGTCAGGTCATCCAAGGGCAACTGTTAACCAGGATCATTTCATCCGAACCACAGAATTACGTAACCGCCATCAAAGTTCCTCAGAAATTAGACAGCAGCTGCGCCGAGCGACAGATGTGCGAGTCAGTGATCAGACTATCTGAAATCGCCTACACAGCTGGAATTTGTAAGCTCGACGACCTCGAATAATTCCACGTTTGAGTGAACGTCACATCGCAGCGAGGCGTAATTGGTGTGGAGCACGACAGCGCCGGGACAATCGTGCTTGTGACATATTGGTGATACGTGTTTCCGTCGGCCATGTTATATTCTTGAGGTCGCCATTTTGGTTTCTATGGTAGCACGTGGTTGCTATGTGACGTAAACCGTCTTATAGGACAGGGGTTTGTTCGGAGGGTATGTTCCTTTGTACAAGAATAATTTCCCGATTCGCAGAATTACCCAAATATACCCGATAAGTTGTACTATTTCGAATTCTTTCAGAATTTTCTGCTTCTATCTATCAATGCAATAGTTTTCGTCTACCCGACCATGTTCGTTTGTCCTGGAGTATAATCCAATAGAGTAGAAGAGCCTATCAGCAGGAACAGCTTTGCTCATTGTTACTATATTTAGCTTTTCTGGTCTGTTCTTATTAGTTCTGACCCTATTCCGTGTTCTCTTGTTGTTTCATTTATCTAGATCACCCAATCAGTTCATTTTACAGGCGCCAACTAACCAATTATATTGCTTGATTTCCCATAATCTGTATGCTGAGTTATCTCCCTAGTGTATAACGAAAGCCCATATCATTATCAAAGCCAATAAGCTATCGAGTTGTTACTGAAGTCAGTGCTCGAACGACTCGAAGCCCATCGAGCAAATGAGCTTTAGAGTAATTGCTCGACCGAGTGACTCGACATATTGCTCGAACGACTCGAATCTTATCCAGCAAATGAGCTATCGAGCAATTCCTCGTTCGAGTGACTCGCATTCCGGTATTTGAGGATACCTATGGCATGGTATTGTATTATTTGAGTATACTTTTTACAGGATACTTATCTAAGGATACTATTACCTATTTGCTCGAATGACTCAAATCCCACCCCACTATGGGGATGACGTCACATGATGGCCGCTCACGCGGGCTGCCATGACAGCCAAACATAACATCACTGGGTGGCGTGACGTGGCGTCGCTTCCGGGGTACCCCCCCCCCCCCCAATGTGGGTCGATGTCCTCATCTCCTACTACTAATATGTTACAGTGCTAAGTAATAAATAAAATACACCAACTATTTGAAGGAATGTAATGCTTGTTTAGTAGATGCAATACAGTAAATGTTACAAAGAGGAGATGGAGTGCGTGTTCATTATATGGTGCGATAAACTACTTCGGCTGTGCGCGAACTGAGTTACAACGTATAACTCTTCAAATGAGCTTATTGTTCAACAGTCAATAACGGACTAAACACAATTCAGAAAGATGTAGACATAAATTCAATATAATAAAAAAGTTTTCGTCCACGTTATCCGATTTGCAGGCATATGATCTGTCGAGGTGAGTTTTTCATAACTTGATAAATCATTCTCCTATATTGTATGAATGTTTTTACTCTGTGTCGTCTGTTCTTAAATAAAAAGTGTGGGAGTGTCCACGAGGATTGTGGTGGATCAAATCTTCAAATTGAAACATCCAAGGTTCGATCCCGGCTGGGGTAACAGCGGTGTGTCAATGAGCAAGACACTTAGGGGTGCTGTGTACTAAGGCATACTGCACGTCGATGTTGCACTTGTCTTCAACCAATGCTAATCCTGCTCGTGTGGAGTTAGTACGTTAGGGAGTCTGACAATTGCTCGTCGCTGTTCGGTAGATCTCTTCGGGTACTCGGGTTTCCTCCCCCCACGTAAAACTGTCCGACACGGGGTGATTCTGGCTGTCGAAAGTGTAGTTAAACCCACAAGAAATAATTAAACTGGCGTGTCCAAAGGAAAAATCAAACTTTAATTGTTGCAGGTGGGCTGTTAATTAGTATTCGCGTAGGCTGTGCAGACTAGTTTTTTTCTCAGTATTTGAAACCACGTGTAGCCTCTGTTGAGAATAATAAAACTATCGTGTGCACAAAAGTTGATATGACAGTAATGATGTAAATGATTGAGATTTTGACCGCGTAAGGGTACATTAAAACACAATCAGGCACACCAAATTAAATTATAACAATTGAAGTGAATTATCTGTCTCTTTATCGGAATATGAAGGGGGTGGGCGTGTTAAGATTTGTATGAAGTGCGTAGAACATCATTCAAAACTTAGCACACACACACCCCATTTCATATCCCGATAAAGCAACAGACAACTCATTTCAGTTCTTATTCAAAAAGTCCGGCCATTACCTTTCAGCGGGATCGGAACCCGTTTTTTCGCACTTCTCTCCGCGCACTGTATAATTTCACCTTTCGAGAACGAAATGCGAAAATATTGAATTCCCGGTGCTATTTTCATTTATATCGATCTAATGCGTGATGTACTTGTCCAGACAGAACATTGAAAGAGTCGATTTTGCGATCACATCTCCACAAAGAAAGAAAAGGTAAATAGACAAACAGAATATCACATAGTTATCTTACAATAAGCAATATTCCCATGAATAAAATAAAAAAAAATGTCTAGACAAAATACAAATCTGTATTGAGGGTACCAACTGCACGTGCGTTCATTCAATTCAGAAAGAGATCGTTTATTACCTGCACTCATTTGGCGCCGAGTTATTACTCATGTCTGGGTTACCCATTTTTGATAACAGTAATTAAATGATAAATAAATCACCAGCTTAACGAACTAAATTAGACAAGATCAATTTTTTGCCAAGATGATATTTTTATACAGGCCTGTCACGCCTTGAACATAAAACAAAGAACCACACAGCTGAGACACAACTACAAACTTCAGTGGTTATAGAACAGGAAGAACAATGATTGGGGATTATGTCATGCACAGCGCAAGGATGCCATATCGGCTAGATGCTCCGACTGGGAGGGGGGTTAGGGTAGTGAAGTTTTAACTAGAGGGAGGGACCGTGAAGGGGTTTCCCACCCCCCGGTCCCTCCCCTAGTTGGCAAGTCACTACCGTGAAAAATTTAGAAAATAAAGCCATGAAAGGGGGTATAAAATTGATTCTAGTAACTGAAATGCCAACACATTTATTATAGAGTTATCAGGTTATTAGCATTCGGTATTATTCTGGGAATCGAATATGTGCTAAACAAATGCTCAAGCTGAGAACTTTGAGCAATTCACAATGTCCTAACATTAAATCAGATCTTATGCAGGAATGATAAATTTTTGATGATTCATCATTTTGTAATTGTGAATGATGGAATTAACTCAGGATAATGATTTTACATGATGTGATTTTCTTGAAGTGCATTTCCAGGAATTTTTTTTTATTTCGATAAGTAAACGTACTATAGAAATCTCGTACCGACTGACATCAAGCATACTTACGAATCTCGATATTACGAACACTATAGTTGTAAATAGTAACAGTTGGAATTTTTGCTGATTTAAAACCGATTTAGAATTTTGGGAAGTAAAGGAGACATCACCAAAGAAGCTCTAAAATCCAGATAGATTAAATTTCCAACTACTCATGACCTTGCCCTCCGAATTCCCAAGGAAATTTTGGCCAAGATTGGGGGTTACCTCCCCCCCCCCACCTCCTGTCGCCACGTCCCTGGGCGAAACGATAATAATACCTATTAACATAGTCGGTAATGCAGTGATATATTCGTTAGAGAAACTTAACCCTCAAGTCTCCATGCAGCCACAAACAGACCCTTTTATATGCCTCTGAAAAAGTTGTCCCAAGTGTATTCTCCCCTGAGAACTCTACTGCTAGGGTGCCTTTTCTAATGGAGAAACAATGTTAAGTCATCTGCAGCTGGATACATGCATACACGGCAGTGAATTTATCTGAGGACATAGGGTTAACATATGCGTGTTGAACATGCTGATGAGAGAACATTTAAATAGACCGAAAAATTAACACTACCTTTGACAATTTTTTCTTTTGTTGGTGGGGAGGGGGTAAATACCCCTTAACCCTCCCGCCATTTTTCTACGCTCTGTGCATGACGCAAACTATTTCTAAAACTCCAAAAACACGTCTTTTAAACCCGGATTAGAATTTGCTTTCAAATAGATAATTTGTGGATACACTGTTATTTGAAAACATCAAGAGATACTTTGGTTCATTGCCGAAATCCCATTGAATACAACTGGGTCGTGAGACCTTACCATTGTACGGCACTGTGTTTCAAAAGTCGGGCTGAGAATTTCGACCTGATCTCGACTGAGTCGCGATCCGGTCCAAGTCCTCTGCCCGGTCTTCTCACACAGACAGCTGTAGAATTTCACCTGTCCAAAACCAAAAGCGAGAATATCGAATTCGAGACACAATTTTCGTCAGTACTTGTTAATTCCGTGTTGACTTTACAATATTCTATTTAACCCTTTACCCAACGCAGACGATTTCAAAATTTAATATTTTAAATATCATTTTTTAATTTTTTTCAAACAATTTCAACAAAACCATATCATGTGACCCCTCTTTGGAACGAGCTCGACGAGCTCGTCCCAAAGAGGGGTCACATGATATGGTTTTGTTGAAATTGTTGGAAAAATAATATTTTTCAGCTGCTGAATTTGCATATTACGCGGGCGGATGCGGACGATTCGTTGAGTAAAGGGTTAAGAACGTGGTGTGTAACGTATCGCGATCAAGAATGGGACCGCTTTTGGAATCAAGATACTACATAGTGGGAGGTTTTGTTTCAATGAGAAACAACGTTGGCACATGAAGATACGACTTAGAGAGGAGACAGCAACGAACGTAACGGCCTGGAGACCGACAATAATCAATATCATTACATAATGTAAAAGCGAAAAAAGTAGTAACTTCAATTATGTGACCCTGAAAACAACCTGTTGTTTCACACGGATCGTCGAATTTCACTCATATACTTAAACTGTTCAAATACAAGAATTATTCCGAAAACACAAAAACGTCTACACACTTGATGCGTGTGCATTATCTTTGAGAAGAACTGCGGGTAACATGGAGAGAACACTCCATTTGGATTATGCTTAATCCTTTGATATTTTCGTACGTCTTATGACGTACGAAATCAAACAGCTCGTTGATATTTTTGTACGTCTCATGACGTACGAAATCAAACAGCGCGTTGATAGTTTTGTACGTCTTATGACGTACGAAAACAAACAGCGCCTTGATACTTTGTGGTCATTTGTTTTGTTATTATTTTTCGATTTTTTAAAGTTTTAACCTCAATTCCTATTTTCTCCCGAATAGTGCTCAGTAACAACCGTTGAGCCAAATGTTATCGCAGCTTAAAATACTAATATGATCCTGCTGTCAAGACCTCTTAACTGGTTGAGTGCCAGAAGCCACTATCAGGGCTTTCAAAAAATGAGGATACCAGAGCAAAAGCCAACACGTCCCTGACTTATATTTCATATTCAGTGAAACTCAAATAATATTTTGTTTATATAAATTTGTTTTATTACAAATTATTGGAGAGCGCCTGTGGGCACTCTCCAATAATTTGTAATAAAACAAGTTTTAAACAACAAATTCAGACCACCAAAAATAATCTAGCCCTCAACCAGATAATCACTAATGTGAAAAATATCTTGTTATTTGTACTTTCCGACGTTTGACGTCGCATTTTGAAAAACGTTGAAGAAACTGAATTCCCAGTGACGTCTAAATGTCAGGCTAATTAAAGTCTGAAAGGGTTAAGCACTCCGGCGCTATATAGCTGCAGAAGGATACAGCACGAATGAACGTCTCGTTCTATACATTTGTTCGAAATATCAGAGGCAACCGACCCGAGAGCTGTGGAGAACAAGAAAACGTGCCCATCATGCCATTCACCCATACGTTTTTAAGAATATATGTTACCTTTTTGCATACAAAGTTTAAATACTGTGAGATATTATTTCCAGATGTAAATAAAATTAGTTGCTTTTGGCCAATGAATACAACTTTTGCTAGATGGTTCTTTTATTCTCATCCAATTATCTTCAAAACGGAACCTTCGTGTTGGTAGATGGCAGAAGAGGAGGAAACGTAGGAAACAATGGCCAAAATGTGGAATACACACAAACAATAAAGTCTGGCGAATGTTCGTATATTTGCGTGTCTGTGGTTATAAAATGTGTCATGACACGAACATGCGTCATCGTTTGTTTCGATGGTGCAGAATACTTACTCCCACATCTCTTCCCATTTCACACACTTTAACTCCAGACAAAACATGTGAATCAAAGGAAGAGCGTATCTAGTGATGGTTTATTCTAATTCCGCCCTCCTAACTACTTGAAGTCATGTCACGAACTATGCGCTTATTAGGCTTAATGGCGCGTCGGAATTGCGCGCAGTTGCGATATCGAATGGCTTCCAAAGCACGGCAGGTTATCCTCTTACGCACAGCAAACACAGCCAATGTTTCTGCCAATGGACCTCCGGGTTACCCGGAGGTCCATTGGCTGTAACATTGTTTGTGCACAGGCCATATATACAGAATTTGATAGCCTTACTATGGTCACAACCCGTAGATTAACGCGCAGATAGACGTGTTATTTGTACGCATTTCATGGCAGGACTTCTAGTCTTAACTGTATTTGTGCCCAATCCTTTTCCAACACAGAGTCATGGTGTTTCTATGGCATCTGCCAAACAAAGGCTCTCGTCTTCATACTGCCAATAAAGAGAATATTCATTACTCAGCCAAACAAATAACTTTTAATTTGAGCATCTGTCTCCAAGAACGAACCCTCATCTTGGTTATCAGAAGTAGGAACAAATCTCTTCAATGTGGAGGTAAGGGACAATTCAGACTAAGATGCAGTACTTATTATTGCCCTTTTAATCCTTTACCCAACGCTACGGCCAAAACCGTCCTGCGCTATTCTCCAAAATCGTCGAGCTGGTTCCAACGAGGGGTCATAACATATGCTCTTGAGACAAAAAATATATAAAAAAAAATAGTTATTCAAGAATTGTTTTGCAAGTGTCGTCTGCTTTTCATGCCAGGTAAAGGTTTAAAATTATAACAAGCTTCCAGACTGATCAGTAACCGATGCATCCAGTACATTTCGCTCCAATGGGGTGAATGAAGATCAACGGGGTGTATGAGAATATCACGTGACAGCTAAAAGGCTGTACAGACATTCTATGGTACACATCGCCGATTTCTCTTTCACGTAACGCCTCAAACAGTTTCATCAGTGATAATACACATGCAGACTCACAACCGAAATGCGAACACTTTAAACAAAACATGCGTGCATACCCACAATGTCCGATTTTACTGTCGAGAAGAGGGATTTTGTTGTGGTGTTTCGACACTACAGATCCGTTGTGGGTTTTTCGAGAAACCTGTAACCTATCTCATATGAATTGTCTCTTCAGGAAAACTTAATAAAGCACTTGTCTTGTACATATATATGTAACTGAATATAGTGTAATACTAAAACTATTTATCATATGACTCGTCCGTTTTGTCCACTTTAAAACATTTGATAGATTGTTCTCATATTAATCAGTGATAAATAAAGCCTTCCGTCAATTTCATTGGTCAATTTCAAACCTAGACAATTTGACTGGCTGAACAAAATTCAACTGGGCCACATTTTCATAATTTGCATAATTAGAGTTGGGAGCTTTCATTGGTTAATTTCAAAACTGGACAATTTGATTGGCTAAACAAAATACAACTGGGTCACATTTGCATAATTTCAGTAGAGAGACTATACGTTATCTGTCCTATTAAGGGTGGGTGGGTTATATTGTATTAATCTTTTACCTAACGAAACGGCAAAAACCGTCTCGCCCAATACAACAAAAACGCCATTCATTTTTTAAAAATATTTTTACTTTTTGCTTCCAAAACATAGGTTATGAGCCCTCATTGGAACTAGCGTGTCGCGATCGTTCCAATGAGGGGTCATACTCAGTGCCGTCTGCAACTCAAGTTAGGTGATGGGTTAAAAAGTCATACTAAATGGCTAATTTGTGCATGTGTGTGTCATATGATTATAAATACAATATGAAATGAGTGTTTTTCTCATATAATATTTATGAAACTCGCCCGAATTTTCCGCTTGGGCGAGCCAGAGGCTCGCCCAAACGGAAAATTCTTAGACCCGTTTCATAAATATTATATGAGAAAAACACTCATTCCATATCCGCTATATAAACTGTATAAATGGCAACGGTTCGTTCCCAAAAGCGGCAATTGCGTTGTGTCTTTCGACAAGGCACGGTGGCTCTGTGTACTAAGGCGTATTGCACGTCGATGGTGCACTTGTCATCAACTATAATACTGTCCCACAATAATAACGACACGTCATTTCCCAGTGTCCTTGAATTGAAGTCTCCGAAATGTTTGAGTTGGATCAAAGGGAAATAACCCCAACTCGTTCTTGTTCAATAATAAAGAAAGATATGTTTCTTTCAGTATCTCTAATTATTACTTTTATCAAGGTTTTAGTCACTTGGATACCATTCGGGGATTATATAATAAAACAAATACGGATCTCAGAAGGGTAGTACAGTATGGTACACCCTGCTGAAACACCGTTTAACTAACATTCCACACAGAGTGATTAGGAAGTTGGCTGCCGTGTAGGTGGACATATGTCCTTACACTGAACTATAATTCATAGACAGCAAATTTGACCCCCATGGACCACCGGTCAATGCAAACGCCTTCTCGAGCCCATTCCGATTGTGTGTGTGTGTGTGTGTGGGGGGGGGGGGGGGGGGGGTGAGCTAAATGCTCCAATAGGAAACAAAGTAAACACTAACTCACTAACTGGTGATGCCCAAACAATGAGAATTAGAGCGAATTATTTTCGTGATCGAAGTACAGTATGGCTGAGTAATAAAGCAATTCTACACCCACAGGGGTGTGGCGACAGGGGTGTGTGGGAGGTGTCTCCCCCCTCTCTCCCCAGCTAGGAGTATTTTTTTTTCAATAGTTGGAAATTCCGAGGTCAAAAATCAAATAGTTGGAAATTCAATAAATTAACATTGTTCATGAAAACTATTAAAATTCCAACTAATGATGAGAAATTTTGATCTTTTATTTCCAACTGGAAACTTGAGTTTCAAATTTCCTACTCTAAAATTGACATGGCCTCAAAATTTCGACTCGGACATCAATCCGGTAAATTTTCTGACCCAAACACATTATAAATGATGCTTTTTCCGTTTCAGGACTAGCGAAAATTTTCAGAAGGGTTCATAACCCTTTACCCAACGCATTTCTTAAACAAATTTAAAAAAAAAACATATCGTGTGACCCCTCTTTGGAACGAGCTCGACGAGCTCGTTCCAAAGAGGGGGGGGGGGGGGGCACATGATATGGTTTTGTTGAAAGTTTTCGAAAAATAATATTTTTCCCGCAGCTGTATTTGAATATTACGCCTGCGGATGCGTGACTTTCGTTGGGTAAAGGGTTAAAGATATCACCCAGCGCTGCAGTGCAACCTCCTATCGAAACCACTCACAGTTGGAATTTACACCGGTGCCCCCCCCCCCCCCCCCCCCCAGCTGAAACCCTCTAGGCTCATCCCTGTACCCCCAATATAGCTATCGTATAGAAGTATGTCTGCTTCTCATTTCTACCATTGCGTTTTGCGTTGCTCGTTGTGTGGTCTACCCATGGATTGTGAAATGCTATTCTCCGCAAAAAGAGGACATGTCATTTTAAGGGAGATAATTAGTGTAAAAGCATTAAATTACCGTTGCATTTCTTTCTCATTTAATTGTGATTACTGTTAACATCAACCCCCAACGTAGCTTTGTAGAAGCATCGCCACAGTAAAACACTGTTATCAGTAGATGGTATACTCGATGAGTTAATTCGGTTCAGCTCTTTCCATCTCGAGTAATTTCACACACAGCTGCATGTGTATGTTTGTATCAAAGAAGAGATACAGAAACAATATTTTCTGGATAAGGAAGTAAAATATTGAAGTTGGAAATATAAAAGTATATAAAAAAAAATTATAAATAGAATAATTTCATTATTTTCCATTAAATTTCCTTTTCCATTCGTCTTCTGTTCTTTTTTTTTTTTTTTTGTCTTCACTTGTTTTCTCTTTCTTTCCGTCGAAAGTCTTTACTGCACTTTGGTTGTTCCCCGTATCAAGCACAAAACCCACATGTTCGATGGACGCTAACACAGAGAAATGTCTTTAACTCTTTACCCAATGAACCGGCCGCATCCGCCCGCGTAATATGCAAATTCAGCAATTGAAAAAAAAAATTATTTTAAAAAAAATTTCAACAAAATCATATCATGTGACCCCTCGTTGGAACGAGCTCGACGAGCTCGTTCCAACGAGGGGTCACATGATATGGTTTTGTTGAAATTTTTTGAAAAATTTCAAAAAATGATATTTAAAATAATAAATTTTGATATCGTCTGCGTTAGGTAAAGGGTTAAATATCTTTTCTTTGTTGGGTTCAGCGATGATAGAATGTCTGCCGAAAAATTGATTTTCGAAAATATGTCGACAAGCACATTTAAAACACAGACAATAAAAGTCTTCCAAATACCTTCACCAAAACGAAAACTATTATAAAGAACTTGTTTAATATTCCGAGAACAGGTTAGTTCAGGTGCAATAATGATAAACCTGAGTGCAGTCAACTTTCTTGCTTTGTAGAAACCGTACAATAAAATCAATCTTAATGTACCTAACTGAAGGATTACAGAACAGGTTCGTACCTACTGTGTTGTTTCACAATCTTTGAAATCAGTCCATTTTATGTATCGCAAAACGGCACCACCTTAACCCTTTACCAAACGTAACGGAATAAACTGGTCAGCGTTATTCTCAAAAATCGCCTATTAATTTTCATTATTTTTTATTTTTGGAACCAAAAACATAGGTTATGACCCCTTGTTGGAACGAGCTCGTCGAGCTCGTTCCAATGAGGGGTCATAGCCTATGTTTTTAAGACAATAAAAATGAAAAAAAAATAGTAACTCAAGATTTTTTTTTTGCAAGTGTCGTCTGCTTTTCATCTTAGGTAAAGGGTTAATACTTGGCAAATTTTGCATCTGTCTATCAGAACCAAGGACTGCGGTAAAAAAATAATTTATTATCAACGGCCTTAACCCCTTGAACACCGTAAGGTCGCTTTTCCGACCTAGAAACATGCTACGTCATAATTTCAATAAATAGGAAAGCTGCGAAGTGAATGTGCGAGGTTGACCAATCAATGTTAATTGGCCTATCCCCCATATAATGAATATGGTCTCTTCCAATTCCTGTCATTGAACTGACATGGCGATACCACCCGGGTTCAAAGAGTTAACAACGAAAGTAATGTCATGAGTAGCTTGTTGATCTTTGTCTAGCCCAGAGGAGCAAATATGATTTCACACACAGCAGATCGTATAGATAGTTGAATGACATGGCTGTCTGTATTGTGCTCATATATGAATATATCATGAAACGGAACATGCGTTTATCTTATCCGATTTATATCTCCATTAAGGAGACAGCAACAGCATTGCGTCACTGCTTCTTCAATTATATTTGTTGAACGTGATTTACATTTTAAAGGTCGCAATATCCTTCCTGAGTTTTGTCTAAGAAATGTTATTATAAAGGAATGCAGTGTTGTGCCTAGAGAATATCCATGTATTGTTGTATAATCGGATTACACATCTTTAAGATGAGTTTAAAAGCTAATCACCATTTCACTTCCCTCAGTTAATGTGTTTAACACTTTACGTAACGTTCACAATATCAAAGTTTGGAATTTAAATTTTCTTATTTCCAATTTTCAACAAAACTATATCATGCGATCCCCTCATGGGAACGAATTCAGTGAGTGCGTTCCAAGTAGGGAGTTACATAATATGTTTTTTGTTTTAATTTATTTATAATTAAACTTTTTTTCGGGTCATGCGTTTTCAGATAAAACGATTGGCTCACACTATTCTGTTTTTTTCTTTTCATAACTCAATGAACCGAAAAAAACACAATTAGGTCCGCCCCCAGCCACGCCCCTAAAATACCAGTCTTCGGAGTTGCAACATGGTGTTAAATCAATAGAAGTTAGAACACTGGCACGTTCTAAATGTGAAAAATAAAAATAAATTTATATTACTAATTTATCACCATGAAATTATTTATAAAATATTTAAACGACCGTGGTGGGTCATTTTTTCTTTTTCTTCACAACTGTTTTTATTTGACATTTCAATTTTTACGCACACTGGGTGATCGTCTGCGTTCATCGTTTTACCCAAATCGATTGTAAACAATGGCTGGTCACGACGAATACGGCAATTTTGACATTGCTAATTTGAATGAAATTTTTGGAAATCAAAATGATTTTATATCTGAGGAAGAATATTTGGCTTTATATCTAACTCCACTTTTACAAACTGTGTTTTTCAGTTCTCGGGAAACGGTCAAAACCAAAATACAATGTAATATTGATGGCCTACTTCCACCTACCACGGAACGTAACTTTTACGTGAAGTGAACAGTTGAATGAAATTTGAGGGAGGCGTGGCTTATGACGTTTTCTTTGCATTACGTAATTCATTGGTCAATAAAAAATTTAATGACATAAGTGCATTTGACTTGGAAAGTGTGTCAATTGCTACCTGCATTTCAATAATATGCGCCCTCTTTTATGCCAGAAAAATAATATGTCAACCAGTTTAAGTTGTTAAGTCTTTGTTCGCTGAAGTAGAGGACGACTAACACTATTTATTTATTTGGGTCGCGAACGTTTAATTATAAGGAATGATCGTTTCTTTTTGTCTTTTTCTTGAGTTATGAACCCCAAACAACAAAGTCCAAACTGTGTAAATGGGCGTATGAACCCCAAAAAACAAAGTCCAAACTGTGTAAATGGGCTACGCCCATTTACACAGTTTGGACTTTGTTTTTTGGGGTTCATAACTCAAGAAATAGACAAAAAGGAACGATCATTCCTTAAATAAATAACGTTTTTCAAATGCTCTTGTTGTAAATTACGAGGGTGGATGCTACTGATTGGTAAGGTACAGGGTTAATTAACTACCCGTTATGAATCACCTCGCCCAATCGGTTCACACCAGCTTGTTTGAATCGCAACTTGTTTTATGATAATTCCCTTTTCACAGTTCGGCGAAACATTTTGACAAAAGCATCTAAATGCTGTGTTTTATGTACTGCCGGCGTGGACTTGTCACTTTCCACGGGTGGGCAATATTTCCACGGACGCAATAATATTACAAAAATATTACATTCTAAACACAAATTATAGGAATAATCATCAAAAAATTAATTAATGAATCACCGGCTACAACCCGGTGCATAATTACTTAATATTTTGCTGACGGTGATTTTCACAACCTGGCAAACGCATTCGTGGACTCCACTGCCCATGCGTGATTACGAACAATCCACGTCGACTGTACTGTACGACATTTCGGCAAAAGTACTATTGATCTAAATGCTACGAAAACACTCTCTTGAATCGTTGACATGAAAATTAAATGAATATTTTTTTCTTTTCGTTTTCTCGTTGATGTTGTAGTACTTGGAGTCGTCCCAAGATACTTCTCTATACAAGGGTGGGACACATGATTGGAAAAACGGTCTTTTCTGTGATGACATTACGATCTCATCGCGAAATATTCACTCCAGTGGATCGGGATTCGATAAATAAAATGTTGTGAAATGAATACTGAATCACAGCCAGCAATTATATCCATTGGAAGCAACTTGGAGAAACAATTATCACCCCTTAATTCCAACATTAACAATACAGGTGTTTAAACTTCTGATAAAAGTTGAATTATTTATTTATTTATTGGTGTTTAAGGTCACATACTTATGCACAATGGTTAATCATCACCGTGACAGTGTTACAGGTGGAGGAACCCGGAGTACCCGGAGAGAACCACCGAACTACGACGAGCAGCTGCCAACTCCCCAACATCGTAACTCCGCTCTGCATCACAGACAGGGTTAGATTGGTTGAAGACATGCGCACCATCGACGTGTAGTACGCCTTAGTACACGGCGTCATCGCGCTCCATGTGGACAGTCGGGGTAGAGTGCCTTGCCCAAGCACACAACGCTGGAGTCCGAATCGATCGCTCAGACGGTCACCCATCCGAGGACTAACCGGGCTCGACGTTGCTTAACTTCTTTGATCTGGCGAGAACCAGTTACCGCGACGCCACCGCGTCCAGGGTAAAAATTGAAAGCATCGATGAAAACTTCGTTCATTGTCCTATAAAATGAAATAGACATAAAATCTAGTAGCGCTTTTAACAATTTGTTCCCTATCAATTTAACCCTTTACCCAACGTAACGGGAAAAACACAGCTAATCACAAAATTCAGAATTCAATTCTTTTCATTTTTCATTTTTTGTCACAAAATCATAGCTTTTGACCCCTCATTGGAACGAGCTCAACGAGCTCGTTCCAAAGAAGGTCATAAGCTATGTTTTTGAAGCGAAAAAAACAAAAAAATAGTGCTTCAAGAATGTTATTAAGTGCCGTCCGATATTCGTGTTAGATAAAGGGTTAAACACTAGACAATTATTTTCTGTTGAAAGTCATTTAAAGAAAAACATAAAACAGCGTTTTCATCTGCTTTTGATGTTGGATAACATTTTTCTATTCCGTGTATAAACAGTTTGCGTGTGGTGACATAAAATACGGATAATGTTCTTTGGAATGATCTAAATCATTATAATATGAGATTTGCCATTTTCCGGTGAAGGATAAAAACTGCAAATTACAGGAAAACCACACTGACCGTTGCCAGCCCGAGTCGGGACTTGGTGTTTGCAAATCATCTGGAAGACGTGATTGATAATCTCCAACGAGGATTATAGCCATGCAGATGTTTGAAGTGACTTGCTAACAAATGTTTGGTCATAAATTATCGGGAGTTTATATAGTACAGTCGTGGACTGGTCGTGTTCCACGCGTGGACAGTAATAACCACGCATGCGTTTACCAGGGAATAAAAATCATCTTCATCAAAATTTTATTTAATGAAGCACCTGGTTGTACCCGTTGCACCGTGTATTAATATGTGATGATTATTCCGGTAATTAGTGTTTGGAATCTAATATTATTGCGTCGCATGAAATATTCCCCACCTATGGAAAGTGGATAGTCCACAGTAGTAGTACCGTATTCTTTGGGGTTTAACATTTGAGGCTAATTGGTATTTTCTTTCATTATCTGTGACATATCAACACGTTTAGATCTGAGTCGTTGTTATATTAATGTGTTGTTATATTTTATGTCATTATTCGATGATGAAGGCCACTGAAATTGATTTATTTGGTATTAACATAAGTGATTTGACGGGTGTGTTCAATCTAGTGGATTGGTTGGTACGTTCAGACGCGTAGAGTGGTTAATTATTAATTTTTATTTTCATTGTTTTTTTTATTTGTTTTTTTGTCTTTCTTTGTTTTTTTTCGTTAAAGTGATACTGGAAATTTTAGCTACCACTTGCCTTTAACTCTAAGAAGCCGGTAGTCGAGTTTTCTTGCCTGTGATGTAATACGGAAGGTAATCGGGCAGTGACGGGTCGGCTATCTTTGGGCTGGGGAGAATTAAACACTGAGCAGTTGCTTCTAGTCAAGTGTCGTCTGCCTGAATAGGCAGACGACACTTGACTAGAAGCACCTGCTTTACTATAAGTTTTTCGCGGTATATCATGTTCAATAAATTCATTCTGATTCCCTGGCTTCTAATAATTAATATACTCTTGATATTTTCTCCTATTACCTGAGAAGACAGGAATAAGTGAAAAAAATAAAATTATTTGGTTGCTACCAGCGAGATAATGACAACAATCCACAAGTACTCCACAAAGTTTCTGGTCGAGCCTTAATAGTGGCTTACGTCTTCTATTTTTGGTTTCGTTTCGACCGAAACCCATCAAAGGTTGACTATAAGTGGTAATGTCTGGAGGGTTTGTACATCGTTCTATTTCGGTAGCATTTCGTACTCTTGTTGGTTGTCTCCAGAAATGTTGACCGTAGATGGACCAGTTGTGTATTCCACTCCGAACTCAAGAGTCAGGTCGGGGTTAGTGTAATTTTGGATAAAATATATATCAAGGTTCACGTTGGAAGTGGAAGGTGGATGGAAAGCAATGAATTGGTCATCTGGGATCTGGAATCGTTTTATATTCCAGCCTCGAGATTTATCCGCGGTTTTCCATATGATTATACTTTAACAGGAAAGGGCAACTTGAGCCATTTAGCCAAAGAATTTTTTCTAGATCAGTGAGTATGTAATCGGATGCATTATTTATTTATTTATTTATTTATTTATTTATTTATTTATTTATTTATTTATGGTTAATGTGGAATATATGTGTATCAAAAAGTTTTTATTTCAACCGTCTTAATGTATTCATTATGTTTTCTCTAATCATTTAAGATGTCTACTAACGGAATAGTCAGAAAAGATAAATTATTTATTTTATAAATATTATTTGATCAACACCTTAAACATCAAGGTCTACCAAGTCATATTTTAACAAAAAGCCTTCACCGGGAAACTTCTGGTAAACCAACACTCGATGAGTAAACAGTGCTCCAGGATAGGGGCACACGACATTTTAAGGGACACTAGCGCTTGGTCAAAGTGGCTGCTTTAGTAGATAAATGATTCAGACATTCGACTCCCCACCCCTCTCTAAACAATACAGATACCGACTAGAAGTGCTCAACCTTGTGGGCCAGCTAATTAGTTTAATAATTTTAAAAAGCCTGTATATATATTTGACTGGGGATATGTATATAAAACGTTTTGTATCTACATGGTTTTGATGTTATCATTTTATACCATGGTAACCTATTTTACTGTATATGAAAAGCCTATGACATAAATTTTAGCTTTATATACGAACCGTGGTGAACACGCCAGCAATGGGATTTCAATAGTTAAAATTTACACCTACATTGGAACTACATCCAAGTTGGCCTTTTGTGACGTCGACCTGAATGCGAACTTGTCTAAATTTATCGCACGTCGCCTCGTGAAGAGTGAAATGAAAGTGGCAATTATTTATTACGTTTTTAAATGGGTTTACCTCATAAGATGCCAAACATTAACAAACATTCATTGTCTCATGTTAATAAAGCATGCATAACTCAAAATAGTATGTTATTATTATTTCATTTCGTTTCGGCGATAAAATTGACAGCGGAAGTACCGCCCACCGATGCTGATATGAACAAACACAAATTCGTACGTTTGTGCGGGGCTGCTGCTCAGTAAAATCGAGAAAAAAGTAATAGTTAATAATGTGACGATCATGGTATAAATAAACTATACTCACAGTAGCTTGGTGTACCAAATGTTCACCGGGTGTTAACTGCGCGCCGAAGGCGAACATTTGGTACACCAAGCTACAATGGGTACAGTTAAAACTAGAAGTCCTGTCACGAAATGCGCACAAATAGCACGTTGATATGCGCGTTAATGTGCGCGTTATGGCCCAATTAAAGCTATCATATTCTGTACATATGGACTGTGCACAGACAATGTTTCAGCCAATGGACCTCCGGGTAACCCGGAGGTCCATTGGCAGAAACATTGCATGTGTTTGCTATGAGTAACCAGGAGAACCTGCCGTGCTTTGGATGCCATTCGATATGGCAATTGCGAGCAATTCCAACGCGCAATTAAGCCTAGATAAGCGCACTATTCGTGACAGGACTTCTAGTTTTAACTGTATATTCTATATATATTTTGAACGTTTACTTTAAACTTTGTTTACAGGGTAACATTCGGTTACTTTTTTAAGCAGAAAACATAGAACTAGCTGGAGATTTTTCTTTTTTTATTCAGAATAAGTGAACAAATGCTTTCCTATTTTCCTTTCCTGCTGCCGTTTCAGAGAGATTATATTGTATTTTGAATAGTAAGATTTACAATGGCGAAAAAAATCGTTATGAGACTTAGCACTTGACATTGAAGATTAAATGGGTTCAACCGCCAAGTTATTTTCGAAGTTAACGTACTTGTTAATCGTGTTAATTGTGAGATCATCATTGGGGGTTCTTCATTACTGGAATTTCCTCCATACATGACTGCATCCGGGGCCACTGCAATAAAACTCTTACAAATTTATTTTCTAGAGCTGTATTCACATGTTAAAACTTCAGGTGGGTTGTAATGAATCATTAGTACTTTCAAAGACATGACAATATGCTAGTTGGCAAATTCCCATATTTTAGAAAATTCTAATTATTCATGTTCGTCAGTTATATTGAAAGATAGAAAATTCAATTCTAGAAAACTCAAATGTAAATTTGTTATAATATTTATTGGCTGACGGTCAATAAATGGATTTTCTCTTCGCACAGTTAATAATTACGGGGATGGGGGGGGGGGTGGGCTGTCTCGAAAAGTCATTTTCGATGAGATTTTATTGCTGGAGATGCAAGAAAAAACAAACGAAACTCGCCTGAAGTGTAAAGTCTTCGCGTTTCGTTTTCGTCATTTGAGAGTCTACAGTTTTGTGGTCAGAGACGAATGCAGAGAAAATGGAACAGATCGCCACCCAGTCGACATCCAGTCGAAATCTTTTGGCCATTTCGTTTTGGCATTTGCACATTTTCCTATGTTTCTTTTTATAACTGACATGCACCCCCAAAGACAAAACACTAACAAAAACTAATATGTAATTGTTACAATCTCAGGTAAAGATATTAACGGGTTTGAACAATCTGACAGCGTACGGTGAGTTACAACGAGCTGTGTAGCGGAGCTGGCTGCTAAAATTCATCAAATACTCCATACGGGATTGGTAACTAACTAAAACCCTGTCCTTTGTTCAATCAACAAAACGCACGGACTCAGGTACCCCCAGCGAACTAGAGGCATTCAAGTCACTTCACTTGAACACCTGATCTTTTGTAAAGCCAGGAATTTCAAATTGCTTGCATATCCCGAAAATACAATACATCCAGGGTGTCACGACAGTTAGGTTTGAAACTGACGTACATTCTGTCTTTTGCTGAATCAATAAAACGCGCGGACTCGAGTATAATCAGTTGGCGAGATGAATTCAAGTGATGCCACTTCGAGTGACGTCACTTGAATAATATCCATTGTTAAATCCGATATTTCAAGTTGATCACGAACTCCGAAGACACAAGAGGCCAGAGTGTAACTATAAGTCCAGACAAACGCACGGTAGCCAGCCCCACCCATCATAAAACTTGTTTGTCAATACAGTACGTGGATAGTGTATTATAACTAAATCGCCCGCAGAGTGGAGATTCCACCTAAGCAATAATTACAAATTTGTTGCAAATCATAACAAGCACAAGGAAGGTTTCAGTCAATGGACCTCCGGGTTAAACCCGGAGGTCCATTGGCTGAAACATTACTTGTGTTTTTCGTCGATATATACAAAATTTGAAAGTTATAGTTCGGATGATAACTCCACTGCGCGGGTGATTTAGTTACAATCCACTCTCCACGTACTGTAAATATTTTTGTACAGAACGGTCGCCGTGCATTGATCACTTTTCACGCGTGGGTAATATTTCCACGGACGCAATAATATTAGATTCCAAAACCTGCTTTTGGGAATAGTCATCAAGCATTTAATTTATGAAGCACTAATTTAATTAACATTTTGATGATGATAATGATATTTTTCCCGCGTTTTCGGAGAATTAGCGGGAAAAAATTGTCTTAACGGTACATAGCAGAATAGAAGGTGGAGCATTGGTCAGGACGACCAATAGACACAGAGGTGTTGCTCATGTAGTGATCCGTGATCACGTGGAAGTCCTAATTGTCATTCTGGCCTCAACTGTCGTTCAAAACAGTCATCATCTCAGAAATTTTTTAAAACATATTGTAATATTTTTTTAAATGCATAATACGGGAAATCGGTGTACGGGGATAAACATACTCTTGTATATATATACACGTGGCAGTTTACGCTTTCCAGAGTTTTTTTCAACTCTAATGGGTAATGTTTTATCTCTGGTTCTGGTGCGGGAATGTAGGTGAATTGGTTATCCGTCAGAAGACAAATCACGGATTCAGCAATTGTTTCATGATATTTTAATGATCGTATACCATTGAAAATGTTGTAAATATTTATACACAATAAATCATGCAAAATTTTACAAATAAATAAAACGGCTCTTCTATGGACACGACCGGCGAGTTCGCTAAATAGTGTTTGTATTTATTATGCAGTTGAGTGCAGACTTTTTATTACCTGGCAAACGCATTCGGAGCCATCACTGTCCACGCGTGGATTTCGATCAATCCATTGCGTCTGTATATTGTATACCACGGTACTACACTCGCGCACCCAGATAATTAGTTTCGACAATAAATTTAGTGTACTTAGTGTTTGATATTTTTAGATATATCCATAGATATTATCATAACAGTGTGTTGGTCCGTGTCGTAGTATCACGTCGAGTTGAGGTGGCCAGATTTTCGGATCACATGAGCTGCCGCAGGCAGCTCGTGTGATCCGAAAATCTGGCCACCTCAACGAGACGTGATGCGACGACACGGATCAACACACTGTTATGATGATATGTTTATCATATGACATTGTTTCGATGTCAAATTCACCCAAATTTGCCATTTTAATTAATATGCGGCGAAAAGCCGTTTAGAAAATAGCAGACGAAACAACAACGGCTTCCCTAGTTACGAAAACTATTCACGGAAACTCTCGGATATTTCCGTGGGAGTGTGATATGGATTTTTGATTTCCGTAAGAGTGTGATATGGACTTTTGATCCGGAAAAATCTCACCCGGTGTGATACAACAGTTTGGAAAACATCGTCAAACAGTAGTGATATTTAGGGTAAAAATGTCATAGTCATATGATAAAAAAGGTAAACTCCTGAAGAGATGAAGATTGCGAAAAAAACCCAAATAACCTATAGTAATAAAAGAATCACACATTCAAAAGAAAATGCATTAAAAGTATATAACAACACTGTAAATACAGAACAGTCGCCGTGGATTGGTCGTAATCCACCCGTGGGCAATGATATACACGCATGCGATTACCAGATAACAAAAATCATTACCAGAAAAAAATTAATGAATGAAACACCGGGTTGTACCCGGTGCTTCATTAATTAAATTCTTGATGATTATTCATATACTTAAAGTTTGGAATCTTATACTATTGCTTCCGTGGAAATATTGTCTACCCGTGGAATGTGACCAGTCCACGAGGGTCGCACAGTATTAACATGGACGAACAATTATTTTGTGAGCTCAGCTCTACACAAAGAACGAAAAATAAACCATTTGTAATGTCTACAATGGCCACATCTTTGACAAATTGTCTCGTTCTGGCTTATGGAACTTAACTCTTTCAAAAAGTCGTTTACATTTAAATATGTTAAGGCGCGTTGTTATTGTTTAGACCACTAGTCGTTTGGACCAGTTGAGATGTACAAGGTTTGCATTGGAACAGATGTGTTTAAGCCAGCTTTCATTTAACCCCAATGAAATTGTTTTTGTTGTTGTTTTTCGCCTTGAACGCAGATAGTGTCTCCTAGTTGCAGTTTTTAGAGCTGAATTCAATATACAAAATTATTGAACTGCATTAATTTCAGAAGCCCATATTTGAGCTTCAGTAAAATGTTTAATAGGCATGATAACGTTCCAATATAATTATCATGTATTTCGTATTCAGCTTAATCTATAACTACAATTCGTTAATAAGAATTTGTTTTCTTTCAGTTTATTGGAGAGCTGCTACAAAACAAATAGTGCTGAAAAACCAGGAATCATTACTACAAATCTTTTACAATTGTATTTTCTAGAATTGTATTTTCTACTTATTAATATAACTGTCAAAAATAAAGCATTAGCATTTTAAAAGATTTGGCAATTTGCCAGTTGGCAAATTGCCACATCTCTGAAAATGCTTATGGTTCATTTCAGCCCATTTTATAATCGTAACTAATCGTAACTGGAAAATACCTTTCTAGAAAATACAATTGTAAAAGTGTTATGGTACTGGGCCCTGGTTACAGAGATAAAAACTAGCATCCTGTGAGTTAAGAATCAATCCAGCTACCGAGTTGTCAAACCATTTTACATAACATGTATGCTAACAAACGAAGGAACTCGACAGTGTTCAATAACTCTTACAAATATAGAAGAACCTTTCGAGAAGTACACATAATAGAATATGCCATTATTAAAACCGTGTTATTGACAAAACTCCACATCTTCGGCCGCTTCAATGCCTCCACCCTTTTACAATGGCAATGTGACATATCTTTAACCTGTCGAAGGTTCTATTTCCGGTTTAGCATTATGATACGCCCCAATTTCATTAAAGTATATTTGCAAGTTCTCCGTCCACCAGTCTAATTATGTTCTAAATTCGACGCTGTTATGGGCTGTTTGTTCACCCATTTTCGCGGAGTTTGCGCGCAGACAGTCATTGAAACGGCTTGATGTCCTTTTGGTCACCAAGATATATAGATATTCTTCCAAGCTACAGTTATAGGTATTCCGATCAATAAGTATTTAATTCACCTTGCAAGCATCAGAGTATCAACACAATTAGTTGTCCTACGCATAGGCCCCTGCGAAAATTCGAAATTCGATTCGGAAATCAATATTCGATTCGAATCGAAATCTGAAATTCGAATATTTTCAAATATAGTTCGGAGATAATCGTGATTGTTTACAGATTGTAATTGATCACATTTTTTTTTGTATTGAGATTATTTTTGTTATAACATAAATGTCGGCGAGGGTTATGGATGTCGTTATTGTAACGGATAGAACAGTTCACTTGGTCGCCTTTTCGACCAAGTGGCATATTCCAGAATGTAAACATATGCGAATTTCTTACAGAATTAGGCTGGTTGTTTAAGAGCTTGGCATATTGGCTGCTCATGAACTAGTGGGAAGACCAATTAAAAGTTTCCACAATCTTAATTACTGTATCTTAAATAGAGGATCTCTAATGAGTTTCGATTTCATATGAAATATGTGTACCGAGTTCATTAAAATCGACCGGAGTCGAGGTTTACCAAGGTTCAGTTCGATTTTAGCGAACAGGGTTCAGAAATTTCATTAAACCGTGACAATTTTAAGTTTCATTTTGTCGCATATGGTTACCCATTAAAAAAAACTGCATTGGTTACCCATTAGAGAAAGAATTAATTTCAAAGTATTATTGTTTACCTTCGAAGCTGTCAACGATCTTGCGCCTCCTTATCTTTGCAATCTAGTTACGAAGTATGAACCTGCTCTTCCTTTGCGATCAGCTACTTCGTGCAATCTTGTTCAGAATGCAGGAAAGCTGGTCACAGCTGGAGATTGGGCCTTCTGCATTACGGCACCACATTTGTGGAATGCGTTACCTGACGACATCAAAAAAACACAGTCACTCGAGTCATTTAAAAACACACCTGCACACTAAAAACTAAAGTGTTAAAACTGACACTTTTAAGGTGTTAAACACATTCTAACTCTTAGGGTTTGATTTTAACACTCAAAGTGCAATGCTTTAAGCACTTAGACATTACAATCGTCAGACATCTGAAACTTGAATGGATGGCACTTCCCATGTGTCTAGCATTGGTGGTTCTTCCAGAATCGTCCATAATTTGATTTGCTCTTGGTGGGTACATAATTAAAAGGACACAACGCAGATGACGCGGATCAGGCTCGAGAGTTCGAGCCTGATCCGCGTCATCTGCGTTGTTTCATTTTAAGTGTCGCGACATTACACTTGTCAAGTGGTATTATTGTAACACCTGTCAAGTTCTGGGATATCTACACTTGAACAAAGTGCTAGTTCAGTACTTAGTAAGTGTTAAATACAGCACTTCAAGTGTAGTTTTTAACACTTTAGTTTTTAGCGTGTGTATAAACTGGCTTATTGCTGACCTGCTTGTATTATATAAAATGATATAAAATGCACCCAGTTTAGTTTTGTGTGAAGCCTGTGAGCACTTATGTGGATACTCGGCTCTAAACCATATTATTATTATTACTATTATTATAATATGTAATTTAACCTTTAACCTACCCTTATGACATAACAGGCCAGTGCTATTCACAAAACAGATTTTATTATTGTCTTCAACCTTTACCTTCAAAACACAGCTTATTCCGCCTCATTGGAACGAGCTCGTTCCAACGCAAGGTCAAAAGCTATGTTTCCCAAATATTCTGAAACGTTAGTTTACACCACTGACTGTCAACGATATGAACCAAATAGCCCAGGTATCACAGTTTTGTCAAATCTATCCTGCTCTTGATCTGCCTCCACACAACACCTGCATTCCGCAACACTGTTATTAGTCCACCTGAATAATTCTGCAGTTTCCAAACTGCTTTGCTTGCAACTTTCGGTTTAGAGTTTGACACGTTAGTACCACTGTACCATCAGGATTTAACATGTGAACTCTGTTGAAATTAAGTTACGACGTGACATACGGTTGTTCTCGGATCCCCTTTCAAGGATATCGTACACAGCGTTCTAATGTGTTTTATGTGCCTACTGGTAGCCCACTGGCACATAGAACACATTGGAACTCAGTGGGTGATATGTCAAACAGCCAGAGAGGGACAATTTTATAAAGTATTCTGGTCGCAAAACAGTCTCATTTAGGGCCTGGCGAACGTTCGATATTTGGATTTGGTTTTATTCCTTCATTGATTCAGTTCGATTCGACAACATCTTGATTATGCGAAAAATAATCGAATCTCTGAATTTTTTTGGATTTCATATATTTCCTTATGTCCTTTTCTGAAGATGACAACTCATCCCACAGTGTTAGTGTAACGATATAGACCTATCCAGCCAAACTTGACAACACAAATTTAGTCGGAAAACTCAAAAATGTCTATCGAGTACTGATCGCGTTATGCCTCGTTTGCACACTTTATTGCGCTTTGAGTGGAACAAGGCGCAATCTGCGATGTTGAAGTTATGCAGATGGTTCCTTGTTCCACTCTAAGAACGCTATATCGCCGCTTCTTAGTCCACTTTTGGGATACCTGGTGAATTCTAGCCTGAATTCAGTCTCGTGGTTAACCCTATACCCAACGCAGACGGTATCAAAATTTATTATTTTAAATTCAATTGTTTTAAATTTTTCAAACAATTTCAACAAAACCATATCACGTGACCCCTCATTGGAACGAGCTCAATGAGCTCGTTCCCATGAGGGGTCACAAGATATGGTTTTGTGGAAATATTTTGAAAAATTAAATTTTTTCAACTGCTCAATTTGCACATTACGCGGGCGGATGTGGGCGATTCGTTAGGTAAAGGATTAAGATAACTGTCACCACTAGAATATTAATCATTTGGCAGTATGGCAATATGGCAGCAAGTGGAACAGTATATTCATTCTTTGGGGATACAGCAAATAATATTTGCAACGTGCAGCCTTGGAAAATATTGATTGATCTACCCCCACATTCCCTTACTATTTATTTATTGGTGTTTAACGACACTTTCGACCGCCAGGGTTACATCGTGTCGGACAGTTTTACAGGTGGAGGAAGTAGGAGAGAAGCACTGAGGAACGGTCAGAAACTGTCAGACTCCCCAACGTACTAACTTCACACAAACAGGGTTAGCATTGGTTGAAGACAAGAGCACCATCGACGTGCAGTACGCCTTGGTACACAACGCACACGTGCACACACGTGATGAATTGGGATGAAGTGTATTGCACAAAGTCACTACGCGGTTGCTGCAGGTTGGATTCGAACCGAGGACCTCTCGGCTTGCAGCCTGCATCTCTACCTACTGAGCCACCGAGATCCTATTCACTGAGTAGCCATCATACTCAATCAAATTATGACATATCATGCTCACGCTTCGGAAAAGCTGTCTCTCGGGATCAAAGCGTTAAAAATAGAAAATGTCCGAACTCTTTATTGAAGTGATACATTCAAAGTGATAGCTCCAAGTATTGAGAATGTCAATGCTTCAGATCCATGGACTTTACAGTTCTCATTAATGAACGTACGTTGCACATCATGCATGGGATACTTCATTTGGCATATGAATAAATTGCTCAACCTCTCGGAAACCAGTAATGGATCCATCCACTTGTACCTGCGGTTCGATATTATTAAACAGTCTAATCACTGCGCATATTGATTCTGAGTACACAGGGTTGACGCAGCACAGCCGCCGTGGACTGGTCATTTTACACGAGTGGGCAATGTTTCCACGGATGCAATAATATTAGATTCCAAAAACTAATTATAGGAATAATCATCAAAAATTTAATTAATGAAGCACCGGGTATATAATTTAAATTTTGCTGCTGATGATTTTTATTACCTAGTATGCGCATACACTGCAAACAATTACCGTAATTCTACGGTTAACTACTGTCAGATGACTGTCAAATTCAACGGTCTGGAGGCCGTAGATTAATTGTAACGGTGTTGCCGTAGAAAAACCCTCGAATTTGATCCAATGAACGTATTTCTCCCGTCACGCTGTCCAATTACAGCACACGGGGGTAAAAATGGTGAATTATGGGATCGGCCTTGCCATATGCCTTTCTGGAAGTCGCCATTTACAAGTAGGACGCCCGATGCTTCTGAACGTATTACTATCAATTTGTAAGATTGTGGCCAGGTGAATCATGTTCATTGCCGTCTTGAGTATGAAAATCAAATAACCTCAATTTTTTATGCATATAATTGTTTCGGTAATCATGCAGAATAGCAGACTGTTCGTACTGCGTCACCGATATGCGATGGATCGGATGGTGGCCACGGATCTCCGCTAAGGCCGGTGTGACAGGAATGATAGTCCGTAGGAAAATTAGTCCCTCTGGACTATTATTCCGCGGAATTATAGTCCAAGGTCTAACA